>WEKX01002122.1:376583-555617 GCA_013390025.1 Pitta sordida
CTGTAGTTGTTAGGATCATCTTTCCTACCCTTCTTGTGGATGGGTGTCACATTGGCCAATTTCCAGTCTTGTGGCACAACCCCAGTAAGCCAGGACTGTTGGTAAATTATGGAGAGTGGCTTGGCGAGTTCATCTGCTAGTTCTTTCATGACCCTCGGGTGGATTCCATCCGGTCCCATAGACTTCTGAGGGTCCAAGCCACTCAGCACGTCTCTGACTACCTCCTCTTGGATTACAAGGGGGGTGTACTGCACCCCAGCTCCTTCCATGCCACTGCTGGTCCAGTTGTCTTGTGGGCAGTTTGTTTTGCTATTAAAAACAGAGGCAAAGTGTGCATTGAGTATTTCTGCTTTCTCCTCGTCTTTGGTTACTATATTGCCCTCTGCATCCAGTAGGGAGTGGAGGCTGTTACTGCCTTTCTTTTTACTGGTAATGTATGTAATAAAACCACACCACTTTCGTGAGTGTAGGTAACTATAGTCATCTGATAACAGGAGTATAGTTGTCCATCCACGTGACTTTATTGATGATGTTACATAATTTTCTTTTAAGAAATATTTTTTGCTCTCAGATACGCAGAAGGCTGAGAGGTAGCTCCCTGCCTATATGCTTTCCTAAAATACAGGACTTTCCTTGCATGCTCCAGGTGATTGTCATTTCTAGGGCAGAACAGCCTTGATTTTTTTAGGACCACACAATTTGAGTTTCTTATTTATGGTTTCCTCCTCATCTACATAACCTGATTATGATTCTATCCATCAACTCATAGTTTTCATCTGGTAAAACTCCTGGTAAATCTCAATAAACAATGACTGGTGACATGAGATCATCCATCTACATGACCAGAGGGAACTGTAGATAGGCAGAAGCAAGTGCCTGAAGTGAGAGCTGGTCAGAGTTCAAGCTGAACACTCATCTGTGGGTGGGTTGGTTCGTTGATAGACTGCAAAGCTGTAGAGGTTTTGTGGAGAAAGAGAGTCGGGTACTAGATGGGGAAATGCTTATGGAATAACTGTTTCTGTGGCGCTCCTGGTCAAGGGCTAGAAGAAAGTGATGGAAGTGCAAAGGAGTAAATTATTTTTGAAAAGTTTCTCTTTAAAATCGCAATGTGATTTGAGAACCCCTAGACTGTTGTCAGAGATGGGACCAACAGGAATCAGAGGAGTGTGCATCTAATCTGGTTCCTCCTACAGCCTTACAATAGACCTTGCTGATTTTCTGCATTAAAACTATGAAATTAAACGTTTCATAAAGATGCAAATTTGTAGTATCTATTGTTGTGACTTTTATCTTCTTATCCTTTGCCTATTATGTGTTGTATTTGGAAAATATTCAACAAGCAATGGGGGGAAGACCTTCCTTTTGAAGCAAAATTAGAACCACTAGTTGGAAAATTTCTCACTGTAATGTTTGTTCATCTCTTCACTGTTGCTGAATTTTGCTTTTGCTTGCAAGTGTGAACCAGCAGATTAGACACTTCCAAGGGCTCATTCACTGCGACGTTTTGCAGGTGATTTCAGTTTAATGCAACCAGATAATTGTAGCCCTGGGGCTTGGCTAGGTTATAAAGCTGCTAATCCAGACAATATTATCCAATCACATGTTGTGCTTATATGAGAGACCTCTGCCTTTAATAGTCTCTCCCCGCGCTTGTAAGTGGTGGTTTTGGTTTGTTTTTTGTTGTGGATTTTTTTTTTCCTCAGCAGCCCTATAAAACTCAGACTCAGGCTAAGATTAAGCTCCTGAAGAAGTCACTAGAGTTATTCAGTACTTGGTTATATATACTCTATACATGAAATGCACATACATCATAGATCAGCTGGCTCACAATGCTAAATTGTGTGTTCACCTCCGCATTTAAGAGAGGGATAAGGTGGTGGGCACTGACAACTCTGAAAACTGAAGCCTATATTTAGTTCTAGGCCCACATGTAGCTGGAGTAAATGTATGGCAATGTTTTATAAGCAGTACTGTCAAGTAGTCAGAAAACACATATTTTTGTTTTTGAAAAATTTGTGTATTTGTCAAAACAAAAACTTTTCATGGCAATGCACTACTTTGAAGGCTTTTTAGGGAAGAGAAATGAAGGTGAAATTGCATGTCAGCCTGAAATGTGACCCTTTCTCATTTGACTCGTTCACCTCTACTGTAATTTACATTATTTAGTTTTAAGAGGGGATGGTTCTTGCAAGTTTCTCATCTAACTCTTTGAAACATAAGAGGTTCATTTTGGTCATATCCAGTTGTGGATGCCTCATCCCTGGCAGTTTTCAAGGCCAGATTGGATGGGGCTTTAAGTAACCTGGTCTAGTGGAAGGTTTCCCTGCCCATGGTGCAGGGGTGGAACAAGATATCTTTGGAGGTCCCTTTCAACCCAAGTCAATTCATGATTCTATATTAAAACTCTATATTAAAATGTCTATTTGACCATATTGTGAGCTGAGTTAACTTGGTGAACTTCAGCCCTTACTGAGCACCAAGTTATGCCTCCTCCTGCTTCCAGAATGAGCTCGAGCATAGAGCACTTATTTCAGAATGGACTGAGAGTGCTGTTGTCCAAAAAAATTCATAATGGCAGCAGAGAGCTGCTGTAGTGTAGAAGTCAAGCGACCTGGCTTTTTTTGAACTACTTGCATCCTTGAACTAACTTTAGGAAAGGATGAGATATATAAAGCTGAAGAGGGTGCACAATACTACAGTCTTTGTATATCTGTTTTGATAATTTTTTTACAGAGGAGATCTCCAGAGATTTCTCTGTTAAATTTCTGTTAAATATATTTCTTTTAAAAAATTCATTTCAGGCCTTAGGGACAGGATCTATGGTGTTCACTGTGATAATGCTCTGATTTTGCAAAGGCATGGCAAGTTCACATGTTAGTTTGTGCATCTGAATAGTCCCACTAAAGGAAGACTGACATGTGCAGAATTACAGGCTCGCTAGCATCTCTGTAAGACGCAAGCCATAGATTCCCCACACTGTGGAAGACTGATGTCAAATGTGTAATTAAAAATCTTCAAGGCAGGCAAATTTCTGAGCATGTGCAGTACCCTTTTAGTGAACCTCAGGATCTCAGCTGGTTTTGGTGAAAAACACAGAAAGCAATTAGCTTGCATCTTAGAGGCTAATAATAACTGAACCTTTTGGCAGATTTTGTGATGGGATGATTTCCTCTCACTAATATAAGCCAAATGAATTAATAAAGTATATTTTTTTAAAATCACTTATTCTAATGCAGTCATTTTGCTGTCAGAGATGCATAAAAGTGAGGAATTTGCAACCTGGACTCTGTTACTTTGCACTTTAGACCTTTTTGTGAGGATTAATCTCATGTATTTGTGCCATGTTAGAGCAGTTTTCCCCTTGGAGCTAAAATCTTGTGCGTTCTGCTTGAGATCTGAGCAAATTTCATAAACTGAGTCCCCCTTTATTCTCTCTTTTTTATATATATTAAATTGGAAGAGGTTTCTTCCATTTTAAAAGTAAATGTCCAAACAACTCTGCCTGGATAAACAAGATAATTGGGATTTGGTTCTACATCAGGCAGTGAGGGGTGGTGCTCGTTCTTGAAATGGATGATGTCTGCTTTTCCCCAAAATGTAACAGTTCTAAGCTGGTTTACCACCGACTGGCTTCTTTAATGCTCTTCAGCTCTGACCCAAAGTGGTGTTCTCACAGCTGTGCCAACTGTTCAATCCCTACAATGACTTGGTCTTCGTGGTCCCACTGAGCATCACCAGAGACTCCTCAGTGCAACAAGAATGGAGAAAATGGTGCCTGCCCACACAAAAACATCAGTTGCCTGAATGGCCAAGTCCAGTAGTCTTACCTGAGAGATTGTAAATGTAGGCACAAGAGCTTTTTTTATGAATAGTTAGTAGGGATGCCCAGTAATACTAACCTGGAGCTGAGGTTTAGTTCCCCATTTTGCCACAAGCTTTCCTGGCTGACCAAAGACAAGACAAATCATGTGTGTGTCTAACTGTAAAGTGATGACAGCATTAGTTAAAAGGAGAGCATTGAAGACGGAGGTGTGAAGTGGTGGTGCAGTGTTTGTGGCCCATGTCACTGCAGCACTCATCAGGGCTCAAGACACAAGTGGTGTGCTCACCCTTGAGTTGTCAGGTGGGTATCTATCTGGATTTCATTGGCAGACAGAACAAGTCATGATGGCAATGTCTTCCAATTAAAGAGAAATAGTCCTTGAGGGAAGAACCAAGAGCTGCTGGAAGAGAGAAAAGTGAAAGAGCATGAGATGTTTTCCTTAGGTATTGTAGTTCAGCTTAGTTAGGGTTGAGTGATTTGTAGGCAATGCTTGGAGAATGGTGCTGGTTGTGTGAAAACAACTGTCTGACACAAGAATGAGATGCTTTTGATTAAAAAACAGACATCACTTTCCCCTTTGAAAATATAGCTGGTTTTATAACATATCAAACTGGATACAAAATCCTCCATCCTTCCATTCACCTTTTATTTCCCATCTCTGGAATTAGCTAACGTAGGACAGTGCTGAGACACTAGTTATGGTATCAAAGGATGTTCCCTCATTGTCTGCTGCCCTCATCCTATGGCGACTCAAGTTTGGTGCCCTGGACTGAATATCAGGGAAGTCTTCTGTGCTTCTCTTCTACATGGTCAAACATGCCTTCTGCATACTGGGCTTTCTGAGTTTTGTTTTGATCTTGTTAACTGTAAGCCTAGAAGGTCTTGTCTCTTCTGCTGAACTGTGAAACACATGCTGATTCTTCTGAACAGGTAGCCTAGAAACCAAATGTTTATGCCTCTTAGTTTTAAAATGTATATAATGGTATCACTTGCTCTTAACTTCGAAAGAGACTGACATTTCCACCAACATTCTTCTGAGCAACCAGAAAACAATCTAAAAGCTTCTTCCTTACCTGGGGCTTATGTTCATGTTCCCATTCTCTAACAAAAGCAGTCATCTGCAGAATACAGACTGAAACCATTGCTGCCGAAGGCCACTGTTTAGGCCAAGAATAAATCTGGTCAGCTGTAGACTTTTATTTTTCAGTGGAGTCTGTTTCTTCTACTTCTTTTCGAAGAGAGACAAAAGCTCAAGCATTCACAAAGCACCTACCAGGAGAATTCTGCTGTTTCTTTCAGCCTCTCATGTTGCATTCATCCCTCTACTCTCTGAGATCTGATGGTTTTGTATGTGAAGCTTCAGAGTCTTAATGCAGGGCAGTGTGACTTGTGCAGTGTGACCTCCCTGTGCCTTGTTCTGTTCTCTAGGCTTTCAGTGGAAATGCAGTGCTACATTGACTCCTTGGGTTTAGGTACCATGAAAATAGCTATCTGACAAAGCTTGCTTTTTTTGGGGGGGGGGGGGNTGCAATGCAAGGTGCAGGAAGTTGTCATTTGGTGCTCAAGTCAGTTACCCAGGCTTGCAATGCCAGCTTGGGTGTTGTAGTGTATCCTGCCTTGCATCCAGTTGCCTTTATGGTAAGGTCCCAGTCTGGTGCCCTGCCCTCGTGTCTGAGGGTTGGGCACAGTTTAGCCACGGCTGGATTTTCAGCTCTGTGAAGTTGGGGGCAGTATTTATCTGCAGAACCACTGAAGAAGGTGGCTACTAGTTTTGTGCCTTGCCTGGCCCAGTCAGCCTCGCTGTGAGGCCAGTTCACTAGCTCAGAGTGAGTGCTTGGCAAACACAGGGAAGTGAGACTGGGTGTCTCTGCAGAGCAGTTTGGCTGTGGATCTCCACCCTGAGATCGTCTCCCTTGATCTGAGGGCACTGGAGGAAGGCCATTAAATCTGGCCCTTAGGTTGCTGCAATGCTGCTTTGTCACCTCACCCAGGTGTCCCTGTCCTAGTGCCCTCTCTTCTCCTAATCTACCCTACCTGGAGCTCTTTCAAAGGGTAATAGCCTGCATGAAAGCGGATTCATGGAAGTTAGACATCAGTGTCGCCTTTTGCTCATCTCTGCCTGTGTCTTTCAAGTGGCTTTGAAGAGAGAAGATCTCCTCTCCTCCTTCCCCACTGCCCCTCTGCCCCAGCTCCTTCTCCTTCCTGCCTGGGAGTAAACAGTAGATGTTACATGTATTAACACTGCACTCTAACACAATGCTCCTGGGCGTGCTCTGTGTGCAAGTCCCTGGCAGCCGTAAATTAATTAAAAGTAGACAGAAACCCTAGGAAAAAAGCAAGTTCCCTTCTCCCTTCCCCCCTGCCCTTCTTTTCCTTTCTGTCTCTGTGGGTAAATAGCTAATTCCTTTGTTCCTTGCTGCACTATTTCATTTCTGCCATCATTGTCCTCATTGTTCTCTGAAACAGGAGGGGTCTGGGCCAGGAGCAGCCAAGGTCTTGGCTAATGACGGGAAGTCTTTAAAGTTTGCGCTGCATTTCATCTTCTCTGTGGGAGTTTTAGGACGCATCCAGTGTTTGATCCCCACCGTGCAACTTTGCTTCTAGTTAATTAACAGATCCCCATTACACTCTCTCATCTGCAAGCACATGGGAGGCCTATCAGGAGGTAATTCAAGGCCAATCTGAGTGATGGCAGAAATTGGAGAAAACGGTTGTTTTAGGGTTCTAACATTCAAGAATAAAGCTCTCCCTTTGCAGAGGTGCCCTGTAAATTTGGGCTTGTTTTGTTGTACCATTGTAAATTTTTAAGTGATGTCCTTTGCAATCAGATCTGTTTTGGGGGGTTGGTTTGGGATTTTTTTTTTCCAAGAAGAATAGAGGAGAAAGCAGGTTTGTTTTTTTTTTTGCTGCTGCTTAGCTGTGCTGGCAGCCTGCATGCTGTATGGTTTTGAGGGCCAGTTGAAACTAAACTTGTTATTAGCAAGATGTTTTCACCTTCCTTTCATTCCCAGCTTCCCCATTCCCAGCAAGCCTATTATACAGGTTACAAGTATCTTATGGCAAGTTTTTTAGTGCCGAGTAAAACCACCACAGGCCTCCCAGCTGCAGAGCTTTGTCAGGCTTTCCGCTGAATACTCCGTCTCTCAGGAGTGCAACCTTCTGTTGACTTCGAATGTTTTAGAGTTGTCTGATATTTCCTCCCTTCTTTCCTCTTCGCCACCCTATGAGCAATGACCCCCTTTAACTAACGAATTAGGAACTGCTCCTGCAGTTGCAATTCTCAGTTCAGCACTTGGCAATGAGAACCAAACCAGGGCTATTTAGAGCAGCGTTAAATGGCCCACCACATTAGCCCCCTGGCATGCGAAGCTATTAGGTTGTTTTACTGTTGTTAAAGTTACATTTGTTAGGTGGAGTTGCTGCTCCAACAGAAACTTGGTAATGTGGAAAGACGCAGGCAGCCCAGTGTCTCCTGACAGTACTGTGTGGCTACAAGAGACTAAAGTTTCCCTCTCTCACTGAGGCTGTTAGAGCAGAAAGTTCTGAACTTTGTGATTGAGTGATCTGGATTGACCGTGACACTGTGGCAGGGAGTCATCAAATCACGAGCTGTTGCTTATCTGGTCCTCAGTCAGCTGGGCTGAGGTGGAGTGTCCTGAGCAGGGGGCTTCTGGCACTCTGGGAGCTCCAGGTAGGACGGTACTTTGCAGGCTGTATCCCAAGCATGGTGAGCTGCTGCTGGTACCTCACCTGGTCGTCTGGGCTCCTCAATGGGTCTCAGAGGAAGAACAGGGTGTTGGGTTGTTCTCAGGTTGCAGATTTTGGGCTGCTGTGAGGACTTCTGAACAACTGTGACTGCACAGTGTTACCCTGGAGGCTCCTCTATCAACACAGTGCAGCCTAAGAAATGAGTGACTCAGAAATGCTCCAGACCTCCCTCAAAACAGACTCTCACTAAAGGAGGATTCGCCATTTTCTGATGATGATCTTGTCATCAGGGCTGTCTGGAAGATCCTGAACACAGTTCCTTCCTGCAGCTGCAGAGGGCACTTATCACACCAAGAGGTGGGATTCTGTGGGTCTCTTCTCCCAGGCTGACGACACCAGAACAAGAGGACATAGCCTTAAACTACGCCAGGGGAGGTTTAGACTGGATGTTAGGAAGAGCTTTTTCACAGAGAGAGTGATCTCTCAGTGGAATGGTCTGCCCAGGGAGGTGGTGGAGTCACAGAATCACAGAATATTCTGAGTTGGAAGGGACCCACAAGGATCATTAAGGACATCTTAACACTGTCTCCCTGGCGGGAACTGAACCCGGGTCTCCCACATGACTGGTGGGGACACTTACCACTGCACTAAAGTGGATTTCATCCCTGGAGGTGCTTAAGAGAAGACTGGATGAGGAGCTCAGTGACATGGTCTAGATGGTGGGAGGCTTGGATGTATTGAGCGTGGTGCCTGTGGTTGCGCACTTGTGGGCCTGATCCCTGGGTGGGCGTTCGCTTGGGAGTTGGGTCCCTTCCAACTCAGAGTAACCTGTGAACCTGTGATTCATCTTTGGCCATGAACTTAGCATACAAGTGTAGAGAATGGAACTATAAGATACATGCCACTTTTGTTTCAGTACAGTGTGCTTGGCTGTCCAACGCCCAGTCTTGGTTTTTGTCTAAAACCAGTATTAATTGTCTGCTTACTTAAAGAATCTGCTGTCTTATATTATGAATAAATATTAACTAAAATCCTTTAAAAATATGCATTTGGGGAAAAAACCAAGAAAGAGCTTAAAAGGGAATGATTTAGTGTCTGAGTGTCAAATACTAGTTTCAATCCCGGCTGGGTCAGCAAAGCCTTCAGTGTTTCTGATTTCCTTCTAGCTCAGTGAAGGTTTCATGGACAAGAGGTGAAGGAGTGACGTCCCTTTGCTCCACCTGGCCATTGATGTTCTATGCAGCCAACTGTGGGTGCAGGAGTTTGCTCAGCCTCTCTGAGTGATGTCTTTTTTTCTTGTTCTTGCTCACATTGCAGTGATTTGCATCCCCTCCTCGCGCAGCAGCAATACCTCCCCGTTGCTGGATACAAAGATATTATAAAGCACTGTCTGATTCTTTGTGGCGGGAGGGGGAATGGACGCACTGATGCGAAGTGTAGCTGTTTTACTTGATTTAAGCGTAATGAAATGGGCAGCACGTTCGCAGTTAAGGCACCCTGTTGCTGACGTGACTGGGGGAGACAGGGTCCTCAGCTGCTAAGCAGGGATGCTTGGATGTGCCACAGGGTTTCAAAGAGAATCCCCCTGCAAAAGGAAGCGTGTGCCAGTATTGTAGAGTGCTTGTGCCAGCCAGCTTGCAGGGTTGATTTGGCATTTGGCGTATTGGTAGCGGCTGCCAGTGTGTGTGGTGGAAGAGAAGGGAATAGACAAGAAAAAACACAGGGGTTTAAAATAAAAATGTAAAATTATTTGCTTTGTGCCATATGGACTTCAATATTTTGACAAAACTAAGGCCAAAATTAATCATGCCAGGTTAGAGTTTTAGTTCAAAAACATATGTATAACTGTCCCCCTGAGTGTGTGTTTGAGTTACCATTTTCATCCAGGAAAACCTTAACCTTTTCAGTTTCTCGTTCTCTGCTCCACTACTAATTGCTCCACCCAGATGAACTTTTCCTATTGTGTGAAAGTTTTGGTGTTTTTAGTTAAACGTCAAAAGGTTTTGTTGATTCCCTTTTAAATTTTTTTTTAATGAGTTTATTTCTCTTTTGTTTTCATGGAACTAAAGGGATTTTAGCTAAGCTATCTTGTGTCTAGACTCAAGCATTTGGTCACAATGAAAGGGGGAAGGGGTGAGAGGATGGAGAACGGAGTAGCAGCAAGGGCTGCTAGTAATGGTTAGAGAGTCATTATGTGGAAAGGGGGAGTCTCTCATGCCATTCCTGCTTGAGATGCTGTCCCCATTGTACCTGATTGCACCTGTAGCAGGTATTTTCAAATTTGTAATTCAAATTTAGACATGGGGAATGTGGCAAATTTGTGGACTTTAATTTATAAAGGACCCATTCTGAAAGTCTACAGCAATGTGACCTTTTGCACAAGTAAACTACCAGATTTTTTGCTATAATTTTCCATCAAACACCCAGCATCTTGCTGTACCCAGGCAGATTATTCAGACTTGCCCTGCATTAGGTCATTATTGGACAAGCTTGGCTGTGCATTCAATATTGTTCTGCACTAGTTCCTGTTGTGGCACTTCGCTTCATCACTAAAAATGCCATATGGAGTCTAGCTTAATCCACTTCAAAAGCACAGCTAAGCCATACAAAGGCACTCCTGAAAAGGAATAAGGATGAGTGTGGAGTGGAGCTGTTCAGTATTAGTTTTTCTGGGTTGTTTTTTTACACACACAAGTCTCCAGGATGGTAGCAAATCTTGAAAGATAGAGTTCAGGTGTGATTGAATTGGGTATTTTTGTTCATCCCACTATAGAGATACGAGATGAAATTTAAATATAGATCTCTATCTTTTTAAAGTTTGGAAATGTTCAGAGGCATGATTTAGGCCATCTTTAATTCATGTGGATGTAAGCAATACTATGACTATCTGAGGACAGTAAATATATCTCTGTCTGTGATTGATCTCAAGATCAGCCTGTCTATTATCATAAAGCCCCTCCTTTGAGAGTGGGTGGAGGTGGGTGGAAATTTGAAAGAACAAATTTAAGCAACTGGTTTCCTTTCACTTTTAAAACCAAATAGTGAGAGAGGCATAAAAGAGCTCCAGTTTAGATGATAGCAGAACATTTCTTTGAAGTCCTAACTAAATTGCATTTCTTGTTCTCTGCTGTTGCCTGTAAGGCTCAAAAAAAAAATTGGACAAGCAGTGATTAGTATATAATAATGTATGTTCAAATAGCTTATGGTATTATGAAAACAAAAATTCAAAAGGCCAATACACTGACAGTTAAAATCTGTCTAAGGGGCAATAGGGGGGAACCTTCACAAAAACAATATGCTGATTGCATGCAGCTACCCTGCCGAGTCAAATCTTAAATAAATTATACATACATAGCTGTACTGGAGCTGAGAAATGAAGCAGTTTAAAATGTTCCTGGTTCTGCGCTTTAGGCAAAGCCTGTATCCATTCTGTGTCCTTAATGCATCAGACATTTGGGTTCCCTGACACAGTAACTGGGCACCTCTGGGTGCTTCAGAGGCCAGTGGAAAAATCCAGCTTTCTGCTAGAGCAGATACAGGGAAAAGTGTGGGTGATAAACAACCTCCCTTGATTCTTGCAGGAGGAATCCCTTTCTTTCAACTGCAGCACACCCCCCTAGTCCCCTCCACCCAGTTGTAAGAAATCCTGATGAAGTACTGAGATGTTGCATATTTGGGTAGAGCTTTTTTCCCCGCAGAAACATATATATGCATCCAAAAATTCAGTTTCTAAGCAGCGGAAGTTCTTTGGAAATTTGGGTCAAATCTGATAAGTAATTTCAGCCAAAATAAAGATGAAAATAAAATTCCGAACATCAAAATGATTCATTTCAATACATATGAAACAAAGTATTTTGATTTCTTGGGATTTCCAAGAAGGCTCATTAACTGTACAGCCTAGTGATGAGGACTGCTCACAGACACATGGATCTTCTTGAGTTAAAGGAAGGTCTCAGATGAAACTTTTCCTCATCTCGCATTCCATTCTTAGTCCATCATGCATACATGTTCAAGGAGGGAGAAACAGAATAATTCTGGAGCTGTGTGAGCAGGTCCCTGTGAAAACAGGTAACTGGGGTCCACTCCTTATTCCAGGGAATATGTGCCTATGTAGAGCTTTAATTGAAGACACACAATGAGGTCCTGATGTACCACTGGATAGGGCAAATATTAAGATACAATAGACACACGCCTACTCGTTTTAAACCATGTTTAATTTAAGTTCAGATCTTCCTGATCTTAGTGAATACTTAAATCCCTAAGGCACAATGGTAAAGACAGTTTGGCAGCAGCATCTTGTTAACAGGATCCACTTCTAAACTTCTGGCAGCACCATTAAAAGTATCCTTAATCCACAGTTATTTGTGCAATTCTCCTTTCAACAGTGGAAACTCAGGTTTGGACCTAAGCTAGCAGAAATAACTCAGAAGGATTTAATGAATGTTAACAGACTTTGCTCAGGTTTCATGAGTTTCTTAGGATCAAATCATGTTTCCTAAACATCAACTAAATCCACGTTAGACAAATGAACAAAGAAAATTTTACGTGCTACTCAGAAGGTAATCCAGTTTTAGTCTTTGGTTAACAGAATCAATCAAATTAGTAACTGTAAGCCTAGCTGTCATGGTTTGATCCTGGCTGGATGCCAGGGATTCACCCACAACCTCTTCTGGAGGAAAAAAACTGGAAAAAAAATTTATCACAGGCAAAACAAGGCAAGCTACAAGTAAGAAATACAAAGGATTTATTTATTAACTGACAAGATCAGAGCTTAATGTGAGAAGCATCATTTTAGACGCAACCTTTTCCCCCCACCCCTCTTTCTCTTACAACAGATCTCATATTCCCTTTATCAACCAGGAGACAAAGTGGACACAGGGGTAGGGGTAAATCCAGGCACGTTGGTATTTCTGACCAGATTTGGGGTAGGAACCATCTCTCTGCCCTTTCATAAAGTTCTCTCTCTCTCTCTCTCTCTCTCTCACACGAGAGGAAAAGTCTTTCATGACCCTTTCCCAAGTGAGGTCTCAACCCAGGGACGACAGCTCTTCCATTCTCTGTTGCCCGAGAGTCACAGCACAGGATGCAGTGTTTTAAGTGCTGCTCTGCTGCTTCATATATGAGCCCATCGCAAAGTACATAGTTCAGATCCTACCACAATGCAATTCTGTCATAAAACGTCTGTCCAAAGGATCTCTGCCAAGCTCAACTCCGACTCTGTGTTTCTGGGCTCCCAAAACCTCTGCAGCTGTTGCAGCATGATTCTCTGTCTTCAGAGGTGGCCTCAGGTGGATTCTGCATCACTGGTTCCTCTCTCTCTCTCTATTCCATAGGTTTGCACAATGGTCCATTCCACAAGCAGCAGCAGGATGCCTGGAAGAACAATCCTTCACCTTCTCTGATTGGCCTGGTGGCCCCCCCATAGCTTTCAGCTTCTCTGCTCTCCACACGTGCTTTACTCTGGCACCTCTACTTTCTGTTCTTTTTTTTTTCCTTTCTCTCATATGTTGTTCACAGACATGCTGTTATCTGGTTTTCTGGCCTTGAATTACTGGCAGCAGCGGAGGCTTAGTCTGCCCCCCTTGCTGCCAGAGAAAAAATACCATTCAAACCAGAACACTAGCATGAGAGGTAAGCAAAGTGTGCTACTGCTCTCAGTGTACAGGCATGAAATTCTTGGTCTACCAAAATCCCCTTCCAAATTTTCATAGTTAAATCACAGTGAATAAAAGTAAAATTTGGCCCTTTTGGCATATTATTGATTGCTTGATGTCTTTTTATCAGTTTCATTTTCTAGATTAGGTACTATTAGAACTTATTTTAAAAAGTATATTTCAATGTTACTTGGCCACAAACAGTCTAATGTTTCCAGCTTTCAGACAGCTTATTACCATTCAAATACTCTGCAGATAAATTATATTAAAAGAAAGAAAGAAAAAAAGATGTTTCAGCTTCTGACTCATTCTAAATGGAGAGTTAGCTCTAAGTAATCAAAATTGCTTTGGTTGTGCATAGCAGCATTAAAAGCCTTGTCCACTAATTGAGTGAAGCGGCTCCAGTGAAGCTGCCTTGCCCACTCATTATGTGATCCTGCAAGTGCTGTTTGTCATCGTCGCTTGCTGGTCTCAATCTAACTGTGCTGCTGGTGCAAATTAATGGTAATTCCTCGTGACAGGCTGTGTCCTTCCAGTGAAACCACAATATGGATCTTGTACCACCCCTGCCCTTCTCTCCTTTCTTCCTCACACCTACCAGATCCCGATTTGCCATCTCAAGTATCATCCCTGACTTAGCTTTCCAACTCCTCCTAAGTAGCTGGTGTGTCAGGGTGTGTTGGGGCTTGACTGATGGATGGCATCCCATGCTCTTGTGCTGATACATTGTGCAGAGAAAATCCGCTTCAGCATAGTGGTGAGTGTCCCTGCCTCTCATGAGGGAGACCAGGGGTTTGATTCCTGCCAGGGAGGCAGTGGTGCCATTTAAGAGTTGGACTTGATGATCCTTGTGGGCCCCTTCCAACTCGGAATATTTTGCGAGATGTGTCAAACAAAAGGCAGTTTTCTGGCAGCTCAGACAGGCTCAGTGGTGATGGACTTTTTAGGTCAGGAGAAATCTGTGTGTGCACACGGGTGTCGTCATCCACCACCACCTGCAGCTATGGAACTTCACCAACAGCAGGCTGCAGCAAGCAGGAGAGATCAGTGAGTATCACTTGAAAATCAAAGTTAGCTAATATATATATAGGAATTTTGATGTGTGACTGTTGTTCTTTTACACTATCGGGTTTTATTAGTGTATTGAATTTTTGCTTCCATCCTGACTTGAAGGAATGGCCTCAAGAACTCAAGAAATCCACGCCTTGTTTTTCCTCAGTTTTGTCACTTTGTGGCCAATGTTTATGCTCCTTTTAATAATAATCACTACTTCCCATCTTCTGGTTAGGCTGTCCTTTTAAATTACAAACTGTGTTGTGAGGGCTGTTTGTAGCTTTCTGTGGAGAGAGTTCCTATAAGGGAGCCCTGATTTCAGCTGGGGCTTCTGTCCCAGCTTCTCAGCTGGTGGAAGTTGGCTGAGTGCCACTGAGGTCATTAAGTGTGTGTGAAAGGTCTGTTATTTGCATTGTTGGAGAGCAGGATCTTGAGCCAGTGTGATCTCTAGCCCATATCTTAAAGGACTAATGTCCAGTTCTCAAGGATATGCAGTGTTTTTCTCGCTTCAGTTATTTTAATTTAAAATGAAAATGAACAATTTTTATGTGATAAATTGAACATTTAAAAAAAATTCAGCTTAGAAGCAAATATCTATATTTATGGTGGGGGAAATTTAAGTTATTTTCTGAAGGTGATGTTTTTTAGTGAATTTTTTGCTTAAAAATATATTCACTAATAATTCAAAGAGCTGTTTTGGAGAGGAAGCAAGATAAGGAGAGGAATTCAGATCAAACCTTAGACTCTTTTTTTTTTTAAGCAGCTTGGAAGAACCCAGAACTGAATAAAATGAAGATTATTGCTCCAAGTCTATCCTAACTATTTCTGATGTCACTGAATTTTGAACATTACCATCTAAACCTGCCTTTGTAGCTAGCATAGAGACATGCTTTTCAGCCCTCATTAGGTTTTTACAACCCTTAGGGCAGTCTGTCCATCTCGGATGGAGGGATGGGTGGACTGTGTTCTTAACCTGTGCAGTTGGAGTTTATGTTGTGTTAGTCATCACCTCCCAACGAGTCCTTGACTCTGGAATGAATTATTTTTTTTAATTGATGCTAAAAGGTCCACAAGATGATCTATTATCATTGAAATATAATGTAAACCCATCTACAATGCTATTCATCAGTAACAAGGTTAATGCCATTACCCTGTTCCACAGATGAGAAACCTGAAGCAAAGGAAATGACTTGGCAGAGGTCAGCCAGGAAAGACATGTTCCCACTTGCACCACACCACCCCCAGTCTTGTGGTATTTATTCACACAGAACAAAAGAAAGGATTTTCTTTAAGGTTGAGCCCTGAAGTCATGTTTTTATAAGTTGGACTTTCAGCTCAGTTCTTTCCCCAGTGTATTCGAAGCTTGAAGATGCGATTTCTAACAGTTCCAAGTCAAGTAAATAATCTTCTACAAGTGTTCATGTATAAAATGTCATCTCACCTTCTTGCTGATTGCTTGATTTTGGCATTTTAAAGTACACATGATGAGCACTTTTAGAATCTACAGCGTCCTAAAATGTCTGTCATGGCTGTGTGGACCATTTCCTGCGCAAGACTAAGGGTAAATGTTTTGGAGGCTGTGCCCCTGTGGATATAACACAGAAGAGGAGATGAGAACCACAGAGAAGGAAGGTCACTTGCAACCTTTGTGTTCCACCCTGCTCCCAATTGACAGGACCAGCACTGAGTTACCTACTTTAGTGTAAGCTCTGAGATCTCTCTGCTCGATTGAAATAATTCCTCAGACATAGAGTGTATATATAACTGGTGATACAGCCAAGATGACTGTTATAGATGCTGAAGGATCAATACTAGAGGTGGGGATAAATACTCCCTCAAATGATTGGGGGAAACAAAATAAATCTTAATTTTGCTTCTTCAGAAGGGTAGAATTGTCAAGATATTTAAGTCTCAGGTAAGTGTCTTATCACGTCTCCATTGAAAGCAACAACAAAAGCCTTAAGTGATTTCAGTACTGCAGGATCAAGCTCCAGGTGTTGCAGGGCACTTGTCTATTCAATGTGAAGAACTTTGGGTTCTTTGAACTGGGAAAAAAATATCTTTAATTTAGATTATATATAATCATTTTTTATTAGACCTCTAACTTGGTTAAGTATAATCAGGTAGCTATTGTATAATTTAAATGGCCAGTGATTGTTATTTGATAATAACAACTTACATTTATATAGTGCTGTATATCCCAGAGGGATCCCAGAAGACTTTAAAGACTCAACAATAAAATACATGACAAAGTAAACATTAATTACAATTACAGCATTAGTAGAAAATATGAGGATATTAAGAATCTGGCGGTCTGTGGCTTGCTTCTGCTCTCATTTGAATTCATTAGCCAAGCTCACCCAGAGTGCAAATGGATTATTAGCTGTTCTGCCATATCTGATTTAAGAAATTTTCTGTACGAGTATTGTAGTGAGAGTAGAGGAGGGTAGAAAAGGATGTAAATACTCTTCTGAAACTTCACTCATGCAGGATGTTATTTTAGAAGTCTGTTGAGCTACTTGAATTAATCTCTCTCTTGTTTGGCTGGTTGTTGTATTGTTATGCTCCATGAGACTGGTTCCTTGTATAGAGAGGAGGAGGTGAAAGAAGTTATCTTTCAAATGCCACATGCCTACAACTTCAGAGTGGGAAATCATATATAGTGCTCTGTATACCAGTTCTTTCTCATGTATGTCTTGAAATCGTTTAAGCTTCAACCCTGTTACAGTAATTTTTGAGTTTTCTCTATTAACACATCAACGAGGGGAATGGAACAATTTATGCCTCTTGAGCTGCTCTCTTGGGCTTTTGGAGGTTCAAGTTCAAATTTCTGCACCAAACGGGTTGTCAAGCACTGGAACAGGCTCCCCATGGAAGTGTTGGGAGTCTCAGGTTCACAGGTTATTCTGAGTTGGAAGGGACCCACAGGATCATCTAGTCCAACTCCCAAGCGAATGCCCACTCAGGGATCAGACCCACCAGCATGGAACCACGGGCACCACGCTCCATCCATCCAAACCTCCCACCATCTAGACCATGTCACTGAGCTCCTCATCGAGTCTTCTCTTAAACACCTCCAGGGATGGCAACTCCACCACCTCCCTGGTCTCCATCCAATTGGGGTATTTAAAAGATGCGTAGACATGGCACTTAAGGACACTTTGTAGCAGCATTAGACCATTGAGTCCAAACATTAACCTGAAGGGTCTTTTCCAACCTGGATGATTGTCCTGGGTCAATTAAGATGNGAGGGAAGATAAGATAAGACACGGGGTCCTCCATGCCACATTCCTTTCAGGGAGGGAAAGGGAGATAAGAAGAGATACCTATTGTTTGTTCCAGTAAAAAAGGGGAAAAGTTTTACAATAGAACAAAAGGCCTCTCCCCATGACAATGATTCTATGATTCCAAGTGTCTAGTTTTGTACTTCCTCCCCTTAAATGCATATTGTCAATGATGAAGAAAGAGCTGAAAGCTTGAGGGATGTTAATTAATGTTTTCTACTGTACCATCTCAGACAAGACTACCTGGAACCACAGGTGGTAACTGGAAAACCTACTGCAGCTGGCACTTCACAGACCTTTCCCAGGGTCCTACAAAGGGCTTGAAAAGCATAAAAATGAGAATTAAAGAATTGTTTGAGAGGGGAATCACTGAAGTGATGAGACTACTTGGAGAGTAAATTCTTGCTTACCTCAAAAATTGAGCCAGGAAGGCAGACACTATTTTTGTGGATGGGTAATATAGGTGACTTGCTTTGTGTTGTTTCTTTTCTAATGTATAATAAATTCCGGGCTAATTCTGAAAGATTTCCAGGACCTTCTGAAATATTCTTGAAATAGAAAGTGTTTTCAACTGCTGACACCTGAAGATAAAGACATATTGCTATCAAACATAAGTTTGGGGATATCCAAAACGGTGTGCAAATTACTTTTTGTCACTGGTTTGTAAGAGCCCTTGTTCACTTAGATGGTTTTCAGTTTCTGAAACATATTAATTTTCCCTGCCTTTTGGCCACAGCATATGAAATCACTCTACTTCAAATAATTTGAGAAACAATTATGGTTTTAAGAGTAATCTTGGATCTTTTCTTTGGTTTCTGTTTTAACTCTTGTGATGATTTTTGTGAAACTTGTTTTCAGATACTGTCTTGTTTTTCAGATTTGTAATGAAGCATGAGGGATTTTTACTTTCTGTGGAGAAAGTTTTGCATGGGTCTTACTGTAAAGCTTTCATGATGTCTTTAAATTGTTTATTTTGGGGAGATGGAAGAAAGGGAAATGGTGACTTACAGACAAGTTTTCTGCTCCATTTCCTCCTTGCAGCAGATGATAACTCAAGTACTAATGCTGCTACGCCCAAGACACTGAGCTCTAATTTTTGATCTTACATGCACTGGTGGCCTATTTACTAGTCTATAATCTCCAATAAACTTGTTGTGATGTAGTTAAGAGTCTAATCTCTGAGTAAAATTCATCAAACATGCTAAAATAAAGAATCAGGTGGATCGTCTGAAATTCCTTTCCGCGGTGTTTTGGATCATGCTTTTCTAGTCCCACTAAAACCAAACATTGGGAATCAAAAAAAGGTGTAACTCCTAGGGAAGTACTGTGATAATGTTGTGTTTTCCTGGAATTGAATTTAAGTTTAGGTTAAATAATATAATAATTATATGATGGCACCTGTAATCCTTAGACCTGGAAATAGGATCCAGGTCTTTTCACTCATCAGCCAAGCACGAACTAATAGAAGAACACAAAGTTGGGCAGTGTCGTGTGTGTCCTGCTGTTTGACACAACCCTGTTATAAATGCCCATGAGGGCACATTCACCTTCCATATGGGAAGGTATAGCTTTCCTCTTTGGCATTCCTCCCCGGCTTTGTAGGAAAACTCCCTCTTGTTCCAGTTAAAGTTCTGAAAAGTCTGGATAGATCCAATTAGACAAGAATCCAGTCAAGGACATCATCTTTGCTGAAAGGAAATTAATAATTTGTGTGTGTCTTTTAAGGCATTACCTAAAATAAAAGAACTTTAAACATGGTGAGGTGTATTTTTTAATGGTTTCATTAGTATTTGAAAATTAAGGGCTGAACTAATAATTACTAATCAAAGTCTACCTGTGGGAGCAGGAACTGGATAGAACCTTGTTTCACGTATTTAAACATAAATCTCCAGAATTTGAGATAAAACAGATTCCCCCAGGTTACTACTAGTAGCCTTATCTATGCCTTTAGGCCATCTACTCAAAAGTGAAAAAAATATGTGCATGTGTGGGTGTCTGAGGTGCCAAAGAAAAGTGACTGGCTTTGGTTTTGGTATCATTAGAAATGGGTCGATTTTTGTAAAATAAACATGGAAATAAAAGGCAGACTGGATGCAATAATTCTTTGTGTGTAATGTGTGTAATAAAACCAGGTGTGTTCAAGTCATTTGAAATCCCAGTGGTAGGGTCTTAGGTACAATATCATAATTGCAGTGATTTTAGAGGGAAATAACCTGTCTTACATTTTCTTTACTTCTTAACTCAAGTCAGCTTTAATTTTTATTAAGCTTTTGTGGTTTTAGAACAGAGAGTGTACATGACATAAGGAATGGCAATGCATTAGTGAAAGTAGGTGTCTGAAAGAAACTAGTCTGTGTTTGTGGGAGCATGAAACTGTTGAAAAGAAACTGCGACTTTCACACTGTCACATACAAAGCTCATGATGAGCCTGGCAATGAAGCGTAGAGAAAGTCTCCGTTGTTTCTCCAAGAAAAACAGTGCATGCAAAAAAAAAAAAAAAGGTATAAATGGCTCTGGGTTTAGTTTTTGTAGCATTTGTTATCAATCTGTAAGACCAAAAGAAGGAGAGAGAATCTAAATAAGAGCGTGAAAGTCCTAGGATTTTCTTATGAAAACCTTTTTCAAATGGCTTTTTTAAAAAAAAGCCTTTAAAATGTTGAAGAAATCTGTTAGAATTGATCTCAAGAGTGGGAAATAACTGGGAATTATTATTACTGCAAATTCTATAAAGCATCTCCTTTGTATGTTTATTGCATGCCAAAAATATAAATAATAGCTGATTAGTAATCTAGTGTCAGAGCTCTCTGTTTTCTCCCCATATTGAATAAATCTCCTACTGATGGATCAAACATTTAATCAATCTACTAACGTGGCCTTCAGCACTGTAGTATCTGAGTGCCTCCCAGTGTTGGAACGTTCAATATTGCTTGGGTTTTCTCCACTTACTCTGTGCTCCTTAATTTGATTATGTTCTTAGTTACACTGATGTAAATCTAAAAGTACTCCATTGATTTTGATAGAGGAAGCCAGCATTTATGAACCTTAAGAGCAGAATCTGTCCCTCTTCTTGCTGTTCCTCAATTATTCTTAAACTGTACTAGCAATAATATTTATTAGAGTTACTAATCCGCACTTTTATTTATTCTCCCTGTTCCTGATGCATCTTTTTTAATTCTGCCACTTTGAGTACAATCCAAAGTCTGCTGAAATGGCTGTCAGTCTCACTATTGATTTCAACTGACTGTAGTTCAGTTTCCCTCTTCCCCCACTGTCCTTTTTTCCCCTCTGCAGATCCCGAAAGTTCCTGTGTGAGTTTGTGCTCCTCCGAGTAGGAACTTCTAATCTATTAAAGCTAGATGTATTCCTACATGTAAGCACCCTGCTATACTGGATCCAAATCTGTGTATTTTCTTTAATACCCATTACTGCTCTCTCTTTAGTTTTCCTTGAATGAGAACCTCCTCTCCTCCTCAGGCCACAGGTCTTGGTCTCGAGTTCAGCATCTTGTATCTTAGGAAGACCTTTTCTATGAGCTTGACCTCACTTCTATAGAAAAATTAGTGGAGAAACCCCACTTATATCCTTGAGATTTTTGCTCAGGACAGTTGTAGTGGATACGAAAAGGGTTCTGAGTGAGATGATTGTGGTTCTCCTTTTGACTTTTTTTTTTCCCCTTTTCTTTCCCATTACTGCCTTCAGTGTTGGAAGCAGAAGAAAACAAAAAGGAGAGGAGTTGAGAATTTAAGCCGGGAGACTTGGCAGGTAAGAGGTGTGTTTTCTTACTTGCCAATGAGGTGTCTCTGGATGTGCGAATGTGCATTGGCAGTAGGTTGGCTCAGCTATGGGACACAAGGCTGGCCCAGGACCTGCACAGTCAGGTTGAGTTCCTGGTACCTTCACAGCCCTTTTGGGGGTAACTCTGAGCAAACGCTTTGCTGGTTCCTCACCTGTGACAGAGGCAGAACCACTTCTCTGCTGCAAGAAGGTGGCTTGAGTAGAAATGCCATAAAGCTTGGGAAATAATGAGCTGACGTGGTACTGCATATAAACTACATAAACAAAGTTGCCCGGTTCAAGGATGACAGCTGGGCTTGTGTTTGCATGGTTTCAAGAAATGTTTTGTTAAGGTACTTAAGTGATGTCTGTGACTTCACTGCGTTTTCTTCTTTGAAGACTTGTTTGATTACTTTACTCTCATTTCCTGTTCTGCATTGGGGTGAAGGTGAAATACAGTGCAAGCAAGATGCTGCACTTGCTTTCTGTGAGAGCACAGTGACACTGTTGGAAAGCCATGCACTCATTGCTGGAGAACTGGAGTTTGCAAAGGCAGTTCCTAAGGGCTTACTTGAGGCACATTTGAGGACAAAAGGCTTTTCTTGGGAACAAAAGACACAGCCGGGCTGCCAGATTTCAAATCTTGCTCGGAAGCTTGAAGGACCAGAGTGTTTTTCAGAGGAGAAGCTCGAAGAATTTTAAGTGTAATATTCCGTAACCTTGTTCTTGGAAGAAGCTGTACCGTTTCCAAAACACTCAGCCTGAGGCAGTCATGCATCACAGATAAATCAGCCGAAATGGCAAAATATTGGCGGGGAATGAACAACTGCAGGTAGTTGTTTAATCGCTTGTGTCAAGTAATCTTAATAACAGGTGTAGCTACTGATCCAGTCAATTATATAAATTGTCCTGCAGCCTTTCTTGGGTTCTAACTGAGGCAGAACTATTGATAAATAAGATGTGCCTGAGTGAGACTGCAGTACTTGGCCCTATAACTGTCTTTAAAGACAGAGCTTACCCAAACAGGGAGGGACTGGTGTATTTCTGCTTCTCTGCCTTTTCTCCATGGCACAGTGTTGTAGCTAGAATCTTTGGTTTTCCTCGCCCTCCTATGAATTTGTGAGAATAAATTCAAATTTTAATATTCAGAGATCCCGAAGATGTAAGTAGCGCTAAGTATTGCCCTGTTTGAAATTTCCTGCTGAGTCCACCTGTTGTGCTTTGTGTGACATTGAAATAATAAGCTCTGTGAGGCAGTGAATGCCTCCTTCACTCATCTGCACAGCCCTTACCAAGGCAGTGTTGTGCTGCTTTTTGGAGGGGGTTTCTAGAAATACATCACATGAGAAGTACCAAATTCCTGTACCTGAGAATTTGTAGGCACATGGATCAAGCTTGGCTAAAACTTGGAGATCAAAAGAAATTTGTGGCTGGTAACACAATAAATAATTTTCTAATCTGAAATAATCTGGCCCCTAGCACTTGGGAGAAGACTCATCAGCATTATGAATACAGATTTAGTTGCCAAATTTTCAGTCTGACAGTGAAGGATTTGTGTTTTATGTCACCAATAGATCTCTAACAAGCTGTACATGAAGATGTTTAGGAATATGATTGGTCAGGAAGAATTTATCTTCTAGGTTTGGATGTTTACTTTGGTTTTGGGGTTTGGGTTTTTTTTTTTTTCATTTGCCAGTGCTTTCTTGGTTTCTTCAAACTTTAGAAACCTTGCATTGGCATCTGGTTTTTTGCTGTGAAGTTGCTTCATCTCCAAGCAAACCAGTGTAATGCATCAGGCTGTCTCCCCATGTATGCTGGGTCATATGTTTAGTATTAAAGCTCAGTTTCTGTGCTTTTTCATAACAGTTTAGTTTTCTGCTAGGAACTGGTGGTTAAAGCGTGGCAGACTGGAGGTAATTCTTCAGGCTCAGCCTCTCTTTCCACTGTCTTTGATCAGGATACATTAAGCTTTCAAATATTATTTAAAAGTTTTTTTTTCACAATGCTGCTTTTGATTTTCATAGATGGGCCCTTCCACACAACAGAAATAGTGAGTCATTTCTTACTGTAGCTCCTTAGCATGTAAACATTGTGTTACTGTAAACTCTGATCAAATTTGAAATGTAAGTGCAAGTATGAATGGAAAGACATGGATCTGGCTGCAAAGAGTTTGCAGTTAAAGTGGTAAAAAGTGACATGGAAAAGGTGGAGAAGGCAACTGTCAAATGCAGCATGTTCATGTATGTACAAATGTGTACTTACAGAGAGATACACCTTTGTTTATCCCTGGAGTTTAATTTAACATTATAGTAAAAATAGTTACAGTAGAGAAATCAATGTATAAAAAAATTTGAACCATGTGGCAGAACTTGTCTTCCTGATAAAAATGAAAAACAGCCAGAGACTGAAAGAGGAGGAATATTGGTGGATTTTTATGGATAGGTTGTCTTAAAGTCATTAAAAATATATTATTCAACTTTTTTTCCAAGTAAAGCATGAACTTTTATGACTTCTCCTTCTATATGATTTTGATGAAAAAGAGTTGAGTATCAGTAGAGTTGCAGAAACTTCTTCCACACAGATGTGGTAAACCATGTTAAATCTATGTGGTCTGCAACTTGTACACCCATTGTAGGCTGCAGAGTAAATCTTATTTCATAAGGAAAAGGAGTTTGTCTGAGATTCTTTGCTCATCTCAGATTTTACATCTAATTGATAAGTAATGTAAAAATTCCTGGGAAAATATTCATTATAATCCCATTTTCTGTTTTGGTCAACCTGAGAATTTGAGTCTGTTTGTCGGGCAACGATGGGAAGTGGGTTGGGAGAAATTGCTGTTACTGTATGACTTCCCCTCCAAAAAGGTCTCAAAATGAAACCAACTACTAAATCGGTCATCTGAAAGATCACAGTTATTTGCATGTATTTCTGTGTGTGGCTGTGAGAGGGAGGAGACCCTTGTTCTTGCACACCATTTGTTTTCTGTGTCATCCCGAACTTGGTAATGTGAATATTTTATTTGCATGGATGGCCTTAGTTTTGGTTTATATTGTGCTAGTTTGGTAAAAATCCATGACTGAAGCCTGTTCGCAAGAGTAGCTTCTGAGTGGCAACCTCTGTCTGATTGATCATTGGACCCACCAGGTAAAAAGAGTATCATATGTATTGTGAAAGGAGCGAGTCCAAATCGTAAGGTGATGTTTTATTGGCATGCTCTTATCTGAAGGTGCTTACTGTTATATCTTAGTGAATTTCAACCGCAAGAACTGTTGTCTGAGAAGAAATTAAGATTACTTTGTGAGTGCTAGAGAGTTTTGGCTTGTCCCTTCATTTTGCACCCAAAAGTTGCTCAGGTAACTGCGAACCAGTAGATAACCATTCCCAGACATTGTAACTTGAACTCGCGCACATTCTCTCCTGATGTATCCATGGAATTAGGACTGCACAGAAAATAACTGAAGAAGCTGAGTGCACCAAAAAACTTGTGTGAAATATCCTTTCATGTGCCTGTTCTGATAAGCAGAAAGTATTGGTGTGTGCCTCCTGCTAAAAAAAAAAACAACCCAGCAACCCAAACGAGACTCTTTAAAGTCATTTAAGAGGATTTGGGTATCACATTAGGTAGGACGGGTGGTGATCTGTGGCCTAAATATCCTGAACAGTGAAAATCATGTAGCTCTAACAAACAGCAGACTGACCAAATGTGGCCTCTTCCTAAAAGCAGTGTTGCTAGGGCAGCTGAGATGAGATTGGGAGCGAGAAGGTACCACTGGAGCCTTGGAGAAATGTTGCAAATTTAGAAATGCCTTGGCCTCAATGCCGAGGCTTTGGATTTGAAGTTATAATCCAGTGGTTTACATTATGTCTGTATTTCTTACATCCTCTCTGAGCAAATTTTTTATCTGCTTGGCTAGATTCTTTTTACCTCTTTAGTTTAGGTCAGAATGCTCTGGTCACTTTTTTCTGGTAATGATTTTGCTCTTTAGAAACACTTGTTCCAAACAAAAAATCATGCTATTAAAAAGCCAAATTGACCCTGAAGATATGAAGAAGTGATTCTTCTGCCTTCCTCCTATGAACACATTCAAGTTTTATATATATATATGTGTCCTCCACATGGGTGCACTTTGTTAGGTACATGGTTTTCCTTCTGAAACCTGGATAGTGGGAATAAGTGAATCAGTAGTTAGATCAGTAGGATCTGAGCATCCCTGGTGTAGCTGGGCCAGCTGGAGGGCAGGGTTTCTGAAAAGCTTTGTTTTCCTTTGTCTTTGAGGCTATGTGTGGGCGTTCACTTTTTGTTCACTTTTTCTGAAAGGGGAAATGCTCTTTGTTTAGGAAACAAAAATACTTGAGCTTTATCCATCTGTCCTGCTTTCCATGCTTGTTTAATAATACTACTTTCCACTGAGAGGTGTTGGTTCAGCTACCCTGGAAGGAGTGTGTGTCTGGACTGTTTTTCTGAGGTGATTAGTAAGTCTCCTTCTGAAAGAGTTGTGGGCACGTCAGGACCTGTGAAAACCATCTAGTCAACATCTTTCATGGTTTTCTTTAAGCATCATTTCAAAGTTAGTTAATATTCCAGTAATGTCAGCTCTATGTAGTTGTTAATCTTCTCTAAAATGCAGAGTCAATGGAGTTGGACAAGCCCTGGTGTCTCTTCTTGACCAATACTGTGTTCATTTGCAAAACTCTGGCAAATTTGTCTCCTTTTTTGCTTCTAGTCAGATACCTGCTCAACAAAGGCCACATCACTTAGCAAATTCAGTGATGAAGTGTAAATAGCATTTGTGGTGTTTGCTCATGTGAAAAAATCATGGTTTTTCATTTCCAGACTTTCAATCACTTTAAAGACCAGGATGTTAAACAGATTAATTTTTACCATGTGAATAAGTAAGCATATATAAACATAGAGGAAATTAGTCAAGCAAATAAACTTATTTAATGTAAGGAGGTAAGAAGGTAGATGTCCATGTTTTTCATATGAAAGGCTTAGTAGTGATGGAAAAGAGAGATCAAACTGAGTTGGACCCTTTGTTCCCATGGGTCAGGCATGACCTGAGCACGGGGCTTGTAGCTGCAGCCATGGGTGAAGGTGTGTGTTTGCTCCATGGCTTCTCCAAGAGGATCCGACACTTTGTGGATCAAAGGTTTTTTTGACTGTGACTTCCTCTGAGAGGATGCAAGATCTACCAGAGAGTTACCCTGATGACTTTTTGCTGGTTATCTGCCACATAAACTCACCACAGAGTAGCTCACAGTTGTTAAACAGATTCCTGATATGGCACAGGGGGTGTCCAAGCTGGAGCATGAAAGAGCGGAGAAATACTGAGCAAGTGCTTACAAAATAATTTCATGTTGGGAGACTTGAAATCAAGGGAAACACCAGTAGAAGGAATTTGAGGAAATTGAGATTTGGTTGTTGCTGCTGCTGTTGTAAGCACAATTACAAGCTTTCTAGTTTTGACCCATTGTCTTGAAATGCCGTTGCCAGTTAATCCAAGGAAGCCCAAGTGTTGCTACATACCCAAATGCACAGCTGAATTCTGACTCTTCAGATTCTGGACCAACTCCCAGTATTAGGAACGAGAGTCAAACAACCATCCCTTCTCCTGTGCTAACACACACCCTGCCATTAACAGTCTGAAGGCAATTTTATTAAAATACATAATCCTGCTGAGCTGGTCTCAGAAGATAAATAAGCGTTGTAGAAAAGAAGCTTTTGTTTAAAAGTAATTATTTAAACTATGCATTACAGGTAATTTTCCTTTACCAGTAAAGCAAATGCTATCAGAATTTCAATAATAGCTTTGCGTTACTTATCTAGATAACACGATATTGTCATTTCCAGGAGCTTAAAATGCTGTTTTATTTTCATTTGTGTCAAATATAAGGGTAAATGAAACCTGAATATATATTAAAAAAAAAAAAAACCCAAACCACATGCTTTTTGTATAATTTCGTGAGAGCAGCATTTTGTTTTCCAACCTTTTATAGTAAAATAACAATCTAATGATAGTTTCCTAAAGTGTGGACTTAAAACAGTAGGACGAGAGGAGTGTCTTATGTTCTGTTTTGTGTAAACATGCTGCATTTCACAATTGACAGAAAACAGAATTCTTTCAAATATGCTTGTTAATAAAAGCATAAAACTGTGGTAGCTCTTTAATGTGTATGCAGATGTAGCCAAACATTAAGTGATTCAACCCATATATAGCTTAGAAAACGCAGAGGTGTCACTTTTTACCCAAGAGATTTTTCACTCTCAAAAATTACATGAAAAGCTTAGCCTCTTTTTCCTTTCAGCATTATTTCTACAGTTCAAACCTCTCTAACAACGACAAAATTGTTTATTATGAGGAAGACAAAGCAACTAAGGGAGGAAAGTTGGGTTGGTTTTATTTTTTTTATTATTGAAAAAGTAGCATCTGTTTCAGGCCTTTTATTGAAAGGATGGGCATTTAAAGAAAGCTCTTTTATTATTATTTCTATGCTGGATATTTGTATGTTTCCTACTGCAATATGAACAATATGGCTACTCCTTTGAGAGCTGAAAGCCTGGAGCCTTGATTGTGGAGCTGAGCTCATGGGGGGCTCTCCCGTGGAAGGCACTGGAATTTCCAGTCACCAAAAATGGAGAAAGCATTTCCCTATTCCAGAGAAGATTTGTGAGGATCAATGCATTTGAGATTGTGACAGTAGGATACATCTGTAACCTACATAGGTAATAGATCAACTTAAATACTTTTAATAAAAGTGAGCACAATAATTCATGGCTCCATCACAGGAATATTGTGACTCTTAGTGTTTGTGATCTATGTGAAAGAGGTTGAGATCTTTTGATTAAAAAGTGATATTGCTATAACTGTGTGAATTATGAACATGCCTGCTTGCATGCTGAATTTACTTCTTGACCTACCTAGGCTGGAGTTTAATCTCCATCAAGCAAAAACTGTTGTCCCCCCTCCAGAAAGTTTTGCTCGTTTCGAGCCATTCCCACTCCCGCTTGACTTTCTCCCATTTCTGCTGTTTGGGAAGGATGATGGTGCCAGGGTGAAGGGCAGAGCAGCTGATGGCAGGCAGAGGTTTTGCCACTAGAGAGCCCAGCTGATAGCAAGGTACTGACACGACTTGGCACTGGCAGGCAGAAATCAAAATGCCACCCCTTGGCTGTGGAAAGAGCTAAAGATTTGTCTCCAGCAAGTGACAGGCGCCAAGGTACTGTCGCCCATTTTCTAATTTTAGCAGGAAGGCTGGCAGGGATCTTACCTAGACAGACAAGCGTTGTTTCTGCCCAGGCCGATCTGCTGCCGTGGGTCCTGTTCCAAATTGCTCGGCTTGGTGCCTCCCCGGCTTTCAAGAGGTAGTGGTGCCGGTGGGAGGGAGAGGGGAAACCCCAACCCTGTTCTCGGAAGGCTTGTGTGAAACTTCTGAGCCTGCTTCAAGACAGTAAAACTCATACCTTATACCAGCTGTCTGAAAAGAAGTGTTTGTAGGAATGTTATTACTAATGCAATGGTTGATTTGCAAAGCCTGTTTGAAGAGGCTGTGAAGGTACAGGGGGTTGCAGGGACATGAGAAGGTCCTGGTGTCCTCTTGCCTGGTGCCTTGGGTGTGGTTCCAGTGCAGAAGCAGAAGTGGTTACAGGAGTTCACCAAAGCGGGAGGAGAGTGGGTCTTCCCCCCAACCCCCCCCCACCCCCGAAGTGACTGGGGCTTGTGTGATTATTACACAGCAATTTCTGTCAAATTGCTCTGATTTTGACTTTTGATTTTAGAAATAAGTGTCTAGGAAAAGGTAATCTGAAACAGCTTTGTGTCTCCTCCTCTCCTTGATTTACAAGTCACCTTCACAACTTAGAGGCTGTGCTCTCTCATACATCCACTTCCCCACCTCTTGCAGTGTGTCATGGTATTCACAGCATCACTATAGAAACTTCTGCAGTAGGGAGCTGGTTGGCAAGTTCCAGGATGGGCTTTATTGGCACATTAACTCACCAATTCAGTGGTCTTGGAGCCCTTTAGCAAGGTAAGTGTGATTCAATATGCCTATTTTGCCCTTGGAGAGCCTGCAGGAAGTTTCCACAGCAGAATGAGACATCACCCAGAATCCCCATCTGGTGTGTTGTGGTGCACTTGTCTACACCTTCAGCTGGAGGCTGCTGGAACCTCCAGCCTTCTGCCCAGCCGTGCACTCTCACAGATCCCCTTTGCCCCCAGCACTGGCCCCTTCAGCCTCACTGTGAGCCCAACCAGAAAGTTAACCTGGCAGAAAAGTGACTTTAGGAAACAGTGAAGCATTGTCTGCTTGTTGAGCTCGATCAACTGGTTCATTGTCCACTCTGACAAATGCCTACAAGGCCTCGTTTTTGTCTTCTGTCACAGTTTGAAAGTACATATCTGTAAGGACACTGCAGCTAATAGCGTTGCAGTGCTTTTCAAATAGCCCATATTCAGATAAAATCTGAAATTGAAGAGACACTCTTGGTCTATGTTACGTATTACCATATTGTTAACACTAGCCTATTAATGTGGGTTTTGTTCTTGTAATAATGACGTGACCAGGATTTAGCTCTGCTGGGCTTTATGTAAATTATAATTCTTTTGTCTAATGTGGCCGGAGGTGGACCATGGAAAAGAGTTGATAATTATCACATCACTCAAAGATAATTTTCACCATCTCCACTGAAAGCTATACTTGCTCCAAGAACATCTTTCTTAATGGAGGATAAGTTCTGCCATTTTGAGAGGGGTATTTTTTATTTAGAGTGGTGAATGTGTTTAGCCACATGAGGCTGTCAATCAGTGAGACGAAAGCCCTGTAGGATTATTTCTGTAAGTGGCCAATTTCCCCCACCTTTTCGCTCCAAATCAAGGGCGGATGAAAGGTCATGATTAAAACAGTGATTTTTCCCTAAATTGTAAGTAACAGTTTGCAACTGTTTTTTTACCAAGATGTCAAAACTGTACTTTATCTTGGGGAAAGTGGGGAGGAAGAAAATTATAAGTTCTTGAAAACGTTGGCCATTTTCCAAATGGTTGTGTAGAAATTTATTTTAATTATTATACTTGTGTCAGTTCCTAGCAGGGGTAAAAGGGGGTGAAATAATTCAGTACAGTATTATGCAGCTATGGATTAAACAATTAATGGTGAACCTCTGTATTCTGCTAGTATATTTGAATTTATTACTTCAACAAATTGTTTTATGAGCCAGTGACTAGTGGATTTAACCATTTATTTTGTAGTCAAAACAGAACAGAAGAATAATTATCTTGCTGGATTGCATCTTTATGCATATGAATCCTTCCAAGGAATTAACCTGATACAGTCAAATAATGCAGAATGTCATTAAGAAGTCGTTTTGTCCCAAGAGTTTGGTTTTCTTATGTGCAGAAAAGGAACATGCTGTCTGGGAGGGTTTTGGCAGCTGTCTGGTGATGATTGCAACAGCTCCCATCACGGAAAGTGTGGAGGACTTTAGTGTAATCAGCATTTTCCTGGAAAATATCTCAGTTGGCATTGTGTGTTGTGTTCTTCTCTTGAATATGTGCTAAACAACTCAGAAATAACACTTCTTTACTGGTCGTGGAGTGTAGATAATCACTAAAGTAAGTACTTCTGTGAGCAATCTTTGGGGTCAGTTTTGTGTATTAACAATGGCCAACTGAAAAGACATGCTCAAGAAGTACCCCAGAGCAAGTTATCTGAGGATGGGATGTCACTGGTGTTTCTCTTTGCAGTTCACATTAGAAGTATGCCAGGACCCTCATGATACCCTCATGGAATTTGGGCCAAATGTATCTTCATAAATACTATTTATGTTAAATACTTCCTTTACAAATTAGGCATGAAAACAAGATGCTGTCTTTATGTTTCGTTAGATAACACATTTAACTTGATAAAGAAGGTAAAATGGGTAATATTCTAATCTAAATAGCTTCTAGATTTTTCATTTAGTGCTTTTACTGTGATGGTAGGATTCCCTTTTTGCCTTGAAAAAAGCTGCGCCTATGTAATGACTGATAAAATGTGTCATCTTCCACCACCAGAAAGGGTGTGTAAGCAGATACTTTAGTCACTGGTGATGTGAGTAGTGCAAGTCATACTGGGTGATTTCAGCCATTTTTGCACACAGTTAACACACGAATTTGATAGTGCATAGGGCCCTGGAATCAGGTAGAGTTGACTGTTTAAAGAATAGTTCGTGTTATTTTATAACTGCTAAAGTCCTCTCAGAGAGAGTTCCTGTGCTTGAGATGCCTGTATCTTTTAGGACTTTTTTTGCCATTTCCTTTCATTCATCTCTGCTAAGCTACTGAGGTATAAATTTAAAGTGAAGAGCTTCCCTTTTTTATTTTTTTTTCGTGTGAGCAGAAGATGGTGGTGCCACCCTCCTTTGCTGATTTTTAGGTCAACTAAGAAAATTGACTATTGTTTTTTGTTGTGGTTTGGCTTAAATTTTGCTGGTTTGGTTTGGGGTTTTTTTCCCAAGTATGCAAATAGTTCTTTGGTAGTCAGTTTAAATTATAGGTAGGATGCTGAAGCAACCTCTGAAGTGTGGAACTGACAGTATATTCTACTGAACCACTATTGTCTTACTTTCAGCATCTGGGTGAGTCACTTAAAGATCTAGTGCCAAGCTGTAGGACTAAGAGTGTAGCATGAGAGAACTGTTCTCAGGATCTCTCCAAAACATCAGGAGTGTGGATGTTGCATAGATGTGCTGCTGTTTATCACTGGGGGCATTGCTGGGGAGGAGGGCTAGGAGCAGAGATGTTGGTTGCCCAGACTGATTATGAAGGGTGGTCTGTCATTTTCTTCTCCTATTTTGGTAGCTTGGATTTGCTAAAAAAAAAAATGTTTCTTGCCTTAGCTCTTTTAAACTTGATTTATTTGTCAACCTCTGTTCAAATGAAAGAATTAATTTAGGGGAGTGGGGAAAAATAGAAGGTTTAGATGCAGGCAGAGAAGTATATTTCAGGGGTCCTAATCTTTCACTGTACACAGATAGTGGAAGCTAAAGGTCTGATGTGAAGGAAACTAACTGAATATGAGGTGGGGAACAGTTGCAGAGTGTGCCTGTATGAAAAAGGAAGAACAGTAGGTCATTTAAAGCAATGGAAAGAAATGGAAAAAAAGCTAATTTTTTATGTGCACAACCCTTCCTTTTTCCCTTTTGCTACAGCAGAGAAAAAAAAAGATTTTCAGAATCGTTTCTAGGACTCTGAAATTATTAATAGACAAGGTGTGCTGTATACAAGAGGTTTTACTGACTGCCTTGCCAATGAATTAGGGCCCTATTCTACTAAAAAAAAAAAAAAAAAGTTAGCACTTCCTTTGCAGCCATCCTAGGCTTCCGTGGTGCGGAAGTCAAATGTAAATTCTGGCTGAATTGGACCCTTATGGAGGCGGTATTCAAAGAGCTTGTGAGGAGAAGAGAAACTATTCGGGTTGTGGGCCTCCGTGTACTTCGGAGTCCTTCCATCATTGCTATAATTCTCTGAAAGCAAACTGATAATACTTCCTATTGACTTGCACTTTTGCGTGCTTTGAGTGGTTATTTACAGCCTACCATCAGCAGATTAAAAATCAATTAAAATCCATAGAAGCAGTCAAAGTTACATACTCCTCTTCGCTGGTAAAGATTTTTTTCCAAAGATTTTACATTAATACTTGCTGCTTGGTATTACTGAAGATAATGAGTCAGATTTAGGAAAAGTCTAGGCATCCTTAACTCTTCAGATCTGTGAGTCTTTAACTTTACAGAAGCCCTGCTAAGAACCCTTCATCGTCCGTGCCTCTTGCCCTCGGCAGAAATAGGAGAATTTATCCAATTCATTTAACTGAAATGGAGATGTTGAAAGCTCTCCAATGCTATCATGATGGATGCTATTGCAAACGTGTAGGGAAAACAGTAATCATAATGATAAAATGATAAAGTTTAATATCAGTACATTATAATGGGAAGTGAATTTTAGTACCGCTAGTATATTAAAATAAAGGAGAGTTTGATTTGTGTTCCGGATTTTCCACAAAAGCCCTGTAGATTAATTTGGTTCCATCTCATGATTCAGGGTGAGACTGTGTGGTCTCAGGAAGGTGGTGCTGGTCTGGGACTGCAGAGACCCCCAGTTCTCCAGGTGACCTGCTCTGGGGGATTTCAGAGTGTGCATTTTTGTAGTTGAGTTTTCCCTCCATTCATTTGCATCCCATTCTTTGCAAATCTGATCTGTTTGTACCATTAAACTCTCAAACACAAAGATGCTTCTTCATTCCTTTACAAATGTGTGCTCCAAGGACTCTTATGCCATTGAATAGTCATGATACTCGTTCTAATGTTATTTATATGTCGATTGGAAGGACATAATCTACATTTCTAATTAGTGCTTTTATTTGTTCATTCTTAATGCACCTTTCATCTAGACTTTACAGTGGCTAATGAAATCATGACTTCAGTGTATTGCAGTGATACTCAGGTATCAACCACAAAAACCAATGCTGATTGTGTGAGTAAGACAGAAAGCCCAGGCACTGAGAAACTGGAGGGCTGGACTGGGGGGAAAGCATAATTCAAGTCACTTTTGCAACCTTAATTTAGTCCCTTTGTGGGTAAGCATGTTTGTAGACTGCTGTATTTGATAGAGGATAAAGACTGTTGATGGGTGACTTTAGAAAAGGTAAAAAGGAGTTGCTTCATCAACAAGAAGTTAGAGTAACGTGGAGTAAGTAAGGCCAGGCTTTTCCAACAAATGCTGAAAATAAACAAAATATGAAATGACTGTTTGTTAAGCAGGAAGAGTCTATCCTGTGGGTGACATTTTAGGTAAGAAAGACTGGTGTGATGTATTTATAGACTACCATGATGCATAGGCACAAGACAACCGAATTAAGATTGCACAGTCAGCTTAAATCCTACAGTTCTCTCTTGAATCTTAATTTGCAACCTGAATAGTGTTTGTGTATGTGTGGTGGGAAGAAGGACTGAAATGTCACCCTGTCCATCATAGCAACTCCCTGTGAGAGCCTCACATCCAGCTGCAGTGATTTCTGCCCCTATCTGTCCATGGGTTGCTGCCCTCTCATGAGCTTGGAGAGAATTGTCAGGACTAGGGGGCGGGGGGGGGCAATTTGCTTCCTAACTGCTTCTCCCTGTTTACCCATTTCCACCAGCTCCTTCATGACTTCTTTGTATTGTTGATGGTGGTCTTGCCTTAGTGATTTTTTTTCTCACTAAGTATCTTCTCCACTTTGCAGTGGATGCTGTCATTCTCTGCTTGTCTTACTTTTGCTCTTCCAAACTATCAGTTAAAGTTTTTTATAATCTGTTTGTCTTCTAACTGCCCCCAATTACCTTCTCACTGTTCATCTCCCTTCGCTCCTGATGTCAGAAATCCTCTTCTGATTCTCCAGCGTTCTCACTTTTCTCATGGTAAAGTCAATTGTTGCTGACCACAAAGGTGAGCCCACCTCTCCATGGGTGCCTGGAGCTCAGGGATGCTGTGATGCTGGTACCCAAGGTCAACCTTGGGTATCAGAAACAGCAGGCATCTACCCACTGGAGGTGGGATCAAAATTTCTTTTTTTAAATCTGGGAATATTTTTTGAGTCTTGTCTGTATTTGTAAAGATTCAGACGTTCTCTGATACGTTTGCCTAATTCTCTCCCCGGGTTGGTATTGTTAGCACTAACAAATTAAATTGCTTAACATTATTATATTAAGATCTTGAAGTTGTTCTGCTTTCCTATTCATTACTGTGTATACCTCCTAAAATCTGTCAAAAAATATGTCTTTTTGAAGCTACACAAAAATACCATTGCTGACAATAGTGCTGCCATTTTATTCTTGGAACATCATGTTGCTTGACTGCTTTCAGGATGGATTCAGCTACTTTCTCTGTTCTGAGCCCTGACTCATAGCAATTAGCATTACCTTTGTGCTGAACCGACTTCTCAAACAGAGATGATTTTTCTGGGAGGGCCTTTGCTTCCCAAGCATTCTCACCAACGGAGACCACTCATATGCTAAAGATTTAGGTAACAGAGGGTCAGAGTCTGTCCTCCAATCTGATTCTGTTCAAAAAGAAACAAAACCGAACTGATGAGGTTTTTCAGTGTTTTACTTGAATCCCAAGGGCTGTGTTTCCAGATAAAGTTAAGGTTCCAACATTTCTGAGTTATTGTAACATAAAATATTAACTGCCCTGCTAGAGCTATACAGTCTTTCAGTTTTTTCTCTGCATATAATTTCTCTTTTTAGATGTCTGACCTTTCTGTAATTCTTCTAATTTATGGAATAGTGCAATTTATCTTTTCTTTACCCATCATCTTGCTTAGGGGTAGCTGGGTGGAGGGATGGTGGGGATGCATATATCTTCTTGTTTCTTTTTTCTGACTCAGTGTTTAGTCATTATTTTCAGTATCATTTCATCTGTGGAAAAAATTTCCCCATATGTCAAGTGTATTTTAAACATGCAGCTGAGATCTATGCTACAGTAAGCCCTTTTCAGATACGATGCTCAGCAAAGGGTAAAGTTCAGTCTTACAGCATTTATGGAAGTGAAACTTTTTCAGATGCTGTTCTTTAAACAAATACCAAAACTTTGTATTCTTGTTTTGTTAAACATAAATCAGGTTTCCCTATGTATATCATTTCCCTTAGAAGTCCATTTCATTGTCCATTCTCTACAGAGACACACAGAGCTATTAGGTGAGCATACCTAAATTGTGGTACCCTTTGTTCCCAGATAATTCAAGAATTAAAAGTTCTTACAAGAGTCCATTAAGTGCTACTAAGCACAGAGATAGAACCTGAGACTGTGGAGGGCCCCATGCCAGAATCCCCTCCTTCACCATAATCCTTCCCTAGTCCATATTGAACCTCAAACTTACCATAATTATTTTAAAGATGTGGCTTCAAAAAAAGAGTTTATTAAAAAAAAAGTATTATTTTTAAAAGTACAGCAAGGAGCTGTGAGAATATTCTTAAAATACTAATACAAAGGCTTTGCTTCCTGTGGAAGTCTGTTATTAGTTTATGGAGAACATTGAACCTAAGAATATTTAGTTTTCTTTAGCAGGGATGTGTGGGCACGTAATTGAATGTAGTGGGGTTTGTATGCTAATGGAATGGAGATAATGGGGAAAATAGGTATTCCTTAATTTTCCTTTTTAGTGTAATTATTGAGTAATGCTATTTATGGTAAGGTTGTGTACGTGTTCATGTCTTGGGAAATGGATATGGGATTACTTATTAACAAAGAAATGGAATTCCTTTTCACAGGGAATTAGAATTGTGACTCTAGACTTGCTAATTTAAATAACTTGCAGGCTAAACAGACTTTTAGAAAGCATTAAATGCTATTATGTATTGTGAACATTAAACACATTTTCTGAAAATATTAATTTCCCATTGGTTTTCTTGCCTTCTTCTTGTTGCTTTAATTTCAGACTGTACGATAATCCATCCTCCACACACCAGAGGTTTGGGATTTCTGAGGCTGCTCTGATGCCTGGGTTTTTTTGGTGCTATTCCCTTCTCCCTGTGGCTTTTACCTCTGTTCTTATGAACAGTAGATGATTGCTATGAAGTCTTGATTTAGAGTCACAGAGTCAACTGGTAATAAGTTTGCAGCACCCTGGTATCCGTGGTGGCAATGTGTAAACCCTGAGTACCACACTAGCAGCTGTGAGCCTGGGTTTTCCTGAATTTCCAGTAACCTGGGAGTTTGCTCCTTCTAAGCCCTGAAGACCAGTTCAGGAAGATGATGAGAGAGCAACAGATAATCTTGGATTTTTAGGGAAAATCAGTAACAAGTGTTCAACTCCAGAGACTGATACACATCAGTTTGTTTGACTTGTGTTTTCTAGACTTAACTGCCCAAGGAAGGGGTTGACCTTTTTCCTGGGCATTTTCTCAGGGGGAGTGGAAGCGGAGGTGTTAGAATAAGTAGAAATTCTCTATTTATAACTGTGTCTTCAGCAGATACAGGCTTGGAAAGTTTGATTCTGATATTAACTGCTGGTGTGTGAAGTGGTTTTGTGACTATCATTTTTTAGAAAATCACAGAACAGACCAAGTTGGAAGAGACCTTGAAAAATCACCTGGTCCAGCCTTTCTTGTTAGAGGGTTCTAAGCTGAGACGTTTCTTGGGCGATCCACCATGGCGGGTTTTGTGTAAAAGGGAATAAAAGCACATTAAAACTGAACACTACAATTGTCTCTTATCCTTAACTTGAACAGTTCTGTAGGTGCTGCTCCATCCTGACAGGTTCTAGAAAGTGTGAGTGAAATATGATTATAATCTTGGACATCGGTTATATCGCTCCTATTAACCCATATTGGCTACTGATTATGCAATTTCTGTGCTGGTCACTTCGATTAGCCTTGATCACTTAAAAAAAAAAAATCAATTCACTCTCCTGGTTTTAATTTTGATAATTCAAACTCGTGGTGTTCATCTGCTTTGTTTGATGCCATACATAAATCAAGGTTATAGACGAAACCAATTCCTGAATGAAAAGTTTCAATTTTCTTTTCTTTTTGGCTACAACCATGCAAAGAAATCATCATTTGGGCAACTAATATGCCTAAGTATCCTTCAAAAGGAACTGTGATATATTAGAGCTGTTCAAATGTCCTCACAAATCATGTTGCCTTGCAGCTTTGATCCTGAAATATGTGAAATGATGTCTGATTTATGCCACTGATCCTTCTTTTAGATAGTTAAGTGTTCTTGCTTAATGTTATTAAATAAGTTCAAAGAAGCAAATAGGCCATCCTGGGCTGGGGACATTTGAAAAATAGCATTCTCAGCAGGCTGCCTATACAATATATATTCTTCAGTTATTTCCTTTGGGGTTTTCTAGTAGCAAGCTACTAGAACTTTCTGCTGCTCACAGCTTTGGTTGCAATGGCTTTGGTTTTGGTCCCACTTCCCCCCTCCCTTTGTTTCCCTCCTCCCCCCAATAGCCTTCTCCTGGACTTCGTTTCCATTGGGGTGTTTTAGGAGTGTGTGTGTGTGAGATGAGAATATTCTTGATTCTAAGATATTGATCACTACAAATCTTCCAAAATTGCATCAGAATGCCACAGTGCAGATCACTCTGGGCATAAGGGTTGCATAGGAATCACATCAGCTCTAAATCTGGTAAATCTTTTAATGGAAATGTTCAGACACAAGATTTAGGGATTTCAGTATTTTTTATGCGCTTTATAACCAATATTATTCTTCTGAAATTTCAGTAGGAAATATTAAATCAGCATTTCCAGTCTGGTATGATCCTAGTTGAAGCAATGAGCACCATCTCAGTCATCTCCTGCTGGAGAAGATCTGTTAGCTAGGGGGAATTTCTTGCCAATGTCATCTCTTCAGCAATACCAATGCCTAAACATCAGGCTTTCAGATGTAAGACTGAAAACAAAGATAAAATTTGAGCATGAGACGTCATTTCTGTACTCTCTAATTGCATTGGCTTCAATATCTATATTTATAAGAATATGGAAATTCAAATGTTAAGCATATAAAAATATTTTTATTAATAAATACATACATTTCTATTTGCCTTTTTTGTGTTTTTATATAGCATCCTGAAGAAATCCTGAAGAACAGGATAGCGGGTAGAGGGTCACCAGCTGGTTGTTTTGGTGCCTTTTTATCTGCTCTTCATTCCAGCTATTTAATTTTGCTTTTGCCTGCTTCGAAGAAGTTATTACTCTGAGGCTTAGAATGTATGGACTGAGAGTTATTCTCTGCCTTGAAAAAGCATCAATGTTAAATCATTTGATGTCTTCATTACTTGGGGTTGTGGGTGTGGGTGCTAAAATAACTTCAAACTTTTCTACTTGTACTCCTGTTGTAGGGTAGGTGGAGTTCAGGTACTGCTGTGGCTTTAAAGAGCAGTGGAAGATAGAGGTGCTTCAGAGGGATTAAAAAAAAGTGCTCCCATCTCTAACTTTGTGCCAAATACTGCAGTATTCTGGTTATGTTCCCAAAGGGTGCAATTTGCAATCATGTTTTCACAGGGTATTAGACCGTTATATTCACGGAGAGATGCGTTGTATTGTTTTTCGTGTTTGCTTTTTATATTTCTTTTAAAAGAAGAAATTCTTAAATAATAAATGAAAACACAAAACATTACAAGAAATGTGGGGGGTTTTTTTCCCCCGTAGTGCTAGTTGAATTTTTTTGATGTTGTTGGGAGGCTGCAGTTCTGCCACCCAAAGGACTTTGAGCATTGGACTTTTGCCATATACGTACAGACAGATCTAATCATTAGAGAACAGCAGAAAGCAGGAGAGCCGGGGAGAGAGTGTGCGAGAGTGAGCTTAGTTTATTTCTGCGGTGTCACATCAATCTGCCCGGTTAAGTGATTGAAGGGGAGAAACACAGGCTGCAAAAGAAACTGGGCCCTGATTTGTTCAGGGTCACCAGCAGTGGTTTGAAACCATCTTGTTTGCAGATACCTCTTTCATGTTATTAGGCTGTCAGTTGAGTGACTTTGTAAGATTTATGGCTCGAAGCTGGAGCGCGTGCGTGTGTGCGGCGACGGCGCTGATGAGCAGCGGGCGGGGGGGACAGAGATGTTATTGAGAAGACAGTGATCCACGCCTGTCTTGATTGAGCTCTGCAGCCTTTTGTCTAGTCCTAGTTAACCTCCTTATGCATTTTTCTTTCCACATGCTGCGTAAGTAACTCAAGCAGAAGGTGAAGCAACAAGTGGTAAAAGGTTGTTCATAACAATGTAGAACTACCAGTGAACTTGGTGTGGACTTACTGACTGTGAAATGATCCAATAAAGGTGTTTATTGGGCAGGTCCCAGGTTTAACTTACTGATGTCTTTCAAATAGTTTTATTTACTGTAATGGCATCAAAGCCACTGGCTGAGTGTTCCCTTGTCAGTGGTAACCTCAAAAGGAATGTCTTCTTTTTGAGAGAGAATTTAAACACTGGCTTACACTGAGAGTGAAAATTTACAAAACCCACAGAAAAACAACCCAAACAAAACCAGTATTTTAGAAAAGGCAGGGAATGACATAATCAGAAGAACATAGGATTTCAATTACTTTTCTGTGTTAAGTAGTAATAGGAGTTTTTATTTTACTTAAGTTTGAAACTTAAAATACTGGATTTTGAGAAATATAAATTACTTTCTAACTTAATTATAATTCATAAAATTATTTTTTTTCTGTTCTTCTGTTTGTACATTTCATAGTTGTGCCAAGATCAAGGCATGAATTATTTTAAAAGATGAGTAAGAATATGTTCATTGTCATAGGATCCAGTTATAGCTGTGGTAACTTAAAGTCAACAAAACAGACTTCAGCAGTGTAGGAGTTGGTGAATGTCTTCAAAACGTTGTCGCGGAGTTCTGCCATTTGAGTTTTATAACAGAAAAAATTTATTTGTATTTAGTTACCCAGAGATTAGAGTAATAAGTAGAAATTGCTGAGCTATTGTTCATTTAAAAATCAAAATGCAGTGCCAATCTGGCATGATTTGTGTCTTGGCTTTGTTTTCAGCCTAGTCAAGTTAATTAACTTAGAGGAATAGACTGGGTTGTAAATACTTTGTAAGGATATGCCAACTCCTTCGGTATCATGATAGGTTTCATGTACTTGACCATGAAATGAAAGTGCTACTTCATGAAGGTGTTCTACCATACTGTTGTTTCCTAATTGATACAGTTGAGTGAAATCTTATGGTAGTTCTACAGAATATGATATTTGTCTAAAAGCTTGTTTCTTCCCTCTCAAGTTTGCAAATGAGTGACATGGCCTTCCTGGGCAGGTGTTCTGCTGTTGAAATACCCAGCGAGGTTTCAGCTGGAGTCTTTGGTGGGAAAAGATTGCAGCTATTTTCTTCGCCCTCCCCCCTACACTGCTCCCCTGTTGTATTATAGTGAGAATTGTTTAGTGCTTTACTTGCACAGGCTCTCAAAATTTTGTATTACACAGTGTATAATTTTCAGCTTATAAGGTAAAACGTCGAAGAGATTTTCAAGGTTTTTTTTTAAAAAAATGCAAACCTTGAAATCCATGCCTAGTTCTCTTTTTTTATTAGGTCACTGAGCAAACACCTGTTCTTTTTATCTGTGATAATTGGGCACATTTTGACCCTATAGTAATCTGATACATATCAGGATAAATAGGATCTTGGCTGTTCGGACACAAAGATGCCATTCTTTCTTTATTTATGTAAGAATATTGATGAGAATCAGAGGTTGTTAAGCTGCATAAAATACTGCTTTCAGTGGAAAATTCTTTAACAAAGCCATCAGCAGGAATGGGAAAAAAAGGTAATACCATCTTTAAATCACAGAACTGGGTCATAGCAGACCATCACCTTGCCCTGTGCCTGGTGAGGCCACAGTCCTGCTGTGTGACCTTGCACCAGATCCGTGCTCCCCTCTGCTCTCTGTATTCCTGCCTTGAAATGTATGATGTGTTGGTTGGAAAATGTCTGAGATCCTTGAATGGAAAACAGCCCATAGTAGGACTACTGTGAATCACACAACATAGTAGCTAATTTGATTGATGGAACATTGTGCAAATAAAAACTCATGTATATATGTATTTCATGTAGCCCCTGTCCCAGCCCCTCCCACCTGCCTCCCAACTCTATTTTTGGCCAAAAAGTACATGAGATTTTGGGGGGATTTGGATTCTGCCAAAAAGATTACTTTAGCTGCTTTTAAATGAGTAAGTAATTCATATTAACTGTTAGCTAAACACAATCTTGGGATTTATGAAGGAGAAAATACAAAGCCAGGGTCTTTGAGTGTGGTGCAGGGTGAGAGGAAGAAAAATCAATGGGCACAGATGGAAACCAGAGAAGCTCAGACTGGACATGAGGGAAAAGATCTTTACCTCATACAATCCAGTGGTTGGACAGGCTGCCCAGAGAGACTCTGAGAAGTCTCCATCCCTGGGAGCTTTCAGGACCCAAAGGGGTAAAGCTCTGCACAGCTTGGGCTGACCTGACTCTTCTTTTTGCAGAAAGCCAGACTACAGACCACCTGAGGTCCCTCCTAGCCCCAGGTATTCAGATAAATTCTGTGATCTCTTCAGATGATTTGGTACAGATTTGTTAGTCTGCATCTCATATCTGTAATTTAAAGACATTCTTCAGAGAAACTTACTGGTACAGTTGTTTGTGGTGCTAATATGATTCCTGGAATAAATATATTTTTCCTGCTAGTAAATGTTAAATGTAGAGTTTTGGCAGAGAGTATTCAGTATTTTTCTTGAATAGTGAAAACTGTTCTAGAGGGAAAGTATTTAGGAAAGAGAAAAGGAACCGCATCTATATATGGGATTAATATTTGGGGCATTCACTTGATTCAGTCAACTCTTGAAAGCTGTCCAGTCTTCTTTAAATCCATGGTGGCAGCAACAGTATTGCTTCGTTCCTCATTTTGAATGCTTTCTGCCTCTACTTTTCAGTCGCTCACACTTAGGTGAAATTAAGAAATCTAACTGTTGGGTATTATGTTTTAGACCTGCTGAAATAGCTCTTCCTGCTTGCATCCTTATGGTCTCATTAAGACGATGCTCACAGCATGCCTGACTCTAGTGAATATTTGCAGACCTCATTTGCCTACATTAGAGACAAAAAGCTTTAAAAAAATCCTTCTTGAGCAATAAACGGTTGAGTTTGTCAGTATCAGTGATCACAAAGCTGGTGTCTCCCAAGGCAAGGGCTGAGTGCTGTCCTTGTAGTTGAATAACCATTGAAACACTTCATCCAAGCCTTTTCCACTGCTGCGATAATACACTTGGTCCATGGCTTTGAGCTGTGGTTTTGAAGTGTGAGGGCTGCTAAAATCAGTGAGAAGTCAAAGTATGTGCTACTGTTACAGCAAGTTCTGTACATCAAGGACTCATGTAGGCAAAATCCCATTCTCCTTTTTTTTATACCAATTATATAGATAGGGAATCCTTTAATTTGTATTTTAACAAGTTCTGTTTTGTTGAGTCAAGCTATGATGGCTCATAATAAATCAAGATCTATGGTTTTTGGAGCAAACCCCCAATTCCAACAATTGTGGTTTACCTTTACAACTGTGACTCAATTGTTTTGTTTTCTCTGTGCTCGAACTTTCAGGCTTAGACTTCTGTTCTCTGGGGATTTAAAAAATCCTTGACCTATACTTTATGGCTGAATTCATGCTTTAATGCCAACCAAAATTTCCCTTCTCTCTCCATTTATTCATTGTGCTGTGCTTCAGCTGTTCACCTGCCCACCACAAGTGGCTCATTTCATTGTTGAGCCAGTAACAATATATACATAATAGATATACTTTTTAAAGCATGTTAGAGTCACTTTGTCATGGAAGATGTCAAACAAATCTGGAGTAATACTGATGTTATCTTTTTATTCACCAAAGCTAGAAATAAAGGAACTAGAAATACAGTCGGGCCTCCTGTACCATGGCACCACAGGTCTGGTTCCTCCCCCGCGAAGCCCTCCATCTGTGTAGAATGGCATCTCATTAATATGCAAATTTGCCCGCACACTCACACAGCCCCCTGGCACTGTTTCAGCACTGCCCTGCTGTGTTTTGGCATTTGTGTCAGTGCTTCCCAGCACCTGCTGCCACCCCACACTGGGAAAAAACCCTTTTCCACTCGGCTGGGGACACGGGTGCGGGGAGCCACCCGCGCCACTTTCCTGGTGTCTCTCCAGGTGGGTAGACCTGGTCTCTCCATACTCGGGGTAGATGTCTACCCGGAGAAAGTCTTGGACACCATGTCTAACCTGAGAGTGTGTAAGTCTTTCATAACTGCATGAAGCCTCCTCACTCGGAGCAGAGTAGGAGGGGAGCTGAGCCAAGGCGGATGCCGCAGGATGGGAGCTGAGCTGGCACGGGTGACATGGGAGGGGAGCCGAGCCGGAGTGGGCACTGCAGGATGGGAGCAGAGCCAGGCCGGGCACCACGGGAGGGGAGCTGAGCTGTGGCAGGCGCCATGGGGTGGACGCAGCACGGGCAGAGCAGTGCGCCTGTGCTGTGTGCGGCATGGCGTGGGGTTGATTTGAATATTCAAACCTGCCTAATTTGAATATTCATGTCTGTCAGATCATGCAAGCGCAGTCACGAAACAGGCCACCCTAATCACTGGACAATCACACAGTGAAAATGTGAAGCCGCTATCGGGGAGGAGGGCGTGAAGTGGAAGAGGGCTGACTGTAATGACAAAATACTTATCAAAGGTGATGTAACTGTCATGTTAATAGGAAGTGCATGAAGATTACTGAGCTCTCCTATAAATTGATAGTAATCTCATGGATTTCCAACCTTTATTTACCCTGTCTAAATTTTGCAGGTCAGAAGAACTGGGCCAGAAAACTTAAGATGAGAGTTTTTAAAGACGCAGTTCTTGAATTTTCCTGAAAAAAATAGTCTTTAGAAAACAAGATCAGTTTACATATTTATACCATGAAAATAGCCTTTTTCATTGTATTTGAACCATTTTGTTACTCTTCTGAAAATCTAAAAGAAAGTCAATTAAAAATTAAAGTTTTTCTTAGAGGGTTACGTAGATTCCTTGTTTATATGGCAAAATAGAATTACCAAATTCTTAGAGAAAATTTGGATTAGCTTTTTTTGATGGAATCACTAATGGAAGTGAAGAAAGGTAAAAAGCATTTTCTTTATCTGAAGATGGATAAAGTATCTCTTCATCTGATCTTTAAATTGTTTATTAAGCTATTCATATTATAAAGCTCTGATTGGAAATAATTGAAATATTTTTTAAGTTTGTGAAAAACTGTTTCTTCTCTACCTCATTTTTGTTGGTAATTTTTTCTTTTGATTTTTTGCATCCTCTCTTTAAAAAGGTTCTTATGCCTTGCATGGAGCAGAGCAGTGATATTTTTATCCTATCAGTCTCCCAGGGCAATAGGGCATAAGCGATTTCACTCTTAGTTTGAGTAGTTAACCAAACCTCAGACATGTCATTCGCAGGTAGTTGTCACAAAATACTCAAATGTGTTAGTTTCCACTTGTCCCTGGACCAGATATGCACCATCCGTGTAGTATGAAATACAGTTGCACAGAAAACAGTATTTTCTGGTATTTGAGAAGCTGACCTTGCATTTGTCATTGTTAACTTTTCTGCTGGTATCTTCTTCAGTTTCAGCTCTATGTGCAACAGATGTCACTCTAGCAATTCTCTGCAGCCATCCAGTCACTTTTAATTTCTATTAACTGGAATAGTTGGTGGGAGGCTTGGATGGATGGAGCGTGGTGCCCGTGGTTCCACGCTTGTGGGTCTGATCCCTGGGTGGGTGTTCGCTTGGGAGTTGGACTAGATGATCCTGAGGGTCCCTTCCAACTCAGAATAACCTGTGAACCTGTGAAAAGTTACTGAATATAACCGGATGGTGATGTCCTTCTCTTGAGTTCTCCTTTTAATAGGTATTGGACTAATATATGGTCTGTGCAACAAGATCAAGGGGGCCTTGTTCAAAGAACACTGGGGCCTGGCTCTGCCTGGATTGTGAGAGGACCAAATGAGAGAGCAGTGGCCAAGGTTTTTTGGGTTTTCTTGTCGCTTAAATTACAAAAATTGCCACGAATGTTGGCGCTGTTCAGATTAGGATGGGAGCAGTCTATGTCTATGCTACACACAGGTATTGCAAAATAAATCAGAGCAGATTTAAACTAGAATGTCCCCCTAATGGTGCGTGTGGGTGTTTCCCAATCTATTGTCTCAGCATAGAGGAGCTGTTATTAGATGCATCATTCTTGAAGACATCAGTCATTGTTACAAAAACAGTTTTGCTCTGTGTGTAGCCCGTTAACCAATATATAGCCTGTGGCCACACACCGCCTTCGAGGACAGTTCATCTGGCCTGTGGTCCTCTTTGATGTGAGCGTTGGGCCCCTTGCAGGGGTGAGCTGTGGGCTGCATGACTCGCTGTGGCGGTGGGTGTCATGCTACACAAGAGACGCGTGGCATGTGGCCCTGCTGCCTTGGTTAGAAAAGGCTCAGTTGCCTACAGAGCTGTAAGATCTTTGGATTTGGGGCAGAAAATTTCCTAGGTGGCCATTGTCATGAGATCCCTTCTTAGTGTGGGATCTCTTGACTCTCATCAGGTGAATTTTTTTTTCCATTTTTATGTGAACTGAGACATTTAGCCAGAGCGTGCTTTGTCTTAGGTATCTTGTTTCCAGTCATGAATTTTAATACTACATCTGGAATTTGCTATCCACACTCTCTGAAATTCCAGTTCATCTCTTCCCCACATTCATTTGAGCTTGCTACTAGCAAGTTATGAAAAATCTGCTTGCACACACTCTAAAAGTGTTCACTTTCACTTTATTCTGTGTATCAGTGCAGATATAATCGTTTCACAGTGTCTGTATTAACCACAGTTTAAGGTTAAAGTTTAGAGGAAGTCACAGGGTTTTTTTACCTATAAAACTTATTTTCCTGTGGAATTTTTGCAGTGAAACCATACTTTTTTGTTGGAATATGTCAAGTTCAATGAAACTTTTATGAAGAAAGATTTCTTATCTCCAGCTTCTACTTTCTCTTCAAAACTAAAAAGAATCTGTAAACTATTCTAGTCCTGCGAAAACTCACTTGTTACTTTGCTGATCTGGCTAAATCCTTTCCTTACCTAATTAAAACTTTAGACCTGCTTTTTGGTTTCCTTCGTAACAGATAAAAACCTTTACCTCTCACTTGTTTGGCTGTGTGGCTGTAACAGGAGGGATGGGGAGAGCCAGTACATGGCTCCCAGTGTGTGACTGGTACATGCCTTTGTCTGAATCAATTATGGTGACAGTTTGAAGGTTGTGCTACGTTCTGAGTGAACGCTCTAGCTGCTGCTGTCACTGCAGTTGTTTACCTGTTTGCCCCATTTTGTAACTTGAAAAAGAGTTGGAAATTGCAGGGGTTTTTTTAAGAATTAGGAAGCTATTCCTTGCTCAGCTAAATTGAGAATTATAAGAAAAGTTGTGTGCAGGTCTCTTATGTGCCGTAATAAAGCATGGGCTACTGAACAAGAGAAATTACTTTTTTCATCTGTTGCCAGCATAAACAGGTGTTTTTTCCATAGAGGATTGTGATAAAGCAGCTGGATGCTATAAACCCTGCAGGTTTTGCAGTTTCAGATGTGATCAGGAGTCCCCTTGTCTTTTCTCTTAGGACTTTTGGTAACAGTAGTAGTGGGCAAGTCATCTAAAGGTTTCCAGTTTTTCCCAGGAGTTGAGAGTCCAGGAATCTTATAAATCTCAAAGTATTTATTTGGAATGTGATGTTAGTGTTTTCATGATAATACCAAGCTACTCTATATGGCATCTTTGATTCTATAGCACCCCAAAGCATTGTATAAGAATTATTGGAGAGGAAAAGTTTCCCTTCATGTCCCTTCCTGCCTACTGAACAGACATTCTTAGGCTTGCAACCCCAAACCTATGGGCAGTGATTGTTTTCTTCACTGAATTTAGTCTGTTTCCTTCAATTCCCCTCTGTTGCGTTCTCCTCTGTCAGACTGGCTGGAAAACTGCAAGGAGGAAGAAGAAGGGCACAGAGTTGAGCGAAGGAGGGAATTAATGCAGTGAACTCCCATGCGCTGTCAAGTTTTCAGAAACTTTCCTACCCTGTTGGGATAAAGCTTTGTGGATTTGCAGGGACCATGAAGGGAAAAGCCAGAAGCACTCAGCAAATATTCTCCTTGAAACCACCCATATATCTAAACAGGATTTAATGCTTGTAAAAAGCAGAAATCACTACTGTGATGTTTAAGGTCTTTCAGAAAAATGAGCATGTTAGAATTGGGGGACAGGGGGAATTTTGGTCAGATGCCAGTTTTTAGGTGCAGACTCCTAAAGAAAGATTTCTATTTTATAATCTGCATGGCCAATACATGGATAAAAAGCAATCAAAAGTAAATTAGTTTGCAGTGCTGGGATGGTATACAGGTTTGTTACCCAATTTGGACAGAGTATTTTGTGTACAGGACCAATATGAGGCATGTAGCATGTGAGTACATTATTAGATACTCTTAACCTTTGTTAGAAATAGAAGGAAAAACATGCCAAGTAACTCACTCAATATTGGAATTAAAATCTGCAAAAAAAGACTAAAAGCAATTCCATTAAATTTGGAGTATTTCTGTGTTCTCTTTAAGTGTCAAAAAACCAAACTGTTTCACATTTAATGCAGTTGTAGACTTACAAAATAGGTTATATTTAGGGTGGAATGGAGCTCTGGAGAGACTCATCCAACCTCCTACAGAACATTGTCCAGTTGAGCTTTGAATGTTGCAAGGGTGGAGACTTCACAACCTCTCTGGTCAGATGCTGGCAGGGGTGATGATCTTACCTGTGAAAAAATCTTCCTTATACTCAACTGGCATTTCTGTTGCCTCCTGTCCTGTCACTGTGTGTCTCTGAAAAAAACTCTGGCTTTGTCTCTTCTATCCAAGGTACTTGCAGAAGCTCATCTTGCAGCCTGTCACATCTTTTGCTAGTTCCACCTCTACCTGAGTTCACAGATTCACAGGTTATTCTGAGTTGGAAGGGACCCACAGGATGGAGTTAATTCCCTGCATGCTTGGGGAACATCTCAACTGGTTCTGTGTGTGTTCTTCCATTTTCTGTAGCCTTGTTTTTGCATTTGAGCTAGCTGAGGGATTCCCTATCAACCATGCTGGCTTCCTGCTACCTTTGCTGGACCTTCTTTATGCATAGCAATACACTGCTTGTGTTTTGAGGAAGTTGTGGTGTGGAAATCAAGCAGCCCTTCTTGAGCCCCTTTACGTTTCAAGGCAGCCTCCCTCAGATCCTGACAAGTAATTCCTATAAAAAGCTGCTGTCTGAAATCTGCTCTTCTGAGGTCCAAGCCATGGTTCTGCTGTGTCTTCCTTACTCCTCTTAGAAGCTTGAAATCCTGACTGTCATTGTCACTGTGTCTGAGGCTCCCCTTGAACTTTGTATCCCTGACCACTTCTTGCTGCTGCTTGAGTAACAGGCTCAGCAGAGCATCTTCCTTAGCTGGATTGTCCATTTCCTAGTTAGTTCTTTTAATGTTTTGCAGCAAGTTTCAAAATATGTCCCTAATGGTATATACATTACTGAATTGAAGACTTCTAATGACTTAATGTTTATATTAAGTGGTTGTAAAGGGAATCAATAAAATAATGCACAGTCTCCGTGCATGGCAGTGTTCAAATGACCTACAAATTGATTGAGTTTAGCAGAACAGTTTGAACGGCTTTGGTTATTGGAATGGGATGGAGAGTTTTGGTTGTGTTGGGTTTTTTTCCTCTTGCAGGGGAAAAAACTTTGGTAGGCAAATTCATCTTGTCTTTCGTGGATGAGCGTTCTCATGCAAGTTTCCAAACTTTTCTTCGAGCATATGGAAGTTAAATAATACCAAACATATATGATGTACACATAGGTGTAAAGACAAACAGCATTCTTTGTGTTGTGGAGGTTAGCACTTTTGTATCCTACAAGGTCTGATACAGCCACGTGTTTAGACCCTCTACTTCATAATTCTGTGTGGCTGGTTGTCTTCTCCTGCTTTCCATGGAACGGCTTTGATGCATTTGTGCTTTGTTGGTCAACCACCTTATCTGTGTGGTGTGTGGGAGCCATAAAAACATGGAATATGCCAAGGTTTTAGATCATTGCTATTGTGCTAATGTTTGCTTGGGTTTTTTTAGCTGTGTAATCTTTTTTTGCATCCACAGCTCACTGATCTGATAACACCTGTGTGCTAATAGAATTATAGAGTTAGTGATTAGCAAAGGTGTCTTTGTTTTATGTCTCCTTCTCCCTTTATACTTTATTAAAGAGGATTTTAGAACAGATGCTGTGACTTTTTTTCTCTGCTTCCTCCCACGCCATAACAGAATATCAGCCTGTGAAGTCTTGCTTTGTTATTACATGAATATGGACAAGGGCATTTCTTTTCTAGACATTAAATAAAAAAATAAACGTGTCAGGAATCATCTTTCTCCAAGAGTTTTAGCAGAGAATATGGACTTTCAAGGAGACTAACTCAGTCTGTGCAAAAACAGGTTCCAAATTCAGGTGTAGTTCAAGGAAACAATCAAGATGTTTATCCATCTCCTTAAAGTTTGAAGTATGCTGATAGAAATCTTATGCCAGCATTCTGTGTCACAGGGAGTTTCTTGTTCCAGTTTCTGGAAAGTGAGAACAAAAAATCCTTTATTGAAACATTTCAGGGTTTAAAAACTCTTAGTGACTGTACGAAGTTATTAATTTATTTTGCTAATCTTACCCAGATAATACATCTTCACTGTCAGTGTTCCTGAGCAGAATTCGTATCTTAACTCAGTCCTTACGCAGCCAAAATTCTAAATTATGCTGGTAACTGTTACTTGTTTCAAGCTTGCAGGACAAATCTAATTCTAGTTATGCATTTCTAGTGATTGTGTGCTAACAAGGGGGTTAAACTAGCAGCAAATATTCCATCATCTGGCCCTCCCTGTTGTGAAAGGGATGTAAAGTGAAGTAAAGCCGTCTACAATTGGCACACGACGAGAGAACAAAACTGCTCGTAAGTGTTGGTACACCACGAGATTTGAACAGGAACTCAGAAGAAATAGCGAAGTTTTAGCTATTTTAACATTTTGACCTTTTTCAGAAAATGAACATATTCTCCAAAGCACAGAATATGTTGAATCAGCAGCAGCCGATGTGAAACCAGATTGTGATGTAATCTTCAAGAAAACCATATTTGTAATAAGGTTAATTAAATTTGCTGCAAGCTTGTGACAAGCATGCTGTAAGTTTGCCAGTAAATCTGGTCCTGCTTTATCAAACTGAAGGGCAAGAATTAAAAAAAAAAAGGAAAAAGGGGGGTAGAAAAAGAAAAAGCTTCCCTCCTCCAGAACAAGTAGCGTGTTGCCAGAGGACATGCAGACTGGCAACAATAACTAATACGTTATGAGAGGTTGAACAAGTTTAAATGGGATTTGTCTCTGAACTGAAAGGCATGTTGTAAGAAATTTCTTTGTCTCCTCGTGATGCTGTTAAATTGAAAGCGCGATGGGAGGCTTCAGTAGAGGCAACAAAGGTTGAAATGATAGCCTGCTGTTTGCAGCAAGCATCATGGCTCCACTGATGGTCCAGACATCTGGTAACAACAGCCACTCCTTGTCAGGTTTTGCCCCTCACTGGGCGCCTGAGCACTTTGCACTGTTTAACTCATCAGACTCTTCTAGCTCAGTATGCTCTGCATCAAGAATGTTTATGTAATAAAACAGAGCTAATTAAACATTTCAAAGGGAAACATTATTTTAACTCTAATTAGATATGATTACGGTTTCCTTATGCCTGCGCTGGGTTGGTACTGCAGCTCTCTTGTTTTGTCTCCTGACTGAATTCTGCAGCATTGTTGCTGGAAAATAATTTTTGCATCTGCTTAAATAGGCTTTTTATTCCCTTCGCCCTGAAACGAGCTTAAAATCTTTCATCCAAGGTCCCTGTATTTAAAGTAACAGCATATGACCCTGAGACACATGGGGGAAGTTGATACCCCAGGCAGTCAGGGGGGCAGGCTTTCATTCAAAACTCTAAACGTTTGAGGGTTTCCAGACAGCCACGAGTGCTGGCAGGTGGGTGCACGCCATGTATGAAAAAACATCTACTTTCCAGGTGCTTGTGCCGTGATTCAAACTTTTCATAATTATGAAACCTGGCATGGGTGGGGCCAGTCAGGTACCACAGGGCTGTTGTCACATGCACAGATGGATGCAGGTTCTGTGGCCTTCCTGGCAGTCCATTGTTAAGCAAGGCAGTTGTCACAGGCAGATATAAAAGCATATCCTTCTGTATGTATTTAATGTAGAAAGATAGCATCTGACAAAGCTTTGGAGACACATCATGTCAGGATACTAAACATCCAAATAGCTGAGAAACAAATACATAGGGAAATGAAAAAGAACAGGCTAATGGCAGTAATAATCAGTGAATATTTTGTCAGTTAAGCAAATGCTGTATAACTTGTTTAGTGTTTTCTAGCTTTTATGACAGAGCCAGTCTGCAGATCATATGGGAGAAGCAGACTGAATATAAGAACCCATCCTTTCTTTGTCATCCCTAAATCCAAGTTTTTTATGAGGAATTTCTTCAGCTGAAGGATGTTCAAATGCAAGTTTACTTCAGCTCTTCACTTGGTTCACACCCTACCCAAGAATTTTTTAAACTCTAGCTTGGGTTTCAAAAAGAAAAAGAGGAGGAAAAAAATGAAGGGAAAAAAAAAGGCAGGCTTTCATTCAAACTGGTTCTCTGCAGTCCTAATTAAAATAGACTTCAATGAGAAGTTTTCTTTTCCTCTTCCAACTGAAGCTTAAGGGCATAGTTCTAGCTGGAGAGTATATTGTGTTCATTTTACTGTTTGAGTGGTTTGGTAGAGAAGCTGTCTTTCAAACACAGAGTGACTACTACGCCGCCTCAGGACTCAGCTGTCACATCAAGGCTGTTTTCCACATATATGTATTATATAATGTGCATATATCATCACTGTCAGGTAACTGAAGTTTGTACATCTTACATGGAAGCAACTTTTTCTCGTGTTTAAGAAGTTCTCTCTACAGTGGGATTAGAGGTAAATGTGTCTCACGTTTTAAAGGGGATAATGAAACGGGTTGTCCCCTTAGAAAGAAAAGAATGATGCAAATCGGAAGACACAAATACAAATCTCTCTCTGCATAAATTGAGCTGCAGCACTGGTGCAATATTCTTTCCTTTGTGCTAAGAAAACCAAAGGGGGGAATTATTTCCTTTAAATGTTACAGTCAACCTGAGTGACTGCAAGAGTCAGTAGACTGAGAGCAGCACTGGAAAAAGAAACCTCCCATTTAGCCACAGAGGAAATCTTCCATTTAGCCATTTAATTAAATAGGAAATGGCAGTGCATAGCCCAGTCATTGTCTCAGCCCTCATGGAGAGGATCAGAAGAAGGTCAGGAGCTTGTTCATTTTCCATGCCCATGGCCTCAGTCCTGAGACCACCAGCAAGGATGGCCAATTAATGCCAAGTGCTGTAGGGGGTTTTGGATTGTAGGGTGGTGGGGGTTTTTTTGGTCCACTACGATCTATACTGAGGTTGCAAATTCATTTCAGAGAAGCTGCTGCACAGTAGGTGAGAAAGATTTCAGTCACCTCATCTCTAAGCCTGAGATTAGTCAGTGAAAAGTGAAATGCTGGTGCCTTGTGGTTTTTTTGAAACTAGCACTGCCGTACCACTGAAAGTTACTTTCTCAAAATCTGCAGAGTTCTGGTTTCAGAATTCAATCTGCTGCCCAATGCACTGAAAATACAATGTCAAAATGCAACACTGAAAACCCCCAAATTTCCTCAGCCTCAAAGAGCTTTTTTAAATCTCATTGTCACACATTTTCTGAATCACCTGTGCCTCTGAGGAGTCTGTACAAAGCTACCATTGCTTGCCCGTTACTTTTTTAAACCTTACCAAAACAGCATTACTGCTGCTGAACTCTCTTTTGCTCCATCCTATTATCTCTGATTATTAAAGACTCAGCTTGGTACAATGAAATTCTGGCAAATTTGAGCACTGGGAGTATCTGCAAGCCAGGCAGCACACTGTCATTGATAGTGTGAGCATCACCTGTAGCTGTCTGCTTGGAACAGTATTTATGGTGAGATCTCCTGGAAATTAGACTGACAGTCCCAATTTGTGTTGCGTGCTGTACATCACCCAGCAGATTTCAAACCACAAACCTCTTTTTTACTCACAGTTGACCTCATCTGGAATCGCTCTCTCTGAGAATTGAAAGTGAATGATATTACTGAAGAAGGATGCTTGTGTTTTGCTGGCTGTTGGCCTCTTATTGCCTGATCCAGGTGCTTTGGTTGCCTCCCTACTGCGACTGGCAGCCAGGTCGGGTGTCGGGGATCAAAGCTGGTGTGTCCCTGAGTGAGTTGCATAAATTAGGTGCTCTGTGCTTCATGTGTGTACATCAGTGACGTTTCACAGGTTATTCCGAGTTGGAAGAGACCCACAATGATCATCTAGTCCAACTCCCAAGCGAACGCTCACCCAGGGATCAAACCCGCAACCCTGGAGCCATGGGCACCACGCTCCATCCATCCGAGCCTCCCATCATCTAGGCCATGTCACTGAGTTTCTCATCCAGTCCTTTCTTAAACACCTCCAGGGATGGTGACTCCACCACCTCCCTGGGCAGACCATTCCACTGAGAGATCACTCTCTCTGTGAAAAAGCTCTTCCTAACATCCAGTCTAAACCTCCCCTGGTGAGAATTTAGGAACCTGACCAAGTCCTGCACAGTCACTCTTCAGCAGGAGGTAGGTTTTCAGTGCTGTTTTCAAAATGTTGTATCTTTCCAGTTGGTAAGTGCTTGGCTGTCCCTGGCTTGGCTGTCCCTGTCTGTTTTGCTGCCTGTATGGATCTTATAAACTTACTTTGAACAAATGTGTGATTGTAGAGAAAATACTGATTTCTGTCTATGTAGTTGATCCTGATCAGAAAGAAAATATTGTGAAGACTTGTAACAGGCACAGGTTTTTGGAGGAGCTGGCTTGCCTTCCACTCCTTAGTGTGAATTACTGGTGATGTGTGGCTGTGCATATTCACAATTGTACACACACAGTACACATACATACATTCCCGGTTTTGGTGGTGGTGAGCAGAGGTGTGGAGATAACTGGGATTTTCTTTAAAAGGTAATTATGGTTTCAAAGAACCATCTGACTACACGTGTAAGGAAGGCAGAGACAGTGTGGTAGCTTAATTTGAGCAGAGCATAAGGTTAGCTGTTATCTTTCATTGCCTATATTTAAGAACTATTTCCAGGATCCCATTTTTGCAGCTAGCCTTTATAATACATTTAAATTCCCTGTTGGAAAACTCAACTTCACTTATGAACGTATCTAAATAATAAATCATTAGACTATGAAAAGGAGGGATCATGGGGAAGATACCGGTCCTTGTGTAACTCAAAGGCACACTCGGCTGAGGAAGCAGGTACATAGGTCAGCTTTGTACAGATCCAGCCTGCAGTGAGGTCTGGGATCAGTTGGTGTGATTACACTGGGATTGTCTTGGCGAGATGAAAGGAGATGGTGAGCTGTGGCTTGGTTCTTTGCTCATCCTCAGGCTCTGCCCAGCATCCCAAAGGGTGTATGACTGAGTGCCATCCACCCGCCCCATGACTTTTATTTCAGCACCCATTGGCACTGCCTGCAAGAGGTTTGTGGCCACACGAGTTGGTGCTGGGGAGTGGTGTGGCTGTACTCAGGCCCTTTGCAGCCTCCAAGGCCGGGTCCAGGCTGCTGTGCTGCTGGGGGAGAGGATACCAGGATGAGCCTCCCTCCTGTATGTGTGCTCACAGAATGGAAATGCAGCCTGACGAGTCTGAAGCTGTATATAGAAAGAGATAGATAAACTCTGTTAACCACAGAAGCAGGTTTTAAATACATTAAAATATTTTATCCCATTATTTGTTTTGACCAATTGACCACAATATTAAAAATTCAATCATAGAGCAGCTGACAAGTGCAGTTGCCTAATTTTATTTAAGAGTTCTCCTCCCCCCCTTCCATTTTTCCATCCTGTTAGCGCTGCTGCCTGTGCCCAGACAGTAATGGGCTTCTTGTATGCCCACGACTGTTATGATCATGTAAATTTATTGGTGCTTAGAAGAAGCGAGCTATTAAAACATTACAACAACCATTACAGCCAGGCTCGTGTTGGCTTTCGCTCCCAATGAACATATGCTTCCGAGTGAATGCCTAAACTCTTATTTATGGATTTAATTTAATATGCGGAAAGAATTCAAAATTAAATTTTGTGTCTGCCTCCAGAGAGTGTCAGTGTATAATAACATGGTAATTTTTACACATCTTTATGAGAAATGGGAAAATTAATTCTTTCTGACAAGTTGTAATTATTCGACTTGGAACAGTTGCAGCTGAGCAGTTTGCATGCCTGTTGTCTGTTGTTGCATAGTGTAAGGGGAAAACGTGGGGATGGAGATATATTCTGTGTCTGAGAGTTTCTAATAGCTTCTGACATTTTAGCCCTGCGTATTATCAGGGTGCTCTTTAAAGGAGTGGGCTCTGTAACCTGCTGCCTAGACAGGGACACATGCGACAGAGGACTCGGTGACTGGAGATGGAGCAGGAATTATTTTGATCTGTCTGAGGCTAAGGAAGGGGCTCCCTCATTACTCTGCAAATGGTCAAAGTGGGAAGTGAGGTAAAGTTCCTTGTAGTCTTTTTTTTCCCCTTTAATGAAGACAGAGGTAGAAGAAAAGTGCTTATTTTAGCTGCATACAATCAGAGCTCTCCTGTTTAAGTGTGTCCTTTTTTTTTTTTTTCTTCTTGGCAGCTGAAGGCACTTAGCACCTCTCAACCTCTAGGGACTGACTTCCCAAAAAGTTTAGTGGTCTTTAACGGTGAGAATATTCAAAAATAAAGCACACTTCTTGTTGAAACCTGAGCTTTGATGACAAATATTTTTGGGAGGGTAACTTTGTTCTTAGCTGACTTAACTTCTGTTTCAGAGTTTCTGCTGAAAGGTAGGACACATTCATGCAGCACAAGCCTGAAGCATCACTGGATGTATTAGATAAAAAGGAAATTTATTCAAGTGAATGAAGTGTGTATTTGTGACTTTGAAGGCAAACCTGGCAGTAGTGGGTGCTGCAATTTTTTTCTGTCCTCCTGGAATGGTCCCTTTGGGATAAACATGTACTAAAGGCAATGCTTGGAAAACATTTTATCAGGCACACATTAAAGGAAATAGAAGTGCCACAAATGAAAAAAACCCTGTGCATACTTTCATTCCCAGTGATTTATCGTAGTTCTGCTAGCTGGGAGGGTGCTAATGGTTTGGAAGGTGCTACTCCTTCCTGTAAGACACTGAGGAGGTTTTGTTGTTGTGGGTATTTGGCATATAAAGATACTGTGGTTTAGAAATATTTATTTATTCAAAATGCTGTGTGTTAGCTCTGATTTATGTCCTGGCTGCAATCTGGCTTATTGCTGAACTTGGGGAGGTAGTGCACAAACCTGTGAGTTCATGACTGGGGTTTTGAAGGCATTTCCCCTGATACAAAGAATAACTCATCTTCTAAGGTCTCAAGAGTCCCTTTGTGTCTAATGGACACCCTGGCCTGGTAAAACACCAGCAGCTCTGCAGGAGGACACCAACAGCTGCTGCAGCACGGTAGGGCTTAGCTGGGACCTGGAAACAGCTGGGGGAGGGTGGAGAGCACTGATGGTTTCATCCTAACCAATGTCTTTCGGGAGTCTGGGACTTTGGGGTACTGTATGGATGAGTGGATCCAGGGAGCTCTTGTAGAAGGCAATATGCTTGGAAGAGGGACTGGTGTAAGTCAAATTTCATTGGGAGCAATTCATGCTCAGAGATCCCAAACTCTTGAGGCGTCACTTCGTTTAGACCCTCATAGTGGCCTTATCAACAAACCATAAAGTTAGTAACGTTAATGGAGCAAATGCTGCCCAGCTGGTGCAGCAAGAGCAGAGGGTACATCCTTCCTCTCCCTGCTGGGATCAGCACTGAGCTTGGGAGAGCCACCTTGGCAGCACACTGTGGCCTCACCTACCCTGGAGTCGTGATGCCTTTCTTCCAAACTCAACCAGGGTGAATTTCGACTTGAGATGGTTGTTGGGACTTCCCATTAATGAGTGGGGAGAGTAGGCAGTTTGCAAATTCATCTCATCAGCATTTGATGCTAAAACAGGCCAAATGAATCATACACAAAATTGCTGATTTCTCTACCTTTCAGCTCTACAGGGAGTTACAGAAAAACAGAAGTCAAATGGATGCTCTATTGAGGTACCACAGAGCACAAAAAAAAGTTGAATCTTCCATGTGAAGATGTCCCCTCTCTTTTTCTTCTTTCTTTCAAACAAGTGAAGGTTTTATTTTCAGTCCCAGTGAGTCAAGCATTGCGTGAAGAGAGAATGTCTCTTTTACCAACGTAATAAATAACCTCTGAAAAATGAGACTCTTATATGAGAATTGCTCCTTACCAAGAACACGTGCAACTCCTGGGATGTGCATTCAGGTCTTCGTTTTTTAACTTCCAGGAAAGGTTATAGTTTATTCCTGCTCTGGAGAAACCTCTCCTAACTGCTGTCATCTGACCCTCTTAAGCCCTTTTATTCACTCTTTGCTGATTTTAAGGAAATGCTATTCAGACTTATTTCTGAGAACATGATCTTCTTGTACTATACTGATCCACTGCATTCAGGAAGACAAGAGGACCAAGAGATTGTCAGTTTTCTTCCAGTTCATTTTGAACCACAACAGGAGACAAATTTAATGTTAAGGCAAATCCTGGGCTCATTAACAAGACTTAAAAACAGTCTTGTAATTACAAATTGGAAACAGAAAATCATAAAAAACCCCAACCAAAATAAAATGAGTGCTGCAATTCTATTGGAACAGCTGGATATAATGTTATATGCATACATTTCTGTAGCTGATTGGTTTCTTACCTAACCTAGAATCACCCACGGGGGTCCCAAGTCTGTGAGAATTCTAGTCTCAGTAATATCCTGTGACTTGTGTTTCCTTCAGTTTTCACTGTTCTTTTTGTTTTCTCTTTCCCCTCTTACTCCCCTTTGGAATTAAATGTTGGGCTGCAGTCTTAAGTGTTTAATAATGCCCTCCCTTTCATATCTACCTGACAAGGATGTTTTTGAGCTGTGTGATTGCAAAAATGCTTTGGCCATGCTTACCCGGGGCTGACCAGCTGCTTTCCACCTACTCTTACCTATTCCCCTTGTAGGTCTATAAATGCATCCACATTAGGAATGTACATAACAAAATGCCCTGGAAACCAGATTTTACAGTTTTTATCAATGAGATGAAACAGCTGGTTAGTGAATCCTCCAGCTGGTCACGTCTGAAAATAGGTGTGGAGTCACACTGTGCTGCTGTGGCAGCTCAGCCCTTATGTCTAGTAGTATTTCTCCATTTTTGCTCTGAATTAGAAGGGTGGGGTTGAGGTCTGTGAATTCTCTTTGGCTGATGATTGTGCCAGTTGAGCTGCTGGAAGTGCATAAAAAGGGTTGTCGGACTAGGCCCTCATTTTCTGGGAGATCTTGGGAGCCCAGAGGGTGTTTACTGTGCCTAGAATGTGTCAGTGATGCTTGTCAAGTCCTAGGCGTGGTGGAGTGGGAGTGATTTTTGGGAAGAACTAGTTAAAGAGGGGTGTGCTCTGATTCAGAAAGATACACTTTGTGCCAGCTTTAACTTTGCAGGATACATGAGTTACATATATATAGAAGTATTGTGGAGAAATCTACTTTTTGTCAAATAACTTCACCTAGTGAAAACTCGGTCATCTTATATGTCACCTCTTACCACTACTCTCACAAGACTTGGGCTGGATAATATTTTGTTGCAATTCCCTTCCCTTCCCCAAACCACTAAACCCCCCCAAACCAAAACAAAAAAAGCCACCCCTAAAATACCCCGAAACATATTTCAGCACTGAACTCCTGTTAGATGGCAGCAGGAATGATGGTTTTGTTTCAGTAAGACAAATACAGCTTCAGGAGAGGTCACTGCTCATTAAATAACATACATTTTTCTTAAAATAGGGGAGCTTGCCCTTCCCATCTGAGCATGGGTGAAGAAGAGCACTTTGAGAGTTTTTCAGGCTGTTCTGAAAAACTCCTTCTCGAAAATACTCCCACATTTGTGCTCTCCAACCTGGGTGTATGTGAGAGAGAAGTAAGCAAAGACAAATCACCAAATGTGCTTAATTTTATTTATTTGTTTATACCTAACTATCACCAAACCCATTTTGAAATGTGTTTTCATGCATATTGTCCAATATACCCATTTTCTACTTATGGAAAAGAAAAAACCCCTTTTCTCTGTTATTTCTCACAGAAAATAAAGGAGAAGAAGAGGAATTATTTTGTTTTTATTCCCATACTTTCCGTATCTATCAGGCACACAGGGCACTTGTGCTGTTTCCGATATTCACATAGTGCATAAGAAGTTTGATAATGCCAGAGAGTTACCAAATATTGGTTTTTGAGCAAGTTTTGCAAATGATCCTGATTACCTGATTACACCATTTCTTTTCTTAATTTGTTTAAATTATTTGGGCAACAGACAGTGGTTTAGAATAAGAGATGGGGTTTTCATAGCTTTCCATAGTACATGAAACATTAAAATTGCTATTTAAACATAAGTAAGCTTTATTTGTAATAATGCCTCCCTTTTGTGGGGCATTTTGTATCTTCACACCACTCCTCTGTTTTACAGATGGCAAAATGAGACTCAGTTTAATTACTCCAGGATTCTCAGAAAGATAGCAGCAGATTAAAGAATAAATCATGTTTCTTGAATTGCAGTCCAGTGTTTGAAAATAACAGCATCTTTCTTTACTGTGCTAGATCAAGCCTGGTGATAAGTGAATAAATTCATCACCAATATAACAAAGGGATCTGGTTCAAATATACATTCAGAAATTGGAATTATTTTTTTTTTTTAATTGCCAGACTTACTTGATATTCTTATATTCCCAAATGCATGCTTATGCTTTTCTGGAGTAATCCCCTTCAGAGCCTTTCCTGTACTAAAAACATCCAGTAAAATATGGTTCATATTACAGAAGCTGGTTATCTTCTGGTGGGTTTCGCCAACTGAGTAGCAAAGTCTGTGAAGAAGTTCAGAAGTTGACGGCTGATCATTGCTACTGACGGTTCTGTCATGGCTGCTAAATTCATCTCTCTTGGTTTTCCTTCTGTAAGACAGAAATAACACCTCCTTTGGTGTGCAAGGTTTAATGAGTTCTGTTTGAGATAAACCACTGTAAAAGTTTTATCACGGTGCATCTGCTTCCAGTTTCGACATGCTACTGAAAAGCTTCTCTGTGCAACAGTAGATATGGAAGGGATGGCCAAAGTTTGGAGCAAGCTAAAATTTGGTCTGGGTTTGGGAGGAGCAGGTCTGCACATCTTCATCTGTTTATGCACAAGACCATGGACCATCGTGGCTCCTTCCTAGTCTGTAGCTTTGTAACTTGGCCCAATTTCTTTCTCCAGTCACAAACCTTGGAATTCAGTTCACCAAACCTGCCCTGCTCTTCCCTGCTGATGGTGGTGTTTCTGCCAGCCTCCCAGCACTGCCTATATCACATTTCCCTTCTCTGTCTTTTTTGGTTCTGCATATCAGAACGTGATTAAAATCATTATATCCCTATCTATATCGTGCTGTCTGTTTTCCTTTTAATTAGGTTGTAAAACAATTAGTTACCACCATGTCTCTCTCTTCCCCCTCTCCTTCTCTTTTTTTGTGACTCCCCCAGTGCGCCCAGAGCTGTTTGTTCTCCCCGGGCGGGGAGAAGGGGGCCCTACCGTCTTGCTTTATTTACAGCAGGGTGAAGGTCAGATATAAACAGTTTTTGTTCTTGTGCTGTTGCTTTCTTTTGTGACCTATCCTGCATTGTTTGGCTTTTTTCCTCCCCCGTGCTTTGAAGTGCCGCACACCAGGTGTTCCTGTTCTGAATTACACATGAAAGGACCACATCCCTGGACTAATTAACTAGTAAACTGCACCCGCCTCCCCTGGGTTTAATTGATGCTGCTCTTAAAAGGGGAAGCCAGTTTCTTATTCCTCCTGATTTCACACCGTAGTCATCTCCTCTTTATCTCCCTGAATACGGAAGATACTCTTGAATTTCTCACTCCCAGGCCATGTGGTGCTTAATATGTCTTCTCATTTCACAATTAATAAAACAATTATGCTGTACAAAATTTTTGAAAGAATCCTCCATGTTATTTTTCTTTTTTTTTTTTTTTTTTTTGGCTCCTCTAATTTCTTTGTGTCTGATGGTTGCAGCCTCTCTGGGGAGCACAGCGTGCAGAGCCGTACTGCTCCCCGAGAGCTGGAAGACCCAGTATCTTGCTGCTAATTATTTTGCTTGATTGTCTTGACCCAACAAAAGCATTGGTGTATACCAACATCTTCCATGGTTCACAGTTTCTTTCCTGGGGCAACATTTCTTGCAGTGTAATGAGCAGGAGCATTCATGATTTCTTTGTTAAGCGCAATGGTAGCACACCAATACGTGTCTCGCTTGTCTCTGCGGCAGGGTGGGCCTTGCTGGTGGCAGAAAACTTCAGCAAGTGATCAAAACCAGTTTAAAATTGGCAAGGCTAAATCAAACACGGCTCATTTCTGAGGCCCTCCAAAACTGCTCAGTGCAGATTTATCTGAAGTTGATAAAGACCTGTCTTTGGCTGGACTGGGGCAATGGAGAAGGTTGTCACGTGGCAGTCGGTGTACCATTTATCAGAATGGAGTTGTGTTTGTGAATATCTCTATGGGTGTTACTTCTCACACTCCAGCTGTGTTCTCCACCAGCTTTTTGGGCTGGGGCATAGTTGTGTATTCAGACTCAAGGTCCTTGTATGTTGTGGGGCTGGGGTGCAGGCAGGTCCCAGACTGGTGGTGCTGGCAGGTGCAGTTGAGCAGCCAGAGAACCAACACTCATAAACATTTGTATGATGGTTTATTAATGTTAGACTATCTTATTCTGGAATTCACTGTTTTGTGTCTTGACAGTGCTTTGATGTTTGGAGGTGATAGGGATGTTTTCATTCCCAGTTTTTCTTTGCCTCGAATTGGTAATTTCTTCAAAGGTTACTGGTTGAGGTTTATGGTGGGGGTACATTTGTCTGCTTTATGTATTTGTTCGCTCACCTGTGAGCGTCCTGTATCCTCTTTTAATTGAAGTCCTTGTTAAGTCCAGTGAATTCCTTCCACTGATGGTGTGTGGGTAGCAGGATGGCAACAGGTTAGGTAACAGGTTTGGCTAGGTTAGGTAATAGGTGATAGGTTGGACTCGATGATCTCTAAGGTCTTTTCCAACCTTACTGANGTTAATTGTAGTCCTTGTTAAGTCCGGTGAATTCCTTCCACTGACTTTAGTGGGAGTTAGTTTGTATTAATTTGATCTGAGTTATTTTCCACTTGAAGTGGAAGTTCAAACTTAACAGTCTCTTGAAATAGAGGGGAAGGTTTCAGGATATTACAGGAAAGCGAATGAGATAGATCAGTGTATTTATTTACTTAAAAGACATTTCCCTTTCTGGGTAGATGTCACAGTGTAGGTGTCACAGTGTATCACATACCTTCCTCTTTCTTGGCTACCTGGCAGAAGGAAAACTGAAATGCTTTGTTGCATGTGAGCATTCAGTTTCAGTGGTCAGACCTGAATATTAAGTCATATGTGTATTTCTTTAAGACAAGAAGCATTTCTTGAAGCCATTGTCTACTGAGTAACAGGTTTGTGCCAGATTCCAGAGGGCACAGAGAAATGGAAGCCTTGCTGTTAATGCCACAGAGTTTTGGAGTAGGGATTTGGTGTTGTTGACACAAAGTGTGGCAAGAACATGCTGCTTTCCTTGGAAATCACCGGTGTTGAGCACTGATGTGAATTAGGACTGCAGTGGGGCTGCCATCAGTTTTTGATGCCAAAGAACTGGTACGATGCTCCAGCCTTCCTCCCCACCATTCAGAAGTTTGAGGGGTTTTGTCCTGGCAACAGCCAGCAAAATCATCACTCTGTTCTCCCTGAGGAGGGTAAACTTTGCACTTTTGTAGGGTGCAAAGTGACTTTTGTGGATCGTGCCATTTTACAGAGTGTGATGGGACCTTAGGCTTTGGAGTATCCCAGCTGACACTGGAGAAGAGACTTTAAGCAATTAACTGTAAAGTGACTGAAGCTTATATGTCAAAGACAGAATTTTAATTAACATGCAGCTTAAGACAGGTATTTTTATATTCTAAAGCAGCTACTTTAAAACACTTGCACCTAAAAAATAGCAGCGACGTTACTGAGTTTTAGCAGAAGGTAAAGGTATAACTTTGGCCTTTATATGCTTAATAGTGTTTTGAAATCCATAGCTTTCTGTCTTGATTAAAACTGCTCAAAATCTGGAGCCTCTTTTGCATTATATGTGATTGTTTGGATTTAATATCTCCTGAAATCTTAATTCTATTTTAATCAATTTTTGCTAACATTTGCAGGAAGTTTATTTTCAGGGAGTTTTTGCTTATAAAATACCTTCAACCTGGTTATTATTTTCTAGCAAAGATGTTTTCAGCTTAAGGCAGATACAAATGAAAACCTCAAAAAAAAAAAAAAAAAAAAGACATTTTATTGCCAAAATGCACTGGTATAATTCAAAAGCACCTCTTGCTAAATCATTTGTGAGTGTCTCATCAAAAGCATAGGATATGGTTTTGTTAGCGCAGATCAGGTCTTTGAGAATGATTGTCATGCACCTTCTTAATCTTAGTCATTTTAACCCTTTTCCAATTATTCCTACCTTTCCCTCTGAGCTCTGATATTCTGTAGTTTTTTGCTGCCTCCCCCTTCAAAGGCAAGATTGTCAGTATTTTTATGATTAACTTTTATATGCCTGAGTTTTTCAAAACACTATCAGGTTATAAAAGTGTGTTTAAATGCCCATACTCATCTTTTTTTATTAATCCTACCTTTCATTATCAAAACTGAAAGTCTTGTCGTATCCTGTTTACATCTGAGCTTTTAATTTATTTTGTCCTTCAGAAAAAAAAAAAGAGAAAGGTGCTGGTGTAGAATCTGAAATTTAAGAGGAAACTTACAGTGGCCCCAGGTGTTCTTGCAATCTGGCAACTAGCTGAGTTACTCCACGTAGTTTCAAAGAAATAGCAGTCATGGCTAACTTATTTTTCTAACTGTTTTATGTTTCCTGATCTCTCAATTATAATATCTGGAGATATGGCATGATGGCACTATGAACTTAAAGGAAAAGGATATACTTATATGGATTTTGTTGTTGTTTAACCAAGACGTTGGCAACATTTCTGCTTATATATAACATTTTATTTTAAATTCATCCCTGGCTCCACAGGTGTAGATATCGGGCTTAATGTTTGGCATTATCATTTGTATGGTGGTTGGAGAACAGGAAAAGGCTGGTATAACTTCATATGTAGAAAAGCAGGACACAGCTGTTATTATTGTGCTGTTAGATTTAAATGGATAAAAGTGAATAACTTATATAAGTTGTATTTTGGCGCTTTACTCTTTCTAGCTGGCTCGTCTACCTCTCTCTCATCTTTGCTCTCTCACAGCTCCCGCCTTCCGAATCTCCAGACTATGAGATATGAGAATACACTGAGCTCTCAATTGTGCTCAGATGAAAGACCTGATTTGATAATTTGAGCTCTTTTTAAAAACAAGCCCTAAATTAAGTATTATCTTAATCAGCAATAAAATACATTCTTTCAATTACTTGTTTCTCTGACTTATTAAAAGAACTCTAAATAGTTTCAGCGAGTATTGTTGTAATTGTTTCCTCCTTTGATTTTCATTTCCTTAGTTGTCATCATCTCCTGGCAGCGGCAGCAGCTGTAAAGCAGATCTTTCAACCGCCTTGTTAATTGTGTAGAAATTAATCTGATTTCAAAAACCTTATTGATGTACGAATTCGTGTGCCTTGATGTGCCTGTGTATATGCCTGCTCACCTCTTTTACCCGGTGTATTCTTCCCGTGCCCACCTAATGGCTGGGTCATTATCTGCACTTGCCCTCGAGAACCCACACGTTCCCGTGGGGTCGGATTTCATTGCAGTGCTCCTGTCAAGTGCACTGAATGCCTCCATGGAAATACAGAAACCTGTCTGAAATACAATCGTGACTTAAGACGTAAGAAACATTGTTTTTCGGGCCGTATGTCTTCCTTTTATTTGCTTCTACTCTGTGTGTGCAAGAGGAGATAATGCAAGTTATATATGTGCAATTTCATCACTGTGTGTTGCTACTCTCCTGTCCAGTTAACTATTACCATAAATCAGATGATGTACTTGGAAGGAGCTTGTGTTCCCACACTTACATGGTCTGAAATACTGCCCAACTAGTGGCCAAATGATTTGACCGAAATAGTCCTGAGGTTTTATTCTTGAGAGACTTTCGGATGAGCTGAAATTATATGATGCGCAATGTTCATTTTGTGCTGACAGACGCCTGTGTTTTCCTGAAAGGAAAGATACGGCTTTTTGGTGGAATAAAAAGCTATCAAAATAAATTGATTTGTTTATCATTCTTTTGTAATGTGGGGAAAATGGTTCCACGTTTGTGGGCCTGATCCCTGGGTAGGTGTTCGCTTGGGAGCTGGACTAGATGATCCTGTGGGTCTCTTCCAACTCAGAATAACCTGTGAACCTGTGAAAAACCCACAATCATAGCTTTCCCCAACTCCACAAAGAAAACTAAAAAAAAGTTTTTCCATAGTTGTTGGCATATTCTTCTAAGGAAATGAGAGGGTTATTGTTAAATAATCTAAATATTAATGTCAGCTGTGTTCAGTACAGTAGATTCTATCTGTGATCCTATTTGTGGTCTTTAGAGCTTTTATAGTCCTGGATGTTAATTTTAGCATAGTTTCTTAATTTCCAGACTCAAATCTGTGCACATTAATTGTTTTGTCTATAATAAAAGATCATCTCTTTCTTCCTGCCATCTAGAGCAATGCTCTGGTAAAGAGCAGTATCCTCTTGTCGTGTTGGTTACTTGATAACTTATACATCATTCTGTAAAGTGCTGCAAAGTGCTTTGCATTTCTCTGGGATAAGCAGTGACAGGGAAGGATTAAGCTTTATCATTTTGAAGATGGTGAAGCAACAGGTTGTCTATGCCAATATAAGTGGCAGGGGCAGGCGTAGCTTTTTCAATGTCAGAGAGATTTGGGACCCATTTTTACAAGAAATTCAAATAGAAGCTGTCCTTTCTACACACGTATCTGTCAGTATAATGAGAAACAACTCCGTTGTGCAGATGAACTTTAGGTGTGGAGCCCCTGCACTTGCTGGCTGATGACTAGAGTAAGATTAGTGTTCTTGTTCTTTAAAGCCATTATTCAGTGGCTGTTGGATGAATGGGAGATGAAGGCTGAGTGTTTTCATCCTCTCATACTGTCATGTAAAGTCAGGAATCTGGTGAAGAAACTTGACATGCAGTTCAGGCTTACCCAAAAAAAAATTTAGTACTGATTTTGTTGGTAGTTACTCTTTATCTCATTGCTTGAAATGCCAAACACCAACATAAGGGAAAAAACTTCAAAAAAAAATCTTGTGAGAATACTACTTGGGATTCATAAATAAACTCTCCATGAAAATCCCAGAGTCAAACCCCAGCAGAATAGATTTAGCCTTCCCATCCCTATGAGAGAGATAAATTGAGTATCATACAGCTTGCAACTGGCATTTTCTGGATGAGAGTTATAGAATCAGTGTCCCATCTTATATGCATTGACACCAGACTACTTGATATTTTAACAATGATGATTTTTATTTGGGAGACCAGCAGCTCTTCTTCTTCTTTATACTAGCTGAGAGTTTTATTTCAGTCATTGTATATGTGCTATATATATATATATTTGCAAAAGACTTCGAGTTTGTTGAGATGAAAAGATAGGCCATAGTACTGAGTTATATAGATAAAAGAGGAGACCAGCTGCAAATTCACTCCTGTTGTGAAATGCAGTCTCTTGCCAGTGACTAATGGTTTAAGCTCTGCACATATAACTTGAACTGAAACACAAAACCAGAGAACAACCCCATGGTAAGACATGTCTTCAGTCACTGTGCTGAAGTAGCATTTTCAAGCAAGCCTTGAATTCAGAAGCTCAGTGCTCGCAGCAGTGTAGGTGTGTCTGCAGTCCGATGCGTGTGGAGGCAACTTCCTTATAGAAAAATAGGCTTCAATGAATAAAGGGCAACCCTGGAGCATTAAACTCGCAGCCATGGGTGAGGCTACAAATGCACACACCTAGGCTTAGGGTTTCTTCCAAAAAGGAGAGGACTTTGGCTACACTGATTTTTTACCAGAATGTGCTTGGGGTTGATGGAAGTGCTCCAAAGCGGTGTTGCTGAGAACGATCCTCCCCTTTGCCTCAGCTTCCGAGGACTTTACATTATGCCCCGTACAAGCAGAGGATTCTTGGTCTCGTGTTTATGGTGCTGTAAGGTTACAAAAATGAGGTGACATTCCAGGGCAGGACTGACACGTGATGTCACTTACCAAGTGACGTCTCTCATTGATCCAGTAACTTCTCTTTCAGATGCTTGAACTGAGCTAATAATTTAAACTTGTTTTCTCATTAATAGATAAGGATTGTATACATGAAGTGAAGAGGTTTTTCTGCCTATCTTAGATGCCAGTGTTCTTGGAGGCTCTCTCTCCATTCATGGAAGGGGTAATTGATTGAAACTAGGCACTAACTTTCAGATTGTCAGAGAGATAGGATCAGGAGAGTTCTTCAGATTCTTTATCTTGAGCCTCCATATCTGTATTTCTACTACCTTCTAGCTGCCATTTGAGTATTATAAGACAAGGATTCTGTAACTGGCTTTAATATTAATTTGTTTTTCAGATAGAAAAATGTGTATCTTATTTTGGCCACTTTTTCATTAAATCTTTATCAAAACCAGAGTCGAACAGCTTCATACACCAAGTCCACTCCTTGTGTAAAGACAAGGTGTTATTTTATGAGTAACCCATACTCTGTGCTGTTTGCAAAAGAGTGGGAGCCAAAATTCCCAGATACTTTGAAGGTTCTTGAGCACATGAGGAGTTTGAAACACTTTTATAAAGCTGATTTATCTACAACGGCCTATGCTAATACATTGCCTCTTCCTTGCAAATGCCTGCTTAGTGTCTCTGTGGAACACTTGGAAAATTTGAAATATCTTTGAAGGGATCACGAGGGCTGCCAGATGATATCAGATGAGTCAGAGGTCTGTTACTTAAAAGGAATCCTGCAGGACTCTTGTTTCACTGGTTTCCATTCTCCTCTGGTCTCCACTGGAGACTAATGGACTAATTGGGCTAAAATATTACTCAAATGAAGCTGCTGCCCTTTCCTAAACTAAAAGGGGTTACTGAGCCACTGTTGTAATTTAGTTATTCAATGCAGAAGAAATGAAGAATAAATTAGTTATAAATATGCGTGGGATGGCTTTTTAATATACAGTCTGCTCAGTGTTATTTTGCAGTAGGTGCTCTGTTGAAAACAGGGAAACTTGGTGAAATAGAGCTGGTGTGAAGCACCGAGCTGGGATCTGCATGACAAAACCTGCAGCGTTTTAAACTTTTCTGCCCAGGACCACTACCTTGCATATGGTGTCCTTGCCTTGTGCAAAAGACAGGAGTAATTTTCGACTTGAATTTTATGTCTAGGCTTGGATTTTTGAGCACCCTGATTTATTTTTGTCCGTATTGGGGAGGGTCTTGTCTGTTTTTCTAAGTGTGTGTGGGATGCACCAGATGAGACTATACAGGGTGATTCTGTGAACACAAATCTGCTCGTACTGCTGACAGAAAATACTCTGGATGTTGTCTGCCAGACCCTTCTTTACTGGGAAAAGGAGGGGTGGGGGAATGTGTCATGGAATCTGACTTAACTTCCAGCGTCAGTCAGAAAGGAGAGAATAAATCTACAAAATGTGGAGTATCACATTGCAAGGACCAGACAGTATTCATCCATGAGTTCTAAAGGAATTCAAATGGAGAAATAGACACTGTAACAGACCATTTGGAGGAAACAACAGGGAAGAATGGGGTTAGTAAACACAGAGATAAATATGTTATATTGCAGAAGAGTTAATGTGGTTTCTGTTAACAGAAGTTGCGTTTCACAGATTACTGCAGTTCTGCAGAGGAGTCAGGGAGGGATTCTAGTGTTATCTATTTGAAAAGGCATTCAACAGGTCCTTCACCAAAAGGCTCCTGGAAAAACTTAGCTGTCATGAGATAAGGAGTAAGAGTCTCTATGGATAAATAATTGGCTAAAGGGTATGAAACAAAGGGCAGCAATAAATAGACAGTTTTGACAATGTAAGGAACCAGTGGTGTAGTCTCCAAGGATGTCTGTGCTGCTAGGGTATCTGTTGCTCAACATATCATAAGCAATCTGAGAAAATAAAATTGAAAAAAAGGTTGCAGCTTCTAACAGGTTATTCAAGGAGTTGAAACCAAAACAGATTGCAGAGAAGGATCTCGCTGAAACCAAGACAGATTGCAGAGAAGGATCTCACATTAGTGAGTGACTGGTTGGTAAAATTAATGGCAGGTAAAAATCTGTGTGTATAAATTGTGAAGTAATGCATATGGGGGAAAAAATAATTCTAATTTTGCACACAGAGTGTTGAACTGTAAAGTAGCTTACCACTCAAGAGTGTCAGCTCGATGCGTAGTAGCAATGAATAGAACAAGTAGCATGCTAAGAGTTACTAGGAAAGGAACAGAGAACAGTATTATTCTACTGTGTTTCCATCATTATTATGTCATTAGTGTTGTATCCATGATTCAACTATGTATGGAAGACTGCACTCCTTTCTGCCCCTATCTCCAAATATAAAAGATGTAAAAAAAGATCCATCAGGGACACAAAAATGACAAGTTTTGCTGGACAGGTAGGAGAATATACTGAGGAAAGGCTGCCCTGTGATGGCCCTAATTTTATACTCTCCCCCTCTCATATTGTGGCACTGCATAAGGCAGAAGTCAGCTTCTGGTCTGGTACAGTCCCGTGTTACAATTTTGTGTTAAGTGTCAGCAGTTTAGGGTGCATGGATGTACTCAAAGTCTTTTCAATTTACTAGTCTAAGCCTGTGACTTTTTCCCAGTTGATGACAATGGAGCTAGATTCTTTTCCTCTTTTGTTGTTTCTTTTAGCATGATTTTGATCTGATTTGTTCAAATAGAAGTTGTGTTGTGTGTTTTCCCTATGCTTTCTCCTATTTCTGTAAGCAATGACTTGGAGTCTTGAAGAAACCTGAAACATAAAGTGATTTGTTTTAGTGGGATTGTGTGTCTGACTCCACTGAGATTCTCTGCTAAGTCCTTGCCAATGGATTACAATTAACACACTGCTTAGCTTAATGTTATTAATGGACCTAATATATAGTCAGAGAAAGCACAAAGTTTATAGCTAGTGCAACTCTTTAAATAAAAAAGAGGACCATATTATGTTTCAACTTCAGATGCGCCTTTATTTGTTTGGAAAATTAGAGCTTTCAAGAGTTATGTGTTTCAAGAGAAACACATAGACTAATAATGAAATATTTTGGTGGTCAAACGTGTTATAATAGCCTCAGCCAAGAAATGAGAACTAATCAAGTCTTAGATCCAAGATATTTTAAAGAACCAGAGAAAAATGACCAGAAGATCTAAGAGACATCTAAGCTGAGGGATGCCAGGTACAAGTTAAAATAGCTCATTAAAAACTTCTATGTTAATAGGACATTTCATCACCTGACTGAAAATGTCTTTTATATCTTGCATAGTCATTAACGTGATTGTTCGTGATTCTGCTCCTGGTGTAATAGGGGCTTTTAACAAGTTCTCTTTTGAAGGGAATATCATTTGTGCTTTGTTCACATAATAGTATAGGATAATATACATTCCCATAATCTCATTAATGTATTGTTATATTTAAAAGGCAAGGTGTTGAAACTGCATGTGAAAATATAAGAATGGAAGGATCTTTGCCATATTGGCATACAATGAATCTTATTTTCTTTTCCTTGGGTCCCTAGACTCTGTGAGGGCTTCAGACATTCAGAATTTTTCTCAGTGCTGATAATGCAAGAAATACTTGAAGGGAAAGTGGAAAAAGCTGGGAGTGCAGCTGTCTGTAATTAATTGAAGGAATATTATAATAACTATTATTAGGACAAACCAAACAATACTTTTGGCAAATATTTTCATAGTGACTTAAATCATCAATGAGGATGATAAGCCACTGTAGCAGGGGCAGCGTTAGTGTACTAATGATGATCAAAGGCAGCAGTCAGTCAGCAGAGGGTGATGGGTGTGCATCCACAATAGAAACCTGCTGAAACCCCTTCTTGCTCTTGCCTCCTCTCATTCTTCCTCTCCTGACATGACAGTTCTGCTCTTTCATCCCAGGAAGGCTTCCCTGGGGAAAGCTCCAGCCAAAGTGATGCAGAGTGTGTGGGATGAGGAACTCAGTGACAAGGTCTAGACAATGGGAGGCTTGGATGGATGGAGCGTGGTGCCCATGGGTCCAGGGTTGTGGGTTCGATCCCTGGGTGGGCGCTCACTTGGGAGTTGGACTCGATGATCCTTGTGGGTCCCTTCCAACTCGGAATCACCTGTGAACCTGTGTAACCCTGAGATTAGCTCACTTGGTTAGAGCCTGGAGTTAGTAATGCCTACGTTGTGGGTTCAATCCCTGTGTAGGTTATTTGCTTACGAGTGGGGTTTGATGATCCTTATGGGTCCCTTCCAACTCAGAATGTTGTGTGCACCTGCACAGGCTCAAGGCTTTGCACCAGCTGAGAAGCCCTCCCAGGTGTCAGAGCAGCTGCCGAGGGCCCTCCCTTCACCCTTTGGTGGACCTGTACCTGCTCTGCTCGTGGCTGATCCCCCTGTGCAGTGAGCGGGCAGCCACTTCCAGCTGCGTGGCATTTAAATGTTACCATAGTGATGAGCAGTGGACACTGCCACCTTTCTCTTTTTAATTAAAGAACAGATGCGGGGAAAGATGATCTCTTGGTGACCCTCTTTAAACTGACATCAACACACTAATTGTTTTCAATTCTTCTCTTCCCTCAGCAGTCGCGGCTCTGTCTTTCGTTCCTATCAAGCTTTTGCCTCCGGTTAGGTTAAAGCAGCAGGAATTCTTTTCAGAGTCCCCCTTTAGGGGATTTCAAGCGGTGGCCGTTTCAGAGCGACTAAAATCTCTTCTCTCCATCGGCAAAGCAGGTACTGAGGAATGAATGCTCCTGCCTGTGACGGGAAACTTCTGACTCTCCTCTGCTAAAAACAATCTTAGCAACAGCGCTAAGAAGGGATTTGCTCAGAGTGTATCCTGAAGAGTGTGTGATTATGAAACGTGGGCATGCATCCTTCCAACCTCCCCTCACTTCACACCATTTCAGTACAATACAATCCTTGCTAAACAAATAAGGCAGTTGTGGCTGGGATGGATTCGACACAGGAAAAAGTCTTCTGCCCTCTAATCCTGCATCAGCCTTTCTTGCAAAGCAGCCTCAGTTCTCTGCCTTAGTGTCCTCTTTTATAAGATACCGCTAGAGTTGCTGTTCACCTGTTATAGAAAATAATTGTGCTTTCTCCGGATGTTTTAATGCTCAAAATATTTTATAATGAAGGACTGCTGCTAGAGCAGTCAGTCTTCATCAACAATTGCTGTACACCGGTGTCAGAGATTGTTATGGCTTTTCTATAGGGATTGAAATTGCACATGGTATTTGTGTTAATGATAGGCAAAAAAATACATTATTTAGTGGCTTCTGCTGTATTATTTGCCCTTTTTGTTTAGCTTCAGGCTAGAGTCAATAGGCAATTTAACTCGAGAAAAACAGTCACCAAACAAGAAAAGGGATATTATTCATCCCATGCAGGTGTAAGTAGAACAAAAATAGTGTCAGATACCAAATTTAGACTTGCAGAAAGCACTTGCATCACGTAAGTTAACTGGTGATTGCCACTGGATGTCCTCATTGCTGAAGTGTAGAGTTCGGCTGCAAGATCCTAAAGATCATCAGTGACAAGAACCCTTGAAATGCAGGAGGCTATTCAAACTGTTTATACAGGGAGATGGAAGGGCTGATATTCTTTGTTGTTGTTGTCTTCTTTATCTCTGGGCTTGCTTGAGTTGGAGCAAGATCTCATTTTCATGATAACCTTACAAGGCAGGAGGTAATTTATACACATGAAATACATCATTCTAACACATTCACAACACTCAAAAAAAAATAATTACTTTAACTGTAGAGCCCAGCTATCTGATAAAGCAAGATTTACATTTGGGCTCATGAATTGCTTTGTATATAGTTTACATAGCTTCTTTCCTTAGCATTTTGTCTGTTTAAACGTAAAACAGAAACACAGAATTTCTTAGTTGGTCCATGAAGATCGGGTCACTTTGTTGATCATCTAAATACTCTGGCAGTTCTTGGTGTCTGTTGTCTAAGAGGAAGACAAAACCATGTAAAATGCTGTGAAATATATTGTCATCATTGGATGGAAAGATAGAATTTTTCTTTTTGCTCTCACCAGCCTCAACTGAGAATTGAGCTTGAGGAAAAAGACTGACTGGCCCTACCACAATCCACCTAGCCACTGTTCTGTCACTTACCAACAGATGTGGTCCTTTTCAAAGTACACCAGCACTGTGGCCTCAGTAAGTGTTTAAAGCAAATACTTCTCTACAGACAGATTTCCTTTATATGAAATAGGTAGAAATTACATATACAGTGCAGCTCAACACCGCTAAGGCCTAGTGAGCTTCCCTGGAGTTTGCTGAGTTTTAGGACGTAGGACTGTATTTGGCTGCATCGTGAGTATGAAATGAAGGTGTGAAGTTCATATCTGAATGTCAACATCCCACAAGTAATCTTGTAATGTATTATGTTCCCACTTTAATTTGTCTGTAGGCATTTGAATTTTTCTGTCTGAAGTCAGGGAAAACTGACAAGCATAGCCAAAAATGCATGTTGGTCTTCTATTCAAGTGAGACAGTGTGGGGTTTCCTTTCCCAGCAGAGTTTGGAGGCTCATTTATTTGACTGTAGCTTAAAAATGGCAGACTATTCATTTAAACCCGAATGCTAATAATAACACTGGTGCAGAAAGACCTTCAATAATTTTAAACAATGGTGATTTGTGACTTCATTTATGCCAAGAACATGACTGCAGAGGGAAGTGCTGTGTGCTGTAATGAATTGCAGAATGTAAGATGTAGCTCAAGCTAGGACTAAATGCTCAGTAGGTCAGTAGGTTCTTCCTTAATTTGAGCTTATCCACACCAAGTATTTTCTGCAGGAAATAGAGCTGAAAGGGCAAGCCTTCTCACACCTCTTCTAGGGATAGCATCTGCATGCTTCTGAGGTTTTATTGCAAGTTATTTGATACTAGCAATAATGTTTGCTGCATTATGACAGTGATTTTAACAATATTTGGGAAAGAGATTTGAGCAGATTAGCAACTGGACCACCCATTTCCTCAACATCAGGAGGCCAATTTCCCCTTGAGAACTGACAACTACAAAGCCACAATGCTTGAAAATTTATCCAAAGTTGCATATTTTGGTTGTATTTGTTTTGCCTCCAAATACTGGTTTGATTTCCTTTATGTTGACAAGTTGTTGACAACACACCAAGGAAATAGGACCACAGTTTATACGAGGGCCCCAGGTTTTCTTACAGTTTTTTGAAGGTCATTCCTGTTAAGCATTTTATTTTTGTCATGTGCAAAAGTCCTGAAGTCAGATTCTTTAATATAATACACTTCCATATTCAAAGACCACAAAGAATCCGTTTGGCACTTTAGCAATGATGCAAGAAGTCTTACAGCAGGTTTCAGAAGGCAGTTTGCCACTCTGTAGTTAATATAGGTGTACAAGAGTCCTTGTGAACTCAACACACATTTTAAACACTATTGAATTAGGTTTAATATAGCTATTGCCTCATATAATATGGATTTCTAATAAAATCACATAGGGCTACAAGTCTACATCCAGTTTCTGTCGAGCACTAAGCTTCAGGTCTGTAATCAGCTCCTGCCTTGTGCTCACCCACAGGTTCTATTCTCTTTTGAGATGATTTGCTGTATATGATTATGACCAGCAGACCATACAAATTCAACAGACCAGCTGCATCCAGTGTTTTGACTCCTTGAGCCCATGATCCTGTCCCGTCCCACTACCAAGATAGCCAGCTTTGTTTTGTGGCACTCTTTCAACACACGATACATGCCCTATGTGCCCTATCGTGCCCCATACCTTGAGGCCCTCCATGCCGTGTGCAGGTCTCTGTTAGAGGGAGAAAGGAAATTCAGGAGATATGCTTTTGCTTTTCCCAACTGAGGATTTATTTTTTTTTAATTGCTCAGCAGGTCAGTCCTCAAATTCATATACTGCTGTTCAAATTGGTGCTCTGACTTCCTGGGAAATTGTTGGAGCTTTTAGAGCTGTGGGCATTACATTGGAGCGTGGGAATGGGAACCCAACTTTACATCATGCTTTTGAAAATACTACACCTATGTGTAGTTGGCCCAACTCATTTCTGTGATCTAAAAGGGAGTCTGCAAGGACTAAGCAGGAGGAACGTACTCCTCCTGTCTCTCATAAAGAATTATCCTGATCCTTGTCAGTATGGAAGCAGTACTATATAGATCCTCTGCCAAAAATAGGATGGGTTGGCATGATAGAAGGACACTTTTCAGAATAACTGCTGGAGCTTGTCTGTGTAAGGTTGATTTGCTGTGGGATGTATAGAGGGATTTACTGTCATCTGTAGCTACTGGAAATAGGAATCCCAGTTAGGAAGCAGGCATTACGCAAGCATGTGGTGAAAAGACAGAAACTCGTCAAGCTGCAAGGATCCTTTTGTAAAATGTGTGTGAGTAGCCAAATGGGACAATAGCAACACTGCTAATTCATTTAATTAATATGTAATTTAGTTGGAGTAGCATTCATTCTAGTCTGTCTTTCTTCAGAAAGATGTTTTCTGCTGTGGTGAAGCTGTGATTCATTTCCATTTCACTACTTTCATTTTCATGGTCTCTTTGTTAATTGTCAAGGCCTGTTTGATGATTACAGTGGCTAGTAAATGCATTGCTAAATTATGGTCATAAACAACAATGGAAAAAAGACCCATTCATTTAGAGGTTTTTTCTTTTCCTTTTTTTTTTTTTTCCTGTTCAAAGCAATACTGTGCTCTGGCCAGTAGCAGAAACCAACAGCATAGTGTATCGTTCCTACCCTGTTCACTTTGCAGCATCTTAGGTTGCAGCCACATGGGTGTAGACCTCTTCTTCCAGGCTGACGACACCAGAACGAGAGGGCACGGCCTCAAGCTACGCCAGGGGACGTTCAATCTTAACGTTAGGAAGCGGTTTTTCACAGAGAGAGTAATTGCATATTGGAATGGGCTGCCCAGGGAGGTGGTGGAGTCGCCATCCCTGGAGGTGTTTAAGAGAAGACTGGACGAGGAGCTTAGTGACATGGTCTAGCTGGGGGGTGTAGGGCTGGATGATTCTGGGCCCCTTCCGGCTCGGAGTGGCCTGCTAGACTGTGAGGGATCTAGGTTGTTGTTACGCTCTGGGATGTGCTCTCGGTCTCTGCATGGGTGTTAGATGGTGAGTTGGACTAGATGATCCTTGTGGGTCCCTTCCAACTCATAATATTCTGTGATTCTGTGATCTTTACAGTTTTTATACGCTTTTCCATGTGGTTATATATTGACAATAGAAAGGCCATGGATGTTGTGTACTTGGATCTTAGCAGAGCCTTTGACACGGTTTCCCATGGTGAGCTTCAGGAGAAACTCTCAGAGTATGGATTGGATAGGAGTATTCTGTGCTGGATTAGGAATTGGTTGGATGGACGAGCTCAGAGAGTGTTGGTGAATGGTGCCACATCCGGGGTCAGTGTTAGGCTCGGCACTGTTTAATATCTTTATTGTTGATATGGACAAGGCAATGGAGTCCATCATCAGCAAGTTTTCAGATGATACCAAGCTGGAGGCAAAGCTTGAACTGCCAGAGGGTAGAAGGACCCTTCAGAGGGACCTTGATAGGCTAGAGAAATGGGCAGATTCGAATAGTATGAGATTTAACAAATCCAAGTGCCTAGTTCTTCACTTTGGACACAATAATCCCATGCATTGCTATCGGCTGCGGGTGAGTGGCTGGAGAGTGGTGAAATGGAGAGGGATTTGGGAGTAATGGTTGACAGAAAACTTAATATGAGCCAACAGTGTGCCCAAGTGGCTCAGAGGGCCAATGGCATCCTGGCCTGTATTAGGAACAGTGTGGTCAGTAGGACTAGGGAAGTTCTCCTTCCCCTGTACTCAGCGCTGGTCAGACACATCTTGAGCACTGTGTGCAGTTCTGGGCTCCCCAGTTTAAGAAGGATGTTGAATTGCTTGAGAGGGTCTAGAGAAGGATGACAAGGATGGTGAACAGACTGGAGAACAAGCCCTATGGGGAGTGACTATGGGAGCTGGGGTTGTTCAGCCTGGAGAAGAGGAGACTCAGAGGTGACCTCATTGCTGGTTACAACTACCTGAAGGGAGGTTGCAGTCAGGTGGGTGTGAATCTCTTCTCTCAGGCTGCCAGCACCAGAACAAGAGGACATGGCCTTAAACCATGCCAGGGGAGTTTTAGACTGGATGTTAGGAAGATCTTTCTTACAGAGAGAGTGATCTCTCAGTGGAATGGTCTGCCCAGGGAGGTGGTGGAGTTACCATCCCTGGAGATGTTTAAGAAAAGAGTGGATGAGGAACTCATTGTCATGGTCTAGATAATAGGAGGTTCAGATGGACAGAGCATGGTGCCCATGGCTCCAGGGTTGTGGGTTTGATCCCTGTGTGGACGTCCGCTTGGGAGTTGGACTAGACGACCCTTGTGGGTCCCTTCCAGCTTGGAATATCCTGTGATCCTGTGATATATTTTCTGTATGACAGCCTGGAATGTAGAGGATGAAGCAGAGCAGGACTTGGAATACCTTGAATCTCTGAGAATGCAAGGGGCATACAGGTGTCTTGAAGCCGTTAGAAGGAACTGGAAATCCCCTAAGCGTCCCATTGTTCCTGGTGCAAGCTTCTAAGAGGAGGGGCCCTGAGGAGCGTTTCCAGCTAGGCTTAAAAGACATTAACTGGCAAATTAGATAATTTTGAACTTATGTCTGCTCTGGGCCAGAAGTTAGGGCACAAATTTTGGAGGAAACTTAAGCACTGTCCTTGTTCGGTTTGTGCTCTGTGTGTGTGTGGTTTTATTAAGTTAAGCTGTGCAGAGGGAAATAGACTTTTGCCAAGTTGGTGTCAAAACTCGGCATTACCATAGGCACTTCAGTAAAAACTCCACAGAGGATGATATTTGTATGCAAGCTTTTTCATTTTTTTCCTTGGTTTTGCTTTTGATGTTTTGCTCCTGCTCCACAACAGCAAGTATGAAAATAACTCCCTTCAGTCTGTCTCTACTTTCAGTCTTCCTCCTTTTTCTGTAGAATTGTGGCATTTTCAGCTTAAAGCCATCTTCACTTCATGATATATGAAAGCTTTTTGCCCAGCCAAAGATGAAAGATTACTTTTGGCACAAGGGCAAAAGATGTCTTGATCCTATCCAACTCATGAGACTAGTTTGAGCAGTTTAACTGTGACGTAGTAGCTTCCCCAATGCTGCTGCTTTTCCTCTTATAGACATAATCTGAATAGATTTCAGTGTAATGAAATATTTATTTTGCCTGTTTTAGAAGTGTTGTAGTTTGAGAATATATGTTCTGGTAACAGCAGTTACATCATTTCTTCTTTAAAGCAGCAGAATGTTGGATAAATTTTAGATGTGCCAGTTAAGGAGTTGTGGTGGTAAATGAAATCTTTTGTGCTGTCTATTAAATGCGGTTCTGATTGACTCAGCTGAAGTGATTAGTGCCCAACCTGTGTTATCCAGACATTTGTCAGATATTTTAGTTCATTTCATTTCATACAACTTGAACTACGAAGGCAACCTTGTCATTGCAATTTTCACACCCTTTCTTTTTCTTTGTTCTATATGTCAGTGAAATCTTATCTCTGCAGTCTTCTGTCATAGGTTAATAGTCTGGAACAAACTTCATTTAAGACTCTTATACAAGGAAAATGGAGAGAGATTATAGAGAAGAAAGTTGGTGGCCACAACCACTGTTAGATAGATGTTATCTCACAGACTCTGATAGTTTTGAAATACCAAACAAAAATGTGGGAAAGGAAGAGAAGGGCCAACCTCAAAAGACTGTGACTCAGTTCAGGTGCTTGACTGAACCTCTGGCACCTCTTTTCATGTCATAAAGTTTTCTATGAACTTGAATGGCTTTGTTTTTCAGGGTGAGACAAAACCACAAAGGTCAGGCCTTTATTTGTTCAATGTTGTTGTTATTGTACATATAAATCTACAGAATTTTACATAGACTCCTGGGAGAACTATGAGATAGAGTTTTCTTATTTCTTACAAGAAGATCTATGCTTCTTTTTCTTCAATAGATCCTTTATTGACAGGTAAAGTTGCCTCTTTTAAACAAGGAGCTGTCTTGTTTACATGTTCCTCTATTTCTCCTGTTTCCAAGTGCAGTTTCTGTTTAAAGTGTCTCAGAACAGCATTTTAAAGCTGCAAGCAGACCAAAATGTCAAAACAAAGAGGGAAGGAAGACTGGCATAAACCTTGGCCGACTTAGAATCTGTGCTTTTTGCTTGAGTGAAGCAGAGTTCCACTGAAGAACATTTTCCTCTGTCCCCTTCCAATGTGTGCTTGACTGCCCTCTCTGTTAAGGCTGTGGACTTTTACTATCCCCTTTGATCCTGTGTTCAGTCCTGGAAATAATAAACTTTGCCAACCTAGATTCATGCAGTGAAGGGGCATTCTCCAATTAATGACTTTTCTAGTACTTCCTCCAGGACATCGTTATTGTTTTGAAAAAATACGTATTCTTTACTCTTGCTTCATTTCCTGTTTGTTCCCCGCCCATTCTTTTTGCTTTAATTGTTTGCACTTAGCCAGCATAATGACACTATGATTGACACCAGATGCAGAAGATGCAACATGATTTTGGGGGTTTTTTTTACTTTTTTTGTAAGATGCATCACAGACTCGGAACTCTTGGAATCCCCTGGAGACCTTCATTCAGATTCTGATGAAAGAGCCTTATGTTTTGCCTGCTCTGAAAAAATTTCAACTTAAGTGGCTCTTGAGACTTTGCATGGATAAGACCTTATAAAAGAGAGCATCTCAGCCACTCACATGAGGGGATATTTACAAGTACAGCTTGATAAGGATGTCAGTAGTGTTATGCTGGTAGCAATACTGGCTTCCTGAAACAAGGGACAACATTCTTCCAAAAGAGAAGAATGCAGGAACCTCTGGTAGATACAAACCCCAGATTTCTGAGCTGCTCTTCACATGCTGATATTTGTAATTATCCTCTAATCTGAAGCACAGCCAGTTCCTGGCTGGGGATCCAGCTGTGGTGTGGTAGAGTAAGAACTGCAGCCACGAGGAGGATGTCTTCACCCTGTGAGCCCAAAACCTGTGGAAAGCAAAACTCTGGGACTTTATAACAACAGGTCTCCTGTGTCAGACCTGGGGAAAAAATAGCGTGAATCTGCTTTTCCATGAAAAGTTTCTTACCTTTGCTTTATAAGGATGGGCACCATCTTCATGAAATAAAATCACCAGTGAAAGAGATGCAAGGAGATCTTTTTTTTCCCATGCTCCTTGACCAGCTTAGCCTCCTCTCTCTCTCCAAGGCCTCTGAAGACCCAGAACCACATGGTGTCGCAGGCCAGTGTGGTATCAAACACCGATGTGTTGCTGCCACAACACATCCCACACTTCGTGTGAGCGGCTGCAGAGGAGCAGCTTTCAAGGAATGACTTCAGATGCTTTATTTTAATTCTGATTGCTTTGTTATATATCCCTCCCATTCCTTGTTGGGAAACTGTTTTCTCCTATTGTGTATTATTGTCTGATCTCAGCAATTAGAGTCTTTCCAGTGGAATTTTATGAATGTAACTAAGATTTATAGGGTGCTACAGAAGAAAAATATTTTTGAAGTTGTCAAACACTTCCTGTTATAAGACTGTAAAGTGTTGACTATCTGCCTTAGGCAGATTTATTGATTTATTTAAATTCGCTGTTCCCTAGACATCTGCTTTGGTCACTCTCATAGAGAAGATGCTGGTCAAGGTGGACCTTTGGTCTGACCTCACACTCTCATTCTTGCTTATTTACTTTTCTTCTATTGAATGATATGAGAGAAAATACTTGGTTCATCCATTAAAAATAAAAAAAAAAGAGAAACTAGTGAGCTTTTATTCAAATAGTCTTAATACTCCACACCAATGTGATTGACTCTGTGCCCTTGCCACAACTTTATAGTATGTGCCCATATATGTCTAAGTGCTTTTGAGAGCTGCTGAGATAAAGGTGTGGGAGTAAAGGGAAAAATTAGGTCTTGGACCGTGAAGATTGTGAGGTAATACTGGTAGAGAAGAGTGGGACTGAACTGAAAAAGGACTGGAGAAAAGATAAAGTTGGAAGGATTTAGGGGAAAGGGCACAGCAAGTAGTACCTTTTATCAGGAACACGGAATGGATGCCCTTTTGCTGGCATCAAATGTCTCTGAAACTTTGGTGGAAGATTCACTGTGTAAGAGCTACACAGATATGAGATTATTTTTGCCCTTGGTTACTGTCATTAGCAGCAGAGCAAGAGGCAGGAGGTGGCGTTGGAGATTTTGAGCAGGATGACGAAGATGTCGTTGGCAGAGTGATAAATATGGGGAAACTGCTGTTTTCTCTGTTTGCCTTTTTGAAAAATGTAGGAAATTATGCACACAATCTCTGTTAAAATAGCATTGCTTGCAAAGTCAAGCACTCTAATTACATTGCTGTATAATTTCATTTCAGGATTCTTGTATCTGTATGTATGACACAGTCTACAATTATATGATCACGTACAGTTTTTCTTCTACTCATTGACCACACAGAATGAAGATGATCAATTAATGAGCAGCTGTTCAGTCTTGCATTATTTCTTGTTCATGCAGTGTGTAGCACTGTCCCCATGATTCAATCATCCTTCTTGCTCTGAAGACAGAATTACTTCGTTTTTCCTAGTCTTTTGTATGACACTGTTGCAGAATATCTACGTATATCAAACTTTGACTTTATTTTCACGATAAGAATGTTGGGAACCAGAGGAAGGGGGGTATTTCAATTTTACAGGAAATTCTTTCTTAGGAAACTATGAAGCAGAAATTTTGCTAATATGTGCAATTCAAGACATTGAATTGCTGAAGCTACTAAAAATAATCTGGTTTTATATTATCCATTTCAATAGTAAATATTATCTAGCACTTATGTCCAGAGTAATTCATCAAATGATTCACGTTTTATATATGAGTGATACGCAGAATAACGAAGAAGCTTTAAATCACACACGCAGAAAATGAGGTAGACTAAGTTAGGGAGACTTGGGAAAGTTCAGTTACACAGGGGACCTCACATAGACTGTGTCAGGGAGAGGATCCAGCCTTATCTGCTAATTAAACCTTTTGTTTCCTACCTTTCATCCCTTACCTCACTCACAACACACCTTCACAATCTGCAAAAAATGAACCAAAGCCACATTCTCACTGACAACCCAGACTTGATTCGTTACACAAGGAGATTTGTTCCATGCAACGGTACAGAGTCTTGTGGAAAAATAATCTGTGATCCTGCAATTAGTGTATCTCAATTCGTGTACATGATGGGTCTAAACAAAGGGTGTACAGGCTGCTATTGTTCTTCGTGTTGTAACTTTGGAGCACCTGATTTGGAAGATGTTTGTAGAATTTTTCATGTATATCATGCTGTCTTTTAAGACCAGGCATGGTGGTTACAGCAAAACTTTCTCCCTTTCATCTTCCGCTTCCCTTCATTGGCCTCCCTACCAATATCAGGTGATCTTTCTATTATTTTTTAGTTTTTCTACTTTTTACAGCTCTAGTGAAGATATTCCAATATCCTGTAATTTATTCTCTCTCTAAATGTCAATTTCCTTGCTGCTGCTGATTCGCTTTCAGATATAATGCCTAAAGCAGGCCGTCAGCCATTCTGAAACTACATATATGATTCTTCTCTCTCAATATCACACAGGCCGAGTCTGGCTAGAAGGACCGGGGAAAACTAAATTGTTCTCATAAAAAAGAAGACATTGCACTAATATATCTTTATACTTATGTTCAGGTATCCTCTTTGTGTTATTAAGGGGACTCATGATCTTGTGTGTTTTCTCTACAGGGGATCACATTAATTTATATTTATAAGGTCTCCTGTAATAGATGCTTTCTAGAAACATAAAAGTGAGTCCAAAGGTTCTTCAGATACTATCAAACCAGAAATAAGCACTGTATTGTGTTATCCACCATTGGAGGGGGAAAAAAGACCTCAGGATTCAAAAAATGAATTATAAAATTGTGTGCATTAACTAGAGGCTGATCCTGCCACCACTGTGGAGCTCCCATGATTACAGTGCAAGGGAGCTTTGTAATCAAGCATTGTTGAAAGCTTGGCTCTCCTGAGACAGAAAAGGCATTAAGACATGAGGAGTGTGGATATATTTTTGCATATACAAATATTTAAATAATTTGCTACAATACAACAGATTGCCAGTCCGGTGCCCTGTGAAGGTTATTGTAGCCCCATTTGTGTTATGGTTGCTCACCCCAAGTGCAAGGCAATGAAACCCGCTGGAGTAAAAGCATTTCAGATTAGGTTTTGTTATGTTCTAGTTGTGGAGGATCACAATTCATGTTCTACTAGCTTGGCTGGTGGACTTATACACTCAGAACTTATAAGTTTGCACCTTGACGCTGGTAAATACCTTTTCATTTCATAAAACGGGTTTGTTTGTTGTTTGGGTTTTTTTAATTTTCCAATCCAACTTTCTTCTCCTAGAACTCTGTATTATGTATGTGTGATTTTAAAGGTGTCTCAGTATTCCATACTATACTAACGTCTTCCGTGGAGGCAGTTTGAAGAAAAATCCTTCAATCAATTTGTCCACCTGTCTGTCTTGGTGGTACTTGACATCCTCTTAGATTTTAAGCAAAACAATGAGTTCTCTTGCTTTTTTTCCTCCATAAAACGTATTTTGAATGATAAGTGCTTGAATCTCATAACAATAAGGCATAACTCTAATCCAAGTTTAAAAGGGCAACAAAAATTGACTCCATTGGCACTCCAGTGATTTCCAAGGTGCATCTAAGATTATTATAAACAACTTTAAGGGAAACATAGTTGAGTCCTTGTTGTCCTCTCCTACATGTGTCTACCTCTGGAAAAGGGAACATTGAGCTGCTGCTGGGGCTGCTTTTCTCGACTGTGTGCTTCATGGTTTTTGCTTCCTAGGAGCAATCCTGCTGCAAACCCAACAACCGGCCTATGGGAGGTTTCATCAAGCAACCTTGAAAGACTAAATAGCACTTACCCTAACGCTATCATAGATGAGTCAGTCACGTATACATTTCACCTGATGAAAGAGCATCAGTGTTCACCCACTTCTGTTGGTCTCAGCAAAGTCTGCAACACTCGTTGGCCGTGTCTGCTGGGACACGAATTGTTACTTCTGTGGCAATGGAGTTGTGTTGTCACACAGCGCTCTCAATGCAGCTTCCAGCCTTCCCTTGGTGTCCATCCTCTCATGGCACTGTGCCTCAGCTAGAGTTTGGGGGATGACTTACATGAGCTTCCTAGAGGGAGAGGAAAAACTTTTAAACTCTGCATCCATGTGTTTCTTGAAGAAACAGGGATTTCTTTTTTTTATGACACACATTTGTATATATATAAAAATATATACTGTGTTAACGAAAAAATAAAAGACAGCACTCGGAATAATTACATTAAATGGTATAGAAAACCAGACTTATGAACAACTCTTTTCTGCCTCAGAGTGTGGTGACTCCTTTTGTAGCAATCNTAACTTATGAACAACTCTTTTCTGCCTAATGGCTCCTTGTTGTTTAGTCTTTCCCCTTCAGTCTACACCTCGGAGTGTGGTGACTCCTTTTGTAGCAATCAGCCCACAGTCCAATCTGAGACACCAAGAAAAGTCTCTTTCTATCACCTGAGGGACTTGGCTGAGCATAATCTTGCTCTACCAGGGTACTTTTCTGAGAGACTCCTCAGGAGCTGCAGAGGCATAATTGGTCCAGGCTTTTCTCTCTTCTGAGAATTGAGATTCTCCTAGCAGAAGGCAAAGCTGGACTTCTCACTCTTGTCTCCTCACACTTGTTAAGTGCTGTCACATAATGGAAAGAAGAGTTGGGTCTGCAGTGAGAGATTTTAAATGTGAGCTCTAAAAACAGTTACAGTCTTGATGAGGGACTGTATATTTAATTCACTTGTAATTGGTTTTAATTTGTTACATATTTTTTAAAATTTGAATTTGTGATTTGAATCTGAACGTGGTTCACATTAGCTTTTGATTATAAGAATAAATAATATGAGATTCGGTAGATTCAGCAGTTTCCTTGAGGATGGTACTTCCTCAGCCCACCCAACAGTGACTTTTTCCAGAATGAAGCACTTCAGCTTTTCAAGCTGTAACTAGGAGGCCATCACCTGGAAGACTAGAGTCATCTTCAGGACTGAGTGTGCACAGCACCAGCGATTGCTGAAGAAATAAGCATCTCTTCTCTTGGGTGTCAGCCTATCTGCCACTCGATCACTGCTGGGATAGAGAGGTCTGTGGTCCAGGGCTCAGTGTAGAAGGACTGGTTGCATATATTTAGTAAATATTTTCAGATTCCTTCTGTGATATTTTAGATCAGCAGGAGTCTTAGAGTTGTGCTCCATGTATTTCTGCTTTTACCTTCATTGTCTCTGGTTTTTGATTGCTAAATGGAGCATTAGCTGCCTAAGTTTTGTCTAGAACCCAGATTAACCTGCCGAAGCTGAACTGATCTTTTCCAATAGTATGTTAGATTTAGTAAAAGTGTAGATCATAAAGCACAGGGCTAAGTAATTAGGGTTTTGTCCTGTGTTTGAAAGGTTTAGGAGAAATTTCAAAGTTAACTTATTCACTAGGTGGCAAACAGAAGTCCTTATTGTAGCTTAAAAGAAGGCCAAACGTAAGTATAAATAAAATCTCCAGAAATTAAGTCTCCAAAGAACATGTGGGGCATCTCTTGAAGATAATGAGATTTTTTATTATGAGAAGTGAGCAATCATGAATGAAACAAGCTAAGAAAACATCTAAGCATTTATTCATTTTGCTGAGTAATTTTGAAGGCAGGTGCTTGTTAAATGCCATGTTATCATGTGTCTTTGAAGTAGGTTTTTTAATTCTGCTATTCTTTCATTGAAGCATCTTTATTTTTAAATGTATTTTAAAATATTTTTTATTTGGGAATTTTTTTAAGAACACAGAAAGAGGTGCTATTGACCAGCAAACTCTCGGGAAATCCTTTTTCTGGCCTCTTAATTTGTTATTGCAGTTTGACACAGGTTTCCATTTGTAGGCAGAAACCCTTGGCCATCAGCCTATAGATGATGCTCACATGTACACTCAGATATTTAGGTTTTACTCTATCAAATGAGAATGTGCTAATGGTACTGACTCATTTCTGGGTCTGCACACAATCAAAATGTGGGGAGCAAATGTGGAAGGAACTTAGCGGTATTTCTTTTCCACATGTCTGGAATCCATGAGTCAGTACTCCAACACATATATTTTGCAGTTTAAATAGAATATGCTATAGTTATTTTTTATATTAAAAATATGTTTTATCATTCTATAGAACTTCTCATCCATCAATTGATCTCATGTAGGCTTACCAGTTAAGTGAGTAACTCATTCCTGATGATCCTTCAGATTCTCCTGTATCTTAATATACCATTGGTTTCAGCCTGAATTAGACATTTAGCCTTTGGTTCAGATGTTCATTCATACTGGGGAAGGTCCTTAAAATTAAGTCCATACTTACGGGATTTCCTAAAGTGTGTTGAGATTTAAGTACTTGCTCGTTTTTCTTGTGAGCCAAAGCAGAATTTAAACCCTGGCATCATGTTAGGTCCTGGAGATAACTGTTCCAGGGAGGCTCAATATCATAATTCAGTAAAGTAAAGCAACCACCAAACAACTATCTGTTTGAAGTCATTGTTTTGTAACTCTTTGCTGTCCCGAGTGACCATGTGTGGAAGGTGTGGCTGACTGTGCACAGAGGACCTCTTGAGAAGGGGCAAATACAGCACGAGAGCGCGCCTTGCCGCACAGCTTTCACATTTGCTCGCCTTGGCTGTCGTCTTCCAGCAGCATGAGGAGCAGAGAGGGGGAAGCAAAGCACTTTTCAGTGCAGCGGCAGCTCTAAACACTAGTGGAATTTGTCTCATGAGGTTGGGGGTCAGTTTTTGGGGAAAGGAAGCAACTAAATGCCGCAAAAAACAGCATGGTGCAAAATGGAAGGAAAAAATTGCCCAAAAGGTCAGAAATAGAAATGAAGAAAGATCATCATCTCGTCGTAGGGTGAACTCTCTGAAATTATTCTCTAACGATGAGTTTAATGGAATTTGACTGTCTGCAGGTTAGGTTGCTGCGCTCCCTGTTGTCAGGCAGCGGGGCTGGGGGGGTCGCGATTTCTGATTAACTAAAAAAAGATGTGTGTGTTTTGGAGGCGCGTGGGTGAGGCAGTGCAAATGTCAAGTTAAGTGCTGGTTATAAACAGTCTTTTTAAACCGCAGCACATTTTCATTCAGATCTTTTTAGGTTGTGAAGAATACTGTATCTCTAGCGCATATTTAAAATAAAAAAAAAAGTCTTTCTGGCAGCAAGCTCGCCGTATCTAGTGCAACATTCTCACTCTGTCTCTCTCTCTCATCCTCATCTGTTGAAAGAGTAAAACTTCTGAGGTACATCTTCAGAAATAGCAGCAGTAGCCAGCGCAAATGTGCAGTAATTGATTTGCTGCTGCTGTTGTTTGCGATGGAAGCAGTTAAACCTTCCCAAGCAAAACCAAGCTGTGCAGGCGAGCTTTTGCGTTGTTGTTGTTCAAACAGTGAGTTTTCTAACATGGCTAATGGCAAAGGATAGGATGAAAAATAATAGCTTCTGGTTTATCCTTCGGTTCCATTTTGCACTAAAATGTATATTCAGCCATGCATATGCAGGCTATAATGTAGCATATTTAATCTTCCACTTCGTGTCTGCAGTCTCTCTCCATGCACCAAAATAGCAGGGGCTGGAGTAGCTACTCTTTCAAACAGGACTTACTGTTCTTAGACGGGCTTTTTGTTGTTTTTAGAGTTCTCTGATTTTAATCTGAGCTAAGTTTGAACAACTGTAATGGTGGGAAAATCTATCCAGGGTTCATTCTTTTTTATCACGGAATTGGCAAACCAGGAAGAATAGACTTTGTCATGTGCAAATATAGTGACCATAAATGGTGCTGGAGGCTTTCTCCATTGTCCTGTGACTTTGCCACGAGAGAAAGCGCGCGCGAGAAAGAAAGACACGTTTGATAGAGTTGTGAAGAACGCCTGAATGGCTATTGGGTGTTGGGCATTGTCTGGCGGTGACCTCAATTCGGTACAGTAGAGACCCTTGAAAGCACTGTCTGAAGTCACAATACCACTATTCTCCTCCACTCCCCAAAAGGGATTAGTTAAAAGGGTGACGTTCCGTGCAGAGAGTTCCAAGTATTCCCTGAAACAAAGGGCCCTGAAATGTTTTTGAAGTTATTTTTAATTGAGTTGAACTAATTTAATAAAGGTCCCAAGAAGGAGGGGGGAAGAAAAAAAAATATAAAGGAATGTGATTGTTTTATGATTCCTCGCAGATGGAATGGACATTTATAGCATACTTCTTCTTTAGTCTTCCAGAGAACAGTAGCCCCATTTACAGCTACTGTTAGCAATTTAAAACTGCTCCAAAATGAAGTCTTTCAAGAAGTTGACAGCTTATAAATAAATCTGTCTGATAAAATTGAACATAAACTGCATCTGTGGTTAGTTTGCCAAAATTAATTCTACATTTAATTAGAGATAGCAGTCAAACATATTTAATAAAAAACAGTCTTGGAGAGTAAATCAAATGAAGTTAGATTTTAGCAGATGCTTTGCTTTTTCCCCCGCTTTTTTGCTATTCTTTTCTTTTTTCCTTTCCTCCCAAAGAGTGATGAAATGACCTCACCTCTGTGGTCCTCAGATATTTAGAGGAGCACGATGAGGGGAGGCCTAAGCAACCCATGAGATTATGTAGGAGAAGCCGTGAATGACTGGCTTCAGATAAAGGGGGGTAATTATGGTACTGCAATTTTTATTGATTTCTATAATTAGGATTTTCAGCAATGCGGCTGTGTTTTCTGTAAATGTTGAAATTAATTTATATGCTAATTATTAATCAAAGAGCAAAACTGGGGTTTGGTCTGGACTTAAACCCTCTGCAGCCTCAAAATTCAGGTGTGTTGTCATAGGTAGGCTGGAAGTTAAGCTTCACTATGATTATTAACTATCAGACTTGTGAATGTAGTTTTTCTGTTACATCTTGAAACTGAGGAACCAGGTCCCTGCATACAAAATTTATATTCACTACTTTGCATTCTTTTTCATGTGCAGCTCATTCATTTCTCTTCAAAAATATGATTTAATAGGCTCCTTAGCTGGTGTAAATAGGTATAGCTCCCACTGGATAAAGGAAGTCTGGCTCTTGGCAACAATTTAAAAAATACAAGAAAACAAAATAATTCAGTGCCCCAGTTCACCAAATAAAGTCAGATGAGCTATGTCAAAAGCATTTGATCCATTGCATTTTAAAATTAAGTGGAACATTTTTCTTTTATAATCCTCCCTCTCAAAGCAGCTATCTGTATTACCACCAAAACAACCCAAACTTTAAATAAACCCTAGACCTTGATCAGGAGTTTTCAGTCCATGCTGTAAAGATGTTCAAAACTTGCTAAGGATACTGGAGGAACTGTGTCTGCTTGGTTTTTCCCTTTTTTTTGATTTTTAGACATAAGGTTGAGTGCATGAGCTGGTGATAGACTCTGTCTTTCAAGAGTTCAGGTTGCTTTTTGTATATTTTGCATCCCAAACTAAATATTGCAGGAACTCCCTGTTGCCCGTGTGGAAAGTATTGATTAACCGTAACTACTGCATTCTTTCTTCTCTTTTTTTTTTCTTTCTTTTTTTTTCCCCCCATCTAGTTGTTATTTTCAAAACAGCTTTAAGTTTGTAGGAAAAAAAAATCCCCAAACATGCAGGAAACCCTGATAAGTAGCGTGGCTTAGATATCCCTGGAGGTCACGATTAAAACCCAATTTAGTTAGCCTTGTGAAAACTTTACTGTTACCAAAACCCCAAATGACCCAAATTATACATAGGAACCCCTAACTGAGAAATGTAGAACATTTTTAGTACACTTTTTCGTTAACATGCCGTTGCGGCAGCGCAGTCGCTTATGAACTGAAACAAATATTTGTTTCTGCTTTGAAATGCAACAGAAAGGGATCTCTCTGCTTTCCTTTTGACCTTTAAATTTGCAATGGCAATGTTCGTCAGGGAGCGTTTTTTAATCCCGTTTGTGTGAATATTGTGCATGCACACGCGTATGTCTTATTTTAAGGAGGCCGCAACTTCCAAGTCTAACAGATCACGGTGCCCCCGGTGCCTTAAAATAAACCACAGCAGCATTGACTTGAACTTTCTAGGAATTGTGGCTGAAATTTCCAGAGTTGCTTATGGAATTTGCATTCAGTGGCCTTTTTTAAACTACTTGGGAATTTAAATACAAAATTCCACAGGCAGCTCTGAAATATGGAGCTCTTCTTATTCAAGCAGTGAAGAGCTGTTTCCTAATTCCCAATACACTATATGTTAGCTAGGTCCTCAATCCATAGAGCTGGTATGTTAAATCTTGTCTTGATTTAAATATTGGATTTGACCCTGCTGACATCTGTTTGTGGCATATGTGTAGTTATTTTTGAGAGCACTCCTTGAGTGAGACAGTTGACTTGAGCATGACTTCATATGGTTAATTATGCTGAAACAAAAGCGCTTTGCTGAATCAGAGGCTCTAATGCTACTGTTTTGTGAGAAATATCCTTAGAGAAGTTTCAGGGATGATAGATGTGCATATGCTCATTACCTGCAACACACGTTCATATGAATATGTCTTTTAAAGAACAACTGATTCTCCAAGATCTAATGTATTTCTTTGAATATGGCCTAGTGATGATATATATCATTCTTCTCTTTAGCCTTCATAATTACTTATTCAAATATTTCCTACTTACCCACATTTTAAAGTTTTCAAAGGCTTATCTTTTTAATGTGATGTTCAAAAGTGCTGTGTGAAGGTCATTAAGACTAAAAATTGCCATTTTGAAGCCAAGCTAGAGATTTTACTCTTCACTTAACACACAGTTATGATTTGGAAGGGGGAAAAAAATATCGCTTACATAAAGATGTCTTTAAAAGTAGAGCACCTCCTTACAGAAATTAGCTCTTGCTTTTAATTGCATATCAGTGCTTGAATCTGGTGTGGATTTCTGAAGTAACAGGATGCTTTGATGTTTTATTAAATATTTTTAAAAGGTGGGACTTTCTGGGAATTAAGCATGCGTATTGTATTTCGTGTACCAAGGACATGATAATTTCTTTCCTGTTAGCTGTACTCAAGCAATCTAATATGGAACTGATTTTCCAGTTTTTATAATTTACTCTTAACACTTGTTGTGTAGTAGCTCCTTTTTAAAGGGATTGGCTTGATGTAGGTGAAATGTAGGGAGTTTCTTTACATAAAGAAAAGCAAGACTAGGCTTTCCTTTTTTCCACTTAAAGTGAGCAAGTACATCCTCCAGTGAAAAGCACTTTCTGCATGAGTTGCACTTGTAGATAGAATGGAAAATCATAAAGTTTCAGTTATTCCCCTCCAAATGAGTAGACAGCAGAATCCCTCAGCATTTTCTGATCTTGTGTCATTAAATGCGACTGAAAATTTTGGGAGGGTTTGGTTTGCTTGGTTGTTTTTTTCAATAATTTAGTACTTGTTAATCACATCCAGTATAGAAATAATATAGATCACTTAGGCTTTCTGTTATGAGAAGAGGGCTGAAGATCATTAACAGTCACTTTCTCACCTTCTACTTGTCCCGCAGGACCTTTGGAAGATGTGCTCCATTATTCCATCCCCTTTATCTGCTTCATTCTCTCTTTTCCTACATGTTGGTTATCTTCAAGTAAAGAGATATTTGCTGCTGTTTTTCTTTTATTGCTGTGGTTGAAAACAACCAAGAAGAGGTTCTTCATTGTGCTGGTCATGGTAGGTATGGCTTGAAGTAGCAGTGAGAGTCTGTCCAAAGACTATGACCAATTGTTTGATGAATCTGTGGGTTGAGTAACAGTGTCTCTCAAACACCTGTGTAGAGGGAACTATTACACTGACATATTGAAATTGAATTAGAAGTGTTTGAGGCTGCACAGAAAGTCATTCCCCATGTAGAGTTTTCTGTGTTGAAGGCCTACTTTGATGGCTTTTTCTACAAGAAGCAAACAAAATGTGAGTGAAAGAAGGAGATGTTATCACTCTCCCTGGAGCCTGGTTTTGATATTTTGATAATGTACTGAGTGGAGTCAGCGAAATCGTTTTAGGGGCAGCTGATGCTGAGCTGAAAAATAAGGGTCCCTAATCTGCCAAACTTTTTAGGAAGCTGCACTTCAAAAAAATGTACCTGCAGGTGCAATAGAACTTGAACATCATTGCTGTATTATGCTCTTCAGAAAACTGGCTCTGAGTATTTTCACTGTCTCATTTACTTTCGTTTTTGATTAGCTTAGTCTATAAAAGTTGCCAGAAGGGTAAAAGAAGGCTTTTGGGGAGAAAAAAAAAGATGACAAATGTGCTACCATATTGTTTCAGCCACTAATCTTTATCACACTGTAAATGTTTATAACTTAAAAGGTTGAAGATGCTTAGGTGAAGAAGTTTGGGAAAAGATACACAGGAAGCAGATTGACTCAGATGAGTTCCTCCTACCAGAAGATAAGGGATTTTGTGAGCAGAGATGAATTGCAGGAGGAGACAGAGTAATATAAGTAAGATTTATGCAGGTGCTGCTAGTGCTGGATTTTGATTCTTTAATCTTGTACATTGCAGAAAATGAGGAGCTTTGAGTGTCGAATGGTATTCTTTTACTCTTTTTAACTCACTGACTGGTCAGAGGACTTCAGGCTGAGAAACCCTTAGGGCATAAAAATGAAGTGGTCCTGCCAGGTAAACACGGCTGGGGAATCACAGAATGATGCCTACAGTCTTGATCCAATATTCAGCATAATGTGATCTGCACTACTTGGAGGATGAGGAAGGCCAGTCTGTCCCCCATAAGGCTGAGCAGTTATAATTAGAGGATCAGAAAGCACAGGTTGTTACTGAGGAACTGGAGGCCATCTCTGAGATTTTTATTTTCTTTTCCTCTCTTGGTCATCTCTGAGCCTATAAAAGATGATTCAAAATCGGAAGATGAAAAAAATATATCTTGAAAGTTTTACAGCTTTTTGCATGAAGTCTTTGGTTGCATCTAGAATTGCTGGAACACTGGTGTTGCAGAATGTGGGACTTGAAAAAAAACAAGTGAAACCATTCCTCTGTAGCCCTGTTTCAGGGAGTACAGTGTTTATCCCATCTGGTCATTGCTGACTAGCTTGAATGAAAGGGGAGGCAAAAAAGCAGTGACTGCAGAGTTTTCCATGCTCAATCTTCTTGTTGTTATATACAGGTCTCTAGTGGAAAGTGTTCACAGGGTATTATTGCCTAACATCTCTAAATCAAGCAAGACCGTGTCACAGAAAATAAGGGGAGGATTTCAAATCTTAGTAAAGCTGGAGGTCTGGTTTAAATAAGAGGCCAATAGTGCTGCAAATGCAGAATGGGTTTGGAGATGTAAAAAGTGGAATTTTTGACTTGGACTGACTGCTGCTTGTCAGGGCTAGCAATTTTAATTAAATTCCTGCTCTTTCAGGAAGTGCTTTGAGAGGAAGTTGTAGGATTTTTTCTTCATGTATATCAGTGCTAGAAAATAAACCTGATCTGTTCTTGGGTATTGTCTGCAGTTGCTAGGCTAATGACGGGTTCATATTGAGGGATCTTAGTGTCTACCTCTGATCTGGGGCTTGAAACTAGATGATCTTTAAGGTCCCTTCCAGGTCAGATCATTCTATGGTTTATTGATTTCATGTTGTGTAATTCCATGGGCAGTGGGAGAGTTTTCAGCAGTTTCATTTGAAAATATGTGAAAATACTAAAATCCTGTTTTCATGGGACAGGTGAAATGTACCCTGGACTTCATTTGTCTTTTGAGTCATGGGAGATGCCTCTGAAAATGGTACCAGCCAGTTCATCAAACCTCTGGAAGTTTATTGCCTGTTGCAGCTTCACTTACTTTTAGCTAAGTGTTTAGCTGAGGAGAGCCTAATGTGCACAAGCAAAATTATCATCCTTTCAGGCACTGAATTCCTCTTTGGGCTAGTACCCCAAGGAAAAAAAAAAGATTACATTGTCATTGAAAACTTAACTATGTTATTGCCAGTTTGCTCACAATGAAAAATATCAAAGATTTTTGTTTATGAGGAAAAAAAAAAAAAGACAGTCCATCCCTGAAGAAGCCTATTTTTGAGCAATCCCCAGATCTGAATCTTTTGAAGATTGAAAAGATTTATACATTTTGATTAAAGTTCACCTAAGAACCCGCATTTTGGGCTTCATTCTTTGAACTGACGGGAGCCTTCTGAGGATTGCTCATCACACCTGGAAACCAGACAAATTTCCCTCCTCTGCACTGGAAACTCCTATACTTTTGGCTTCTTTCCCATTCTGCATTTAATTATTTTGAATTCCAGCACGCCAGGCCACGTTTAACTGCTACTCTCGTGCAAGTATGCTTTATTCTCCAGCTCTAGTGTTGCCTGGCCTGTCCTGGTGTGCAAGTGAGCAGCAGCAGTGGGACAGGGAAAAAGGTTTGTTAAATTAAGACCCTCTTAGTCCCAAAGGAAAAGGGTTACTCACTCTTCCATAGATGAAAAATGACCTCTTCCTCTCCCCTTGCCCCTGAGGGATATTTTCCTGATATAACAACATGAAAACTTGGCAGGCTCCATGTGTTAGATGACACTGTATGTTGATGAAGAACATTTCTGCGATATCTCAGCAGGGGCAGACAAGATGGTATTTGGAGAGCAAGAAGAAAAGAAGAGAGAAGAAGAAAAGAAATTGGATGGGGGTAGAAGTGCAAGGGTCACACAGGCTGCTGGTTATAACTCGTAACCTGCCAAGACTCACATGCATGACACAGGCCTTTAAAAACGTGTGACAAATATCTCAAATGAGGGACAAGACACCGAAACACAGGGAAGGCAGAAAGGATAGAATGAATGGGGAATTTGTGGCCTCAGTATATGATATGAGTTGTAACTTTGGCCTGAAAAATTCAGGATTAAAAAAGTGAGAGTGGCAACATGAGCGGAACGGAGATAAATTGTTATTCTGAATTATTTATTTGTTAGGAAATAATACTTGGCTACAATCAAGGATAAAATCCATTTATGTGAAGCAATATACATTCTCAGGCAGAAGGAAAAAAAAAATACAGTGACTGCTGCTGCAGAGACAGAGTAATCAAAACACAGTTAAACAGAATTGGTTATAAAGTTAGGAGTATACTTCATAGTGAGGGAGTGGAGAGCTGTGTGGCTCCCACTAGTAAAGAATAAAGCTGCTAACAGGAAATACTATTGAGATAATGGAATTTCTTTCTTCCCTTTTTGTGGAGGGATGAATCAGATTGAAAGAGATATTCAGATTTTAATATATCTTTAACCAGCTCAATTCACTGCTGGCACAGGCCCATTTATGTCAGATTTCACCCAGCAATTCTTTCCCTTTTTTTATTCTTTTTTTCCCTACAGGTTTGTATCTCTACAGATCTTTGTCAGGCAGGTCTGATATACTGCACCAGTGTGATTGCTAACAAACATCTGCGATTATGTATGTGGGGAGAAAGCATTAGTTTTCCAAGAAATGAGGTAGTAATGAGATAGTTTGTAATCTGACTTGGGGTATGTGTCCTTTCTAACTTGATTCCAATGTATTTTTAAGGGAAATGGTCAAAGCACATGGCATCAAAATAAGCTGAAGGCTTCGTTTTAAAAGTGACCCCATGAATATTAGTTCACTGTGTGTGTTGGTTGGCAGTTCCAGGTGGTGATTTGAGGGTGTCTCATCACTGAGTGATGGGGGGAGGAAACCACAAATACATTTCGTGCGAATTTCACAAATTGAGGAAACCACTTTTTGGTAATAGTTGCTTTAACAGATGTTGATAAAGGATTTTGTCCTGTGAGGCCCATTCTAACCTGGCGAAGCAATTGCAAGTTGAGGTTTACACATTAGGATTTCCCCCAGATTCCTGACATTTATCAAGTGCTTTTGACATGATAATGGCAAACTGAGTTTTATTTTAAGTGTGGTTGAAAAACAGATGAACTCTTGCTATCCAACTACATCTGTTGTTTGCTCCTTCCAGAATAAATATGGCAGTTCCTGATGCTGAAACAGCTGGAAATCTTGCATTCATGTTTCTTGAGATGGAGTGTGTCCTGTGGGTTTACCTGGTGACAGTGCTCATGTACTATTTATTTAAGATGCCTAGCTATTAAAAAACCCACTCAGTGCAAGATTTCCAGTGCTAGTGTTTGCCAACCTGGGCATCTAGAACAATACACCTTGATAATTTTTACTTAAATGTTTCCAAGCAGATTCAGTTTTTGGAGGCCGTGAATATTTCTAATGCCAGGGGGTTTCTATAGGAGACACATGAGAGCTCTCGAACCAAACCAGCTTATCCTGACATAAAGTAGCACAATGGGAGCTTGATCTAGGGGCCACTTCAGAATAAGTAACTGAAATAATTTGCAGCTGAGGGAGAGTAAAATGTGTAGTGCATTTCAATCCCGGATCGACGGAATTTTGTTTGGTTAATACTGTTTTAGGTAATTCGGGACTTTTCTGCCCCCCTCTGACATGAGGATGCCGGCATGACACTGGTAGAATTCGCTGTCGCAAGAAGTATGTGTTCATTCCAGTCCTGCGGTGGGTGGGGACGTGGGATAAAGGTGCGGGGACAGAGGTGGAATGGCATAAACATTTAAACAGTCCAGAGGGGTGAAGAAAGGCATCTTTTGTCTGCCTGGTTCCAGCAGAAGTTCTTGCTTGTGCTGCTGAAGATAGCCTGAGAAGATTAGAAGGGGCTCAGCTGGGGCAAGACAAAGGGAGACTGTGTAAAGCAGGATCAAGCCTGTTTGCTTAGCAGAGCTCTCTGTCTTCTTGTTGACAGATGTAGCTGGTGCAGTATCAGACCTTGCAGGCTCCTCCTCTGGATTGTCAAGTGACAATGGTTGCGGTAGTAAATGACAGTGTAAAGTACTCCATGAATCCTTTATTTGTTTGGCAGTTGTAGCCCGGGATGGGGATTTCATATTGAATGGACTCCAGATTGTCTAAATTGCAATCGCAGTGTTTGTTTAAGCAGTCTGTGGGGACTGCTAAAGCATGTTAACTTTTGCTTCCATCCTTTTCGTGTTGCAGAGTACCGAGGCAGGAAAAAAGGCGGAAGGGGGTTGGAAAGGAAAAGTTTGCACTGTTCTCCTTATCTGCTGAGGACTCATCGAAAGTTTCAGGTCACTGATTCAGCATGTAATATGATGGGCGAAAATCTTTTGAGTTACTTAAATAAGAGCTTTTCCTTTTGCTGGTGGACTAATCTGTCACAGAGTACATGCCACTGTCTCAGCTCAGTTAAGTTGTTTTCAGTGCCAGATTGCAGCTTGTAATGCCAGCAAAGAGCATGTACAATAATTTGTACTTCGATAGTGTTGTGACACCTAAAAAAACCAGATCAAGTCCACAAAGTAAAGCGGGAGACTATCTATTGAAGTCATCAAAAACTGTCAAAAAAATCAACTTTTATTGATTCGTATTTTCAAATATAAAGGAAAACTCAATCCCTATTAAGAACAAGAAGTAGCCTAAATGTAGCCTTGCAACTAAGAGAGTCAAAAACGTTAAGGAAAAATCAGCCAGATGTAATGAATCCCGACTATAAAAAAAAAAAAAAGTGTTACTACAAATTCTGGGACAGAGGAGGGTTTTCTTTAGCAGAAAGGGCTCTTTATTTCATGTCGTGGCTCAGGACACACGATCACGTTGGAAGTGCTAACAAACACATTCAGTAACAGGTCGCCACTTGTTCAGTCAATAAAGACCCTTTCTTGCTCAATGTTTTGCAGGGTCCTAAGCCTCAGGTATCTCTGACAGAGTTGTAAACAATTATATGTGGCTGTGTGTTTGCACCATCTGATAAAGAGGACTTTAATAACCTCAATGCCACATCTGGAGCACAATCCATCTTTGCTTTTCTAATCTTACTGTTCAGGTCGGCTGCTTTTCCATAACTGCACGCTGATCTGCAGCTTTGTCTCCAAAAAAACTTTCCAATTCACTACACACCGAGCACAGTTCCTCATCTGTCCCATCTTGAGCAGGAGAAGGGGGTTAAAACCCTGTTTTTTACCCCATAATATGTGTTGTTGAGACTCTAGCCTTGGCAAACAAGGGGCATGCATGCAGCTTGTCGGAAGATGATTATCCACGTCCTCCCTACTGAGCTTTGCAGGAGCATCCTCTTGTTTGCAGAGGTATGGGAATATGACACTGGTCTGTATTCACCACCCTCATTTTCCAAAGGGGCTTTCGCTCTGAACACTTTGTTTTTCCCTTAAAGCAATCATCCTTTCCAAAGCTAATGGAGTTTTTCAATGGGAGAAGAGGTTAGTACTAATGACTTGGTGTCTCAAGGGGGATAAGGGCCTTAATGTTTTCCAAGGAAATCTTAGCTATATGAATTTTGCTGATCCTGTGCGCTTTATGTGGAAAATGCAAAAGCACACAGGCGATTTTGGGTAAAGTTCTTTTATATAAAACCAAGGAATGTTTGACTCATACTTTCAGAATTCTTTTTTTTTTTTTTTTCATTTAATTATGCAAAAATTTAAAGTGTCTGTTACTTCTCTGTGTGTGTATGCAATTATGTAATCAAAAAAACTGGCCAGGTGATAGTTTTTCCAAATGTTTGTTATTCAAATATCACCAGTCCCTATATCCAGACTTGTACTGGAAGCCCAGTTTTCAGCAGGCTTTGGTAGCATCAGGTCCAAGAAACCAAGACCCCAGCTCAGAGAAGTACCCCTTTGTGTGAGTACACATTTAAGTACATTCCCAGATACAGATACTCTGAGTCATGTCCTCAAGTGCCCTCTCTATTCAGGGAATAAGAGGAGGCAATCAGTCTTGGTAGGTGGACGTAAAATCTTGAAACCTAACACAGACTCCACTTGAAGTTTGGTGGCTGATGTTACTGCAACAGCATCAAGACTGTCAATTCCCTAGTTGCCATATTTTAAAACTCTAAAATAGCTCAATTTTATGAGAGACCACAGCTTTTATTTAGAATCATGTTGTACATGCTTTTGGAGTTATGTGTCTACCGTACTCAAGGAAGGATTAAGGCAATTCTAATGCCTGATTATTTGTTTTTATAATTACTATTGCCATTGTATATATAGAAACCTGACAACCAGTGTGAAGTATTTTTGAGGTCTGCACTCCCTCTGTTCTGACATTCTTTTTTTTTCTTAATTTCCTTTTTCCTTTTATTTTTTTTTTCTCCCACAATGTCCTTTTCTCAGATGAATGGGAAAAACAAATCCTCCTGTACTCGAGCATAGATCTTCTCTTCTTTATCCTCAGACACATTGTGTTTAAGGTTACAAACAGTAAGCCCCCCCACTTATTAATTCAATCCCATGGCAACACTTGTGAGCAGGAAAAAAAAAATCTCCCCACCAACCCCACGATAAATTTTTCATCCTCAGAAATAACTGATGTGTTTTTAACGAGCTTAATATGATGGGAAAAGTTTGCTGTATGTTTGGATTGGAAGGGACCTTAAAGATCAGCTAGTTCCAACCCTACTGCCATGGGCAGGACAGCTTGCACTAGACCAGGTTGCTCAGAGCCCCAACCAGCCTCAAGAGGCCAGTTGTGTGCCGTTGGGTCATGCTGGCTGACAGGCTGTCCTTCACTGCACACTGATCTGTACTTGCTGGCAGCTGTTTGCACGAATGTGAGAAACAACTTTTAAGGTGCGTGGAGAACAAATTATGCAGGGTTCACTCTGAAAAAGCTCAATGCCATTGGAATATATGAATGTGCATCTTGACATTGCCCCATTATTGCCAGTGCTGGGATGTGTGGTGTGGTATGATATAAATTTTAGATTAAGAGTGTATTTAGTGGGTTCAGCAGCAGAGCAATTTTAGGTTATGTTCGGTGCTCAGATCCTGACTCAGCAAAAGATGTAAGCCCTATCTTCACTTGTGCTGGAGTCAAGCTCAGCATGTGTTTGTGCACTTTTCTGGTCACAAGTAACTAAATTACTCTGACTTTTGTGTGGCTTTGGTGTATTCCTTTTATTTCTCCTTTTTAACTGGTATTTTTTGAGTGTTGAGCCAAAGAGATAGTAGTGGCAGCTATGACTTTTTAATGTACAGATGATTGACTCGGTAGACCACAAACACTTCTTTGGAGCTGTTACAATCCAGTGCATTAAAGCCTGCTCGGGGATGGAGGGATGCTGTATTTCCCACATTCCTGATACAGTGGCTCTATTGTGTTGGAGTGGCTGTTGCGCATGTGTATCGTTTCCATCTGTCTGCTGAGACTCCTTAGGAAACTTGTGATGAGAACTAGTTATTGGGCTTGTGTGGCAGCCGGATCTGAAATACTTTGCTTCAGAAAACCGTGGAAGAGCATGAATCATGAGACTGTGAAAAAGAGCATCAGCCCCAATCTTCCCTGTCCTATCCCTTCACATACCCACACACATACATAGTATTTTTTACTAATAGTAATGGCAATGACAATATACCTCATTCATTTTAAAATAGTCAAATATTCAGAACATTTAAAATTAATGGTAGTAGATTTTGGGATGATGTATTTGTCTTTTTTTTTTTTTTAATCAGTGAATATGAGGAGCTGTAGAGATGAGTGCAGAGAGAGAAAGAACCATCAGCTGGACTGTACGTTCTCCCTGCCTTATCTCCTCCTTACAACAGGGCATAAAATTTCACGTTATAATTTTATCATCAAACCTAGAATCGCTCTGTCAGCTCCAATATATATTTGAGGAGTCCAGTATGTAGAAAAGAATATGCTTGATAGCACTATGAAAAGCATTGGCATAATAGATCAAGAATAGTATCTTACATGTTGTTTAGAGAGAAAATAATATGTGTTTTAAAACTGTGAACTCTGGTATAGAGCTGACCTTTGGCACAATCCATTGCAGTGGCAGCTTTGAAAATGTTCAATCAATCTAAACGTATCACAGGTTAAAAGGAATAAACAACCTAGTAGTCTTTCAGCAGATATAGGGTTGGGTCCTGACAGTTATGGAATTAATTAATCAAAACCTTATATGGTTTGCTTCTGTAAAAAAAACTCCAACAAAACAAAAACCAAGAATCAACAACACAAAACCCCCACAAGAACAAATTGTGATTTATTCCATGAGATTTTCATCATTCACATACCTGAGTAAAACGGGGAAAGAAGACTAATAAAGAAAGGACATTATTTGCTCTTACAGTTGTGTTTTAAACAAAAACATACCAATTTGTATGTAACCATACAAATTTGAGAGGCGTTGTCATTTGTGGGGAGGATCACAATGCCATAATGCCAAATTACGTGACTTTGAAGACTGGGGGATTAACAGTCAGATAAAACTTTGCAGCATAAACAACAAGGTCATTTGGTTATGCATTAATGACAAGAATATTTGCTATATCTTGTCATCTCCTCCCTTCCTCAAAGCGAGGGGGAAAGACCTGGACATTTAAATGATTGTAGGATTACTTTGAAACATTGAGTGCAACAATGTGAAAAAGACAAATCAGGTGCAGAATGTGTCAAGTTTGGTATTCCTAGCGAAAGAAGGAAGAAGACCATTGTACAAATCATGTAGAATGTTGTGTACAGACCCGTTTATGTGTGTTTAAAGGTTTGTTTGGTATCGATGCACCAAGAAAGAGAACAACATTTTAATTTAAGTGATAAGAAAAAAGATGCTGATACATACAGTAATGATCAAATTTCAAGCGTAAATTGGAAACTGTCTACAGGTAGTTCACATCTCTTTTCAAGAGAAGTGCCCCAAAATTGTTCCCTACCGAGATCTCCCCAGTGATGAATAGAGTGAGAGATTTTCTTCATGTACCTTCATGTATCATCTGATTTTATGTATCCCCATGTGGTGCCGGCCTTTTTCATCATGTTGTTGACTTGCAATTGACTGTAACACCCAGATCCTTTCTCAAAGAAGTGCTCCCTAATCAGTTGCTCCCAATCCTACATTTATGCAGTTAACTGTTCTACCTAATTATAGTTACATCTTCTTGTCCCAGTTGCACCCTTTTCAGGCTGCTCCTCCAATTTTCAAGATCATTTAGAATTCTGATTTTGTCTTCCTGCTTGCCATCTCTCTCTATCTGCAGATTTCATAGGAACGCTCTCTGTTCCGTCATCTAAGTTGTTAGTGAAAATATTAATTAGCACCAGATTGTGGAATACTTCTGTATGTATCCTTCCATCTAAGTAATGAGCCATTAATAACGTTTTCGTTGTTTTCTTTGTATTGTTTTCCTTACTGCTCTATGAGAGTTCCAGCAAGACCATCTCTCTTGAACAGATCATAGTTTACTTGTGTGAACGTAATGTCAGAGAGTTTGAAAAAATGAACCATTAATAAAGTATGGCAATTACTACTCCTGATGCTGTGTAAAGAACTGGAAGTAGCAGAAAGAAATGAGATACATTTAGCAAGGTACTTTCTTGACAAATCAACACTGGCATGTATTATTTATCTCCTTCATTCCACTTGAGTTTACAGAAAGTTTGTTTATTTTTTCTGTTTTTCTGCGAATGGAAGGTAAACTGAAGTTTGTGGTTCCCTCAATTTTAATTTCTTATCTGAAATCTAAAACCAGGTAGTATTTCTTTTTTCTTTTCTATCCATACTTCCCCTGCCCTTAGATAGTTTTATGCTAACTGCCACAGAATTGCTTCTGTTGCTTGCACAAATGCCTTAGGATAAATGCCATCAAGTACAGCCATTTGCAGGTAGCTTAAATATACTGAAGTTACCTTGTATTCATCTTGCCCCAGAAGATTTAATTTTTTTACAGTATTTTAGCACAATATAAATTTTCTTGTAGAAAAGTTTGATTTAGTGAAGTGTATTTTTCGATCAAAAAAAAAAAAAAAGAGCAGAAAGTTCCTGTACATGCCAAACTAAGTAACATAGAGACTATGCTATTTTCAGCTTCTGAGCAATTTATATTTTAACTTTACGAAAAAGTATTTATGATATTAATACAAGTATTAAACTCTACTAAAACATATTTAGTAAATATATGCTGGAGTATTGAGCGATGTGTTGTGCACCAGTTGGATCTTTTCATAAGGTCTTCCCAACACTGCTGCTTAACTGGTGCTGTCACAAACCTGATCTGGTGAAACACCTCCTAGGAGTAAGTCTGTTTCCCATATCTGAGTTAGGGTTAACTAATGTTATTTGTAAAGGTGATTTTTGCAGTGTTAGTTCAGTTCCTAGTGGATTTGTATTATAGATCAACAGCTCCTGATCAATTATTTGGTCTGGTTTGACCTTTAGTATGTTCAAAGAATTGACCAAAGTAAGGCACATTCAGTAATCAATCCTCTTAGACAGTCATCATTAATTTTTTTTGTTGAAAACAGATTCAGAGTTGGGTTTTAAAAACTAGTAGATTAAAAAAATGGCTTCCTCTGGAAAGGTTTTGAGGGCTTTTTATTTGCTGCTCGTCTTACCTCACCATAAATTACCAGTTAAGGAGACTATAAACTGTTCCTTGAAAGTTTAGCAATGAGATGATCAATGTTTTGGGTCAGAAAGCTCAGGGAGGCTGAATATTGTCCTGACTGGAGTTGCGTGGAGATAGTATTGATTTCTGTTTGAAGTACACATGGATGCCTACAGATGCATTCTGTGCCTATTACATTCTGAATGGGGAGCTTTTAATTCTTGACAAGTAGTAGCAAAGTGCATAATCAGGCTTTGCCCAGGTTTGTTTGTTTTAAGTTCAAGTAGAAATAATACCGGTAAATAATTACCATTTAAAATTAATTGGCCTTTAGTTAGAGTGGGAGTGATGTGTTACTTGATGTGGAGTGTCTACGTTTGGCCAGGTGAAAAAGTGCAATGCAAGGAAAGAGGACATAGCCTTAAACTGTGCCAGGGGAGGTTTAGACTGGATGTTAGGAAGAGCTTTTTCAGGGAGAGAGTGATCCCTCATTGGAATGGTCTGCCCAGGGAGGTGGTGGAGTCATCATCCCTGGAGGTGTTTAAGAGAAGACTCGATGAGGAGCTCAGCAACATGGTCTAGATGGTGGGAGACTTGGATGGATGGAGCGTGGTGCCCGTGGTTCCACACTTGTGGACCTGATCCCTGGGTGGGCGTTCACTTGGGAGCTGGACTCGATGATCCTATGGGTCCCTTCCAACTCAGAATAACCTGTGAACTTGTGATTGTATGAAGCTATGGCAAAACTGAGAGGTAGGTCATATTTAATGGAAGCATCAGTCATTAACCCTTTTACAGTGGCTGCCTAGGGACCTCCTTGTGGGTAGAAGTTGTGTTACCTTACCTAGCTCTGCTGAACCACAAGGAAACGATGAGCCTAATGCACCTACTCTGTCTAGCAGGGTTTACTTAGGAGCTCTGCAAGGAGACAAACATAGACCTTTCCTTTTGCTTTTCACAGAATATGAATCAATTAAAGCTGCTAAGTTCCCGGCTTTTACCATTACTCATGGTCCTGCTGCTTTTCCACTGCTGTGCCAAGACAGTGGGAATTAGGTACAGGGTGAGCAAAGGCATGGAAAAGCAATGTTAAAGTTTGTTGCCTTTTCTGAACATAAAAACAAACAGTTTCTTGAACTTGCAATTATAACAGAAAAGAGACTAATTTTTTTTCAAGCCGTTGGGATTTCCATGCTTCCATGTGATTTGGCCACCAGCAGTAAGAAATCCAGGTGGTTGTGAGAACACGTATAAGGCAAATTTAAAAAGCAAACCAAATTGGTCATTTCAAAATTATAGTACCTCTTAAAAACAGATAGGTGCAAAGAGATAATGTCTAAATTGAATGTTATTTTAAAACACGTGCTTGTCTGCATGATAATTCTTCGACAGCATAGAAGTCAGCATGATCTTTGTCCCCAAAATCCTGCATATTTTACAAAACACAATTAAATAGTTTTTTAGGGTTAGGTCAGAGCTAAGGGCACAACCAAGGAACACTCTAAATCGATTTTAGCATCTTTAATAAGATGCTAAAATTAGAAGCCTTAACTACATCCTTTGTTGAGTGGAAAAGCATGGCCTATACAGTTCCCAAATTTTGGTGTGAAGTTTCTTTCGAATTTTTTTGTTCTGCTCTGCTTGTTGTGTTAAGTGGCAACATTACAATACATGGAAAGTAAAAGCATTGATTGTAAGTTGTAGGAAAATAGAGGGTTTTTTGTAAGCACTCCCACCCATCTGGAACTTGCTGCTCCCTTATAATCAGTCACAGATTGTTAAATAATGTCGACTTTACTTCACCCTGAACTCTTGCTTTATTCTCCTGTGAGTAGTCCAAAATAAGTATTGGATCCTTTAATTAGAACTGAATAATCAATTGGCTTCATTACCTGCTGGCCTTCAGAGGTCTGTAGCCACTTTTCTATTTCCTTCTGATCATATTGAATTTAATGAAGGGGTTTGCTGGCCAGCTTCCACATAGGGTGCTTGCATTCTTGGTGACTACAGCTACTGTTTTTATTTATAATCTGTGTAGTGCTGCTTTAAATATTTTATTATACAAAATGCAAATGATCTCCTTTAGCTTCCCTTTGTGGACGAACCTGTTTGCTTGACTTTCTGTATGTGTGTCATCTTTCCAACTGACATGTAGCAGTGTGGGATCTCACATTTGGATACTTCTCACTTGGCGCCGCGCTCATCCTTCCACTTACATTTTGAAGAGTAATTTCATATTTTCTTCTCTATCATTTTGTTTGCCAGCATGGATGAGAGCCATTCCTGGAAGGGGGTGTGCATCGGAGCTGGCACTGAGTGAACCACTGGCATAGGGAAGAGAAGCTGTTCCTGTGTCAAGAAGGCTTGGGCATGTCTAGGTTGTGCCGCCTATTCCACTCTCAGCTCGTTGCCAGAATTCTGTGTGCTCCCTTATGCCAAGGCCTATTGAGAGAGAGAGACTGTGAGTGTGTGAATTTATAGATATTTAATTAATAATCAAGCAGATCATTTTCATAGTAATTGCCTTACCTATGGCAAGGAAAGAAAGGGAAGGTAAATGGGCATGTCCTCTACTTTACTCTTGACTATAACCATGAGTTGATTTCCAACTTGAGCATGACAGGTGAGGGATTTTTTTTTTGCTGGTTTGTTTGCACTCTGTTTTCTGTTTAGAGGGAAATTTATGAGGAGTTGTTTGTTTTGGTTAATTGATGCAACACAGGGTTCTTCCAAACCAGCCCCCTCATCAAAAATCTTTGTTCTGAGCAGCCTACTGTAAGAGGATTTATTGCGTGTAGCTCTGTTAATGTCACATGTTGGTGAGAGTGTGCCATGGATACTCCTCTGCACTTGAGCTGAACATGAATCTTTCCTAACTGGTGAGCCATGACTGTTTAGTTTGAGCTAAAGCTGTAATTTTTTTGTTAGTCATTATGAATGTTAGTCATTACAGTGGCTAAAACTAGACTCTATTTTTTGGCCCTGCTGCGAGAAGGTGAGTCAGGGTAAGGCATTTGCTGGATGAATTTGCTGAAGCTGCTGATTTCTTCTGAAATGTTGACAGGAGACCACATTGGCTCCAGCCCCAGTGAATCAGGCAGGTGCTGCACACCTTGCTCCCTGCTGGGGCCCCTTCTAAGGAAGCCCAGAGCAATGGGATCTCTGGGGGAGCTTAAGAAGCATCATGTAGCTGAGACCTGAGCATGTTCCAGACAACGTGAGGTCACTGTCTGGATCACTTGAAGAGCAGTGATCTACTGCCTGCTTCATCCACTGTCTGCAGTTGTCCTTTCACCATTCAGAAGTTGCTGTTTTTTCTTGTTGGGATTTTCCAGTAAACTTCAAAATATTTGTATGGTTTTGATGCCATCGTTATCCTTTGGGCTACTTAGGCATTTATGATCAGGAAGACTCAGTTTCTGTCTCATTACTGCAATTCTTGCCATTTTAGCAGGCCTGGGAGATAAGCAGAGAATTCTCTTGTTCTTGGTACAAAACTGCCATAATTCTGATTCCTCTGCAAGACTCAGCTGCTGTGCTAACACCATGTCAGCTGCCTGCAATTACTAGTGAGGCAGCATATGACTGCCCTTCTATCACCCCAGAGCTCGCCAGAGCTACAAGAACGAGTAAGAGAGGGAAGCATGGCCATTTATCGAGCCTGTATGTGTGTTCAGCAGTGTGTTTGTCTGTCAGGCTGCAAGCACTGGGCAAAGCACTGGAAAGGACTTCCAAAAAGCCCATACAGACCTCAAGGCCAAGTGAACAAACAGTAGATAAGGGGGTGGACTGTGAAACAACTGCCTTTTACAAAACTTCAAAGTGATTTTGAACAGTTGTAGTCTAGTCACTGGCTCATCCCCTCCTCCCCCTTTTCACTTTTCCTGCCACTCCATGAACAGCATGTGAAAGCACTGCAAGAAAATAAGAATCTTAAACTCATAAACATACCTGCCTCCCATCTGGCAGTCATCCCAGCAGCCTGGTGATCTCCTTAGTTGTCCAGCAGATAGTTGAAAAACAAGAGTCCTGTGAAGATTAGCATGTCACCATATCCCTGCCAGATGGCAGTTAGTAAAACATGGGCAAATTGCATTGGCTCTGCTTCCATCATGACAATCACAACAGAAACACTACAGTGTTGCAACATCGCTATTTTTTAAGCTAAGAAAATGAAGGGACCGTAAAGTAGGGCAATCATGAAATGCTAAACACCACTTAAACCTAATTGTAACAAAATCAGTAGACTCTGAAGGGTGGCCCATAGGTTTTAACCTCTCACTCAAGGAGTGTGGGGATGAACTTCACTGGGCATATCTGCCTCACCACTTTGTTGAAAAACTCTTGCCAACTTAAATTCTATTTTTAATCAATTTTTTACTAAATGGCCATTCTTACTTTGATAGGCTTTTGAATCTTCAGACCTCAGCAAAAAAGGAATAGAACTGGACCATAAGGCTTGAATCACGTGTTTTTAAGCCAGGCCACTGAGAGACTCCCAGTTTCCTAAGGATAAACAAGTGAGGTAATGGCATAGAAAAGATAGAAACTGTAGTAGGAAGTCACTATGCTGCAGAAAAGCAATGCCTCGACCCCTTGGCTAGAAATTTGCACCCCAAAATGTAGAGGAAAGTCTCTGCCTTGTCATGCAGTGGTACAATTCAACACTCAGCTGAGCCAATGTAACAACCTCCTGCTGCTGAAAGGGAATGCCCTGCTCCTCCCTGCTTGCAGCCGCTTGGTCCCATGCTCTTCCTTGTACTAGTTGCGATATTTTTCAGTCCCTTCTCTTAGCTTTGACCAAATAAGTTACTTGAATCAATATTCACACAGTCCTTGTGTTTCTGGAATAAGGGGCAAGACCCTTCTCCTCAGACACCACCTTCCAGCTGGTACAGAGAGCTATTTCCCCTTAGGTGAGAAGAAGCTGACTAGCTGTATGGGAGTGTGATGTGATGCTTGAGGAGCAGAATTCTGGAATGTGGCTCAGGATCTTGTCTGTACAGTTCAGAACATCATAGGACAGAGGACTGGCTTTCTGTACCACAAAGAGGTGGCCAACACCTGGTTCAGGGTTGTGGTAATCATCACATCCAGTAACGTGCCTTACAGTGTTGGCAATGCTGGTTCAAGTTGTTTGAAAAGCCTTTCTTTCCTTCTCCCAAGATCCTGGCCCCATCCTGAATAATTTGTTTTAACTGGTATCAGTAACAAGTCCTCAGTGGCATGGTCTAGATGATGGGAGGCTTGGATGGATGGAGTGTAGTGCCCATGGTTCCACGGTTGTGGATTCGATCCCTGGGCCGACATTAGCTTGGGAGTTGGACTAGATGATTCTTGTGGGTCCCTTCCAGCTCGGAATAACCTGTGAACCTGTGAACTTGTGGAGTTATCCAAAGGCATTTAAGCCTCCATAGGCTTGCTGGTTAGTAGCTAATTTGCGATTGCAGGCTTTCAGCAGGCATTTGAGTTCCTTCTGAACCATCACAGTAAAAACCCTGTGGGGAGTCACTTTGTCAGAAGTGTTTTACTAAAGAAAATTCGAGATCCGCCCAAGATGAAGAGTTCAGTCTGAAAAAAAGATGCTTATTCTAGTGTTTGGGTATGTTTTAGGCAAAAGTGCCCATTAATCCCTGTGCTTATTTGAAGATGAGAACAACTTTCTTCCAGTTTCAAGGATAAAAGCAAGTGTTTGGACAGGCCAAAGCTGTATTCTCAGCTCAGACTAAATGGACTGCAGGCTGGGATGCTGGCGAGGTATGTGCCTCTGCTGGCTGGAGAATTAGCTTTGTTTGTTGCTTTGGATTCATTTGAGGTCAGGTGAATGGGGAGAGAGATGGGTTTTATTTAGACCTTTCAGAGTCAAAAGTAGTTTGACAGCTGCAAGGCTATTCTGCTCTTGGGTAGCTTGAGTGCCATGGGTTTCAGCATCGCTGCAATGCCTAGCACAGATTCTGCCCCACCTTCTACAAGTTAATTTTCTATGTACTTAATGACACCAGGCAAAGATTTACAAATCCTTCTACAAGCACCAGAGGAACTCAAATGTAATTCGTTTAAAAACTGATGTTTGATTATCAGCATTTATGTTTGCTCTTACTGCAGATGTATTCCACTTTTGTGTGCTGCTTGTTCTGCTGAGGAACTAAAGACTGAAAATCTTCAGCAACATTTTTAGAATTTATCAGTTTTGCTTAACTGTTTTTCCCCTTGAATTTATGATCTAAATTACCTGGCAGCATGCTGCTTCCATTGATAAAGTTAGTGTAACTCACTTGGCTTGAATCCATATCCAAGAGTTATTCCATAGCAGCAGTTCAGCTTGCTGCTGGCTAAAGAAAAGCAGGGGATCTCCTCTAAACCAAAAGTTTTTATGTCAGATCTTAATTTCTTACCTTTACGTTATCCCCCTTCTGTGTTTTTTTCTGTTTTGTCGCCCTGAAGCCTCATCCCCTTCTCTCACCGCCGCTCTTAAATATGTCTGTTCCCCTCAGGCTTTGACCTCGTGCAGGCAGCAAGCGCAAAGCCGTGTTATTTGGAGTGAAGTAACACCAGTAGTCAGGAAGGAACAATGTAGTTCAGGCCAGACAAAATAAATCTCGCATTTCCTGTCAAGAAACTGGGCCAAAAGCAATGATGAGAGACAGAGGGGGCAAACCACGCGGCTCGAAACTAGAGACATATGGGTTAGAAACAACCGCAAACCCTCACTTAAAAAACAGAAAACAAAAAGCCAAGGCATCGGATTAAAGAGAAATAATACCAGCTCCTCGGCAATAAAAACCGCACGACGTGGGGTCCAGCCAGCTTTCAAACCCACTGCATGTGCAGCACAAGCGGGGTCTGAATTCTCTGCTACTGTACAGGATATTAATTGTACTTTGATTAATTTATTTAATTGATGCCTTGTGTTGTAAATTAGGGAGCTGATCTGACTCTGACTGGCTTGTTTCTTCACCAAGTTCCCTTCCAGACTGGAGGAGACGTGCTGATTAGAAGCTGTTGCTACTGTTGTTGTGTTTTAGTAACTCTCTGGCTGGTTTGAATAGCAGTAAAAAACTCAGAGTCACTTAGGTTTTGTACTGCAATACCCTTATCCCACCAGTCAGCTGATCAACCAGCACTGCTGGTGCGAGTGAATATTAATGAGGACACGGGTAAAGGGTTCAGGATCACTCCCCAAACCAGTGAGAGTTTTGAGCATGCATTTATTTATGGAAAAAAGTCTGTAGTACACGGCAAAACTACGGACTTCAGATTTGAAAGGTATTTTGTTTTCTTTCTGGGAAGGATGTTGATGTATGTGATGTGTGGAGAGCAGTGTCATCTGAGGAGCATCCCAATGAGACAGAAAGTGAGGGTGCTGAACAGGGATGGTTCCCATTCCAGCCAGTGTTGGATCCTGAACAGTTTTGGAGACTGAACTGAAAGCAACACACCAGGTGGTGTAACAATGTTTAAACAGACACAGCACTTTCTTCTTCAAAGTACTGTGCAGAGATTAACTACTAATGAGATTGTTTTTCCTCCTTCTTAGGAAGAGTTTGTAAAATAGTGATCAGGGAACAACTGGGGATATGATTTATTTAAGTGCTGAAGTGCTTTGTATAAAGTCCCTCACAGGAGGCCATTAGGAAGATGCAGTTACTTTAGGATGTGAAAAAAAGTCCTTTGTGGTGAAAGGCAGGAAGCAAAGCACAGCCAGTTTTACTATGGACAAAGGTAATATTTGAACACCTCAGTTCTAAGTGCTGAGAGTTCAAAATGCATCTTGAAAGCATTCTGAACAGGCAAAATTTTCTATCATGAAATATGTCTGGGTGAATTCAGTACAGAGGGGGCAGATTTGTGATAATTTGTCCATTTTCGGGAGTCAGGACAAATGGATGGAGAGGAGACTGGCAGGATGGAGTTCCTTCTCCCATCCTCCTAGGAGAAGGTTAGGTATTGGCCTCAGAAGGGCATATTGCGCTCCTGTATTCTGATTTAAAAAAAAACACCTAAAGCCCCCAGAAGGCAGCACAAACAGATACAAAAGGAAGGGGACTGTTTGGAGCAGAAGTAACTTAGGCTAGAAATAAAGAGAAGCGGTGTGTGAACACGTAGCAGATGTGCTCCATTATCATCTGCAGAGTGCTGAGTGTGCCCCATGGGGCACAGTGTGCTCCCAGGGGTGCAGATGGAACTGCTCCTTCACCTGGGCAGCCTGAGAAAGGTGAATGCAGCAGGGCTTGTGCACAGCACAGTCCCACCACAGCCTGTCCTGTGGGCTTGCCTGTGCAGACAAGCCCAGGGTTTGATCACTGCTGAAGTGAACATCCTGGCAGAAAGCTTAACTGATCTGACACAAAACTCCAGCCACAGAGTTGTCTGGCAGGATATCAAATAGCAATATATTCAACCAGCGAACCACTGTGTTAAAGCAACACATCTTCAAAACAAACTGAGCACACCCTGCAGGTATACTTCTTTCTAGGTATTTCTGAAAGCTCTCCTCACTGTCTTAACCCTTTCAGGTGCTCTGCATCCGGCACAGATGGAGAACTTGCACTGAGGCATGACATTTACCTGGCTCAATGTGGTAACTGTAGCAAAAATAATGTGGTCAGCAGGACCAGGGCAGTGATTGTCCCTTTGTACTTGACACTGGTGAGGACACATCTTGAGTGTTGTGTCCAGTTTTTGGCCTCTCTCTTCAGGAAAGATATTGAGGTGCTGGAGTGTGTCCAGAGAAGGGCAATGGAGCTGGGGAAGGGTCTGGAGTGTAAATCACATGAGGAGCAACTGCAGGAAATGGGGCTGTTTAGCCAGGAGCAAAGCAGTCTCGGGGAAGACCTTATTGCTCTCTACAACTCCCTGAAAGGAGGTTGTAGCCAGGTGGAGGTCAGTCTCTTCTCCCAGCCCACTGGCGATAGGACAGGATGAAATGGCATTAGTTGCATCAGGGGAGGTTCAAGTTTGACATCAGAAAAAAAAAAACATTCATTAAAGGTTATTAAGCATTGGGACAGGCTGCCCAGGGAGGTGGTGGAGTCACCATGTGGGGAGGTGTTCAAGAAATGACTGAATGTGGCACTTAGTGTCGTGGTCTAATTGACAAGATGGTGATCAGTCAAAGGTTGGACTTGATCTTGCAGATCTTTTCCAACCTGAATGATTCTGTGATTGTAATTGTGTTGTGCAGGCAGGATTTTCTTTCCAGCTTTAACAGGACTTAGCTGTCTGCTCATTTCCCACCACTGTGTAATGTGAGCTGGGGCAAGAGAAGGAAAGGAAGCAACACTTTAATGGGGAGGGATATGCAAATGCCAGGCAAGGCATTTGTACTTCTATAAGTTGTCTGCTGCTTATGAAGTATAGCATAAAAATGTTTCAGTAATGATAACAGAAAGCTCAGAAATGAAAATGTGAACATTAACAAATAATTGAAATAAAGAAACTTTGGACAGGAGTTTTATATCTTCTTTTAGGAAAAAATAATCCAAATTTCCTGCTGAAGCTATAGCTGGGTCAGAGAAATTTACATCTAGAATTAGATCCTTGATTCTTAGAGCTTGAAGGCATCTGGATCTGCACGTAGGCTCACTTTTAGTGAAACCTGAATTTGACTCAGACCCCACACATTTGGGATTGAATTTGCTTGTGGCAGATTAACTTGGGCTGTAGTAAGGACTGAGGATGGAATTATCGCACCATGTAACCTCATCTAAGTCTAGAAACCCTAGGCTTTCACTGGAACCAGGAATTGAAGAATCTGAAGCACAAGATTTCCTCTGATTTAAAGATCATCTTGGATAATGGATTTGAATTTCAGAGTTCCCTGCAGCAGAGTTCAACATATATTCCTGATCAAATTCAGGACTAAATTCTCACTTTGAATGTGCACATCTGTTAATATTTTTAACTCATCATATATCAGAAATTTCCAGATTTCCTGGCAAGTCGTGCTCAGGATGAAGTCTTTCCAACTGCGTGTATTCGAAGATATGTTTATGTATATGGATATATGCAAACACACTGCTCTAGACAGTGTGTAGGTGAGAAAGTTGTTAGAAAGATTCTTCCAAATTATTTACTGCGTTTGACAGTAGCAGTCTGATGCATTTAGATTGCCTCAATTTTAAAAGAATCTGTTGGACCAAAGAACAGAAGAGTTTTCTCTGTCTTTGGCTTTCTTTAAAGTTTCCTATTGAAAAATATTGCAGGTTGTGGGAAAAGGTGGAGAGGTCTCCTGGCTGCAAACTGGATGGTGCCTTATTTTCTACAGACTTGAGCTCATACCCTGAAGCTCAAAGAGTAGATTTCTGTGCAGAGGGGCAGGAACTAAACCTTGCCAGGGAGGTGTGATTTGGAAAGCTTCAGCTGTTCTATGTAATATATTTAGGTTTTATCTCTTTTTCTTTCCCCTTTAGAGTAGGAGGAAAGTTCATGCAAATTGCAAAGCCAAACATTGGCAATTAAGGCCAAATTCAGGTTGTCCCTCCAATCACACTTCTGCCCTCTTGTGTGAATGCCCTGTGATACACTTTTGAACTGCAAAAACCTGGGCTAGTTTTCTCTCCTCAGTGTAAACGATGGACACAGAACAGGACATAATTAATAGGCAAGTTGAATACCACTATTTTCTAACCTTTAAATGCTTGATTTTAATCTTTTTTTCCCAATGTTTTCTGAGTGCATATTCTGTTGCTACTGATCTCAGAATATTCCAACACTTCACCACATCTGAAGAGACATATTTCTGTCTTGTACAGCTTCTCTGAAGTTACTGGTTTCATCAGGGCTGAATTTGGCCCATTGTGTCTCATCACAGAATCACAGAATATTCTGAGTTGGAAGGGACCCACAAGGATCATCGAGTCCAACTCTTAACACTGTCTCCCTGGCGGGAATTGAACCCGGGTCTCCCACACACCAGGTGGGGACACTTACCACTGTACTAAAGTGGATCCCCCGGACATAATGAACTGTATATTCCAAAAAATCAATATTAATAATGTCAGGTGCTCTTTTTAAATAGACTGTAGGCATTCATATAGTCTGTGTAAAGTTCATATGAAATGATATTTGCCTATTCTTTATTCATCCTTTTGTTTAACATTAAATCCTTCTGCTTTTCAGTAGATGGTTTCTGCGATCCTGTTGGACATCTGTATTTATCATTTAGTAAGCCATCATCAGTAAATTTTTCTCTCCTCAGATTTTTGACAGAAAGCCCAGGGTTTTCAGGGTTATTGACTGCTTCTCATTGAATTTTGGGGTTGATACTTTATTTTTAGTAATTTTTACTTATTCTGTTGGTGAATTTGGAGTTTATCAATTGAGAAATTGTTTAGCAAAATGTACAGCATGGCTAAGGCGACCGACAAGGAAAATCAACCATCTACTTGCTGAATCTCTGTATTTGCTCTGAGGCACCATTTCATCTGGGGGATATGAGTGACTCACAGAGGTTGGAGGGATTCAGAATTTCCATACTACACTATTTGCTAGGATTTTCTGACTTTTGTATTTATCATTAGAGGCAACATTACACAGTGTTAAAGAAAAAAAAAAAAAATCCAGTCTTCATAATGCGCTTTCCTGATTGTAAATGGGGCTGGATATCCTGTACTGAAATGTCAGGTTAGATCTTTTGTAAACTCTAAAGCCTGCTCTCAGAATAGAACACTTCTGGAGTGTATTAAATTGGTGTTAATTGAGAAACACATATGCCAATGACATTTTAAGCTACGCTAAATAAAACCAAACCTTTAGCAGGTCCCTATCACAGAGAGATCCTGAGATTTCACTGAACCTGCTGCTGCCGTCATCTTTTTTCCATCTATGCATATGTTGCTTGCAATGATATATGGTAACTCCTGATGCAAATACCACTCATGCTGTTACAGCTTAAAAGGCCTAGAAATAGAACGCAAACACAATGTCTGGGTTTTTTTTTTCTTTTCCATGTTATAAAAACCTATGACCAACAGCCTAAAGTTTGGTTCCTTTTCCCTGCAGCTTTCACACCAGCTGACTTCAAAACATACGTTTAGCGCTGCAAGTCATAAAAAATTCATCATTTCTTTCTTTTTTTAGGGGGGGCTAATTCTGCAAGTGTCTCAGGGTTCTCTGGTTCCTGTTGCATCTGAGCCACAGGTCATCCCCTCAGGATGGGTCCCGTCCTCAGGTGTCCCAGTGCCCAGTGTATGCTCTGATTCCTCTTCTGACTCCTCTTCCCCAGCGTGGCTGGCCCCTGTATCAGACCCTACGCGTATCGGTGAAGTATGTGCCCTTTATCTTAAGATAAATAAAGCCACTTGAAAAAAACACAAAGCAAAATTGGGGTTGAAGTCCCTATTGTGTCAATATGCTCGTGGGATGTGGCAATATTTTGTGGTTGCACGTTTGATTTGTTACAGGAAAGAAAGGGCAGCTTGGGAGTTACCTCGGGCTGGGTCTCGGCAGTGCTGGTCAGGCAGCAGCTCAGCGGAGCAGTGGTGAAATTGTGCTCTAATGCAACCACAGAAACCCTCCCAAGCTGGCTTTGCAGGACTGCTCTTGTTCGAACAGCTGTCTTGTGCTGCAAGTTAGGGCAAGAGGTCAAGAGCCATTTATGAATTGTGGTACCATTAAGCTGGCATGATACAGCTACGAGTGAAACTCTCACTAGCAGTTCATTGATTTCCCGGTGAAAAAGCCCAATACTGCTTTGCCACTCTGTAAGTTTTTGCCTTCAAACCACCCCCTGCTGAAAAAAAAACAAAAAAAGACAAGATTTTTTTTCCTCGTATAGATCATGAAGGATTTTGTCTTTTTTTTCTTTTTTTTCCCCCCTGTGGACAAGGAGAAGCAGTTTTGAAGGTGTGTTGTATTGCCACTATACAGTGGTGATAAAATGTAGGACCGCTCTAAGTGAGAATGTGATTCATTACCATCTCGTGACTATATCCCAAACATGCTGAAATTTGTCTGACTCTCTGCATTTATGAGCATAGCTAAATGGACACAAAATCCTTGAAAGGAATTTGGTCTCCATAACATCCAGGTGTGTAGATGCTTAAGTGGAGAGGAACAGGGTGAGTCTCTTCTCTCATTGTCTGTCTCTCAACCACCCTGAAAGAACAATTAAGGGGATGCTTCTCTCAGGATAGGTGCACAAACTGCTAAGGTGTTGCCAAGTCCTCCTTATCCTCCTGTGGCTCCCAGTAAATCTTGATTTTTTTACTGTATAGATTCAGAAGTCCGTTATGCATTATGTCAATCTTCTTTCCCACTTAGGCTTACCTCTCATGGTTCAGATAAGGCCTTGGGTAGTGGAAAGCCTGATGGAACTGCATCAGTGGGAATGTGTCATGATGTGGGTCATGGTCAATTGGTAGCTGTGCTCCAGGTTCCAGGAAGCTGAATGTTGCCCTGTGGTGTCTCGTCAAGAACAAGAGCTGGGGTTTATACATACAGTTATCTGATAAAAGGAAATTAATGAAGCCATTTGGATTTTTTGAACTGGTATCTTCCTTTCAAGCATTCTCTTGTGTGAGAAATATTAGACTGTGTTTGGTAGTTTCTAATTCAGGATATGTATTTTTCAGGTCAGTCAAATTTTCCTGTTCTTTTCTGTTGTGTACAGTACAGCACATGTTTTCAAAATAAACATGTGCCTACAACATCCTACAACCACAGTAGCATCTTTATTTGCATTTTGTAGATGAGAAAAAGCAGTAAGTATTTTGCCAAGGCCAGACAGAAAAACCCTCATTGCCCATTGCAGACATTGTCTGTCCAGCCTGTTTGTCTGCCCTTCTTCCTCATGGCATGGCATCCCACCGCTGTCTGTTGGAGCAGCTCTGGAGCACAGGAGACTTGCAGGCTATAGCAACGATCCAGCTGTTTTCTATGGAGTCTGTCACAGGGTGGCTGTGTGCAGAATTTGATTATAACTCCCCTAATTGGCCACTCCTTTGTTCTTGCTGCCGCCTCTCCTGTTAATGGTGCCCCTTATGTTGGCAGGACCAGGAGGGCAATGCCATGCTATCCTAGGGGACCCCTCTTTTCTCCTTTCATGTGTCTCAAACAGTACAGCTGCCCTGCAGCCGATGTGCGACGACAGCAGCTTTACACGCTCAAACACACTCTGATTAACCCTGGACTGGGGACTCTGGCCATGATAATTCTGTAGATGCAGGACTCGGGATGTGCAGATTTTAACATGAAATATTAAGTCCTGCCTGTCTGCTTGTCCATGCCTCGATCTGTCCATCTATCTTACAGACCTACGCACACGCTGGGATAGCTTGGGGAAGGTCAGAGGGAGTTCAGGATACCAGAAAAAAAGGTCAATTTTTGTTTGAGTGCATGTGTTGCTCCAGCTAACTGATGAGGCGTCTTGGCAGGACATTTTGACTTAGATACAGCCTCGTTTGTTCAGAGGACATGAGCGCCCTTCTTGTGAAACATGGTCAAGAGTTATTTGCCAGAGGTGACTTTTTTATGGCTTCCCCGATAATAATGTTGCCTTGCAAATAACTCTGCTGGAAACCTGCAAATATATCCAGTGGTTCTGCGGGACTTGGTGTAGATAAGTGTGGTGTGCACGGCGGGGCCGGAGATTTCATTTGTGTTTAATTGGGACATCAATTAAACACCAATTCATTCACATGTGTTGTAAAAGAGGGAATATTCATACATGTTGTAAAAGAGAGAAGCTGTGTGTGTGTGTGTGTAACGGGTCTAAGAGGGTTGCCCAAACAGCTTGGAGATGTTTCACTCGGTGACTTTTTGGTGTCGAATACTCTTTGCTGATTTCAAGCGAGCTTTCCTAGGTGAATTGGAGATTAACCCCCCCACCACCACCCGCATGGTGAGGATTCAGTGGCTGGCATGGTGCTGGGGTCTTGCTCTTTGAAGCCATCGGTGGGAAGGGAGCAGCCAGATTTCCAGCAGCAGCCCTGGCTCACAAAACGATCATTAGGCAGGAGGAAGCCCCCGGCGGGGTTAGGGACCAGACAGTCTATACCAAGGCAGGTCAAAAGGTGAGCTTACTGTTTACTGAATCAGTAAATAGCTAATTATTCAGCCCAGCAACAGGCGAAACCCTTCGTAGGATGTAAATCTTCGGCAATTCAGCGTTATCTGGCGGGGAATGGATTTGAGATCTGAGGATCTCTTGCAGTAGCAAAGGAGAGCTCTCTGTGCCTTAAAACCTTTTAGGGTCATTGTAGGATACCATGGAGCCATTAAGGAGCCCTCACATGCCAGAAGCAGTTTAACAGGCCCGGTGTTGGGCACTTAATTGTGTCAATAATTATTCACGCATTAGCACCAGCTCCTCCTTAAAGTGTGTACTGTGGTGACTCATTAAGTTATTACTGGTATTCATTACCAGTAAAATTAGCCTTTTTTCAAAGTGTAAAATTTATGTTCTATAGAAAAATACTGCTAGGAGTGCAACAGCTTTGCTTTACTCCCTGCTTGGTGCACAGGAAAACAAGACTATGTGGAGATGAAGCAATATTTTTTGTCCAAAAAGAGCCCCTCAAATTAGAGTCTTGTGCTTTTTTTTTATTCTTCTTTTCCCCACAGTGGGTTTTATGTCCTTTGAATTGGGGTAGGGGAGAAGGTACATTCCTGCCCGGCTTTGACTCTCAGTCCTGTGGGTGTAAGTGCTATTTTCTGGTATCACGAGGGAAAAAGATACTCAGTGTCTTTGGATTGAGAAAGTGTTAATGTATATGCAGCTGTCTTAATGCTAAATGCCTCACGGTGCACTTTGTTTCTTTAAATGCTGATCATTTACAGTGAGTCTGTACAGTATATGTGCCTGGAAGGAGAGCAATTGTTATACAACTCTTTAATCCGAACCATGATTAAAAACCCCTTTTGTTCCTCCCTCCCTGCATTACTCCAGCCTATCATCTTCTCTGAGAAATCATTTGGCAAGTAGAAACGTGTGTATTTTAAGAGAATAACTCCTTTTAAAGCATCAGTTTTGCTTTTGTTCTGCTTTTAGAACTTAGTTTTTTGCATTTCAATATACAGCGCTGTTCAAAAGACGTGGGAGGGTCATAGCCATTTTTTGAGTGAATAAGGTATAATTGAAATATGATGTATGCAGATATCATCACTTCTACAGCAATTATCCAGATTGTTTGTTTAGTGGGAACGTACTTTCAAGTAAGGGTTGGTCAGTGGCAATCATGTTGCGTGACACAGCTGAGAGGAATGACAAAGAATATGTAAAGTCTCACACTGTGAAATTTTGCATTGCGCTGAGTGTCTACTAGAGGGAATCATTAGGAGTTTCGAAGGTGAGGGCCATGGCTGTTTCAGAGAGAAATGTAAAGGAGGACAGGGAGGCTGGCGCTTAGATCTTGGGGAGAGGCTGGAGTTCGGCATTCCGTTTCATGTGGATACCAGCAGTTACTGTGGTCCTTGTTGAAACTTGAAACAGCTCTATTAGTAGCTTCATTGGGGAGAGAGAAGAAGAGACCAAGAGTAAACAAAAATGTGAGGTCTGGAGATGGGCTTAATTGTGCACAATATATCTTGCCTCTGTGAGGCTTATTGTAATCACTCCAAATGGCAACACACACTCACACACACACGCACACACAAATTTGATCTGCTCAAGCCGATAAAACTGCTATGTGTATAATACTGCCAGGCTAGAAAGGGAAAAAAAATGGACATCTGTTTAACAATTCTCTATTGTAGACAGGATCATAGAAACACTGTTGCCTGCCTGTCGTATTCAATCAAAATGAATAAAATACTGATTTAAAAAAAAAAAAAAAAAGAGGGGAAAAAAGTCAGGCAGAACAGAGCCTCAAAGTATTTGTTTACACTTTTTTGTTTTGTTTTGTTTTAATTCTAGCGGCATGAGGAGGGGCAATCCCAGGGGCAGGCGGAGGTTTCAGGAACAGTGAAGGGAAGATTTTGGTTTGGTTTGGGTTTTATCCTCGGTACAGCCGAGATTGCTGAACAGCAGTCGGAACTAATTGTAGCTCGCTCAGGAAAGTCTTCATTAGCACTTGCCACACATGGTTACCAGATGTGCCGAAGAAGGGGTGGGAGGGGGGAAGGAGGGGTATGTGGAGAATGGGCCACATACTTAAACCTAATAATCTGTCTTTTGTTTTCAGGTCTATTGTGTTGGGGAGGGGGAGAAATCCTGGCTGCTTTTTGATGCAGCCAGCCCCTTCTAGTGAATGGCATTCCTTGTCTTGCAGCCTCCTCCAAGGGAGGAAAAAACCCTCAATCACGGCCAAGTAAAGAAGGATTTATTTATTTATTTATTTAAAAGCTATCAGAGAGCTATTATTCTACTGAACCCAGCTGAAAGTATTTGGATAATGAAACTGGTAAACCACTATCTTTCTGGACAGCTTGTGAATTTGAGCCGGGTTTTCTTTTTTTCTGAGCTTGTGGGCTCCCACAGTATCAGTGGGGCTGTTGAACTGTCCATTCAATAGCAGCAGCATCTCTGTTCACTTGTACGTACTTTGCCAGTGAGCATGAGATGCAATCAGTGAAGCCGAGTCCAGCAGGAAGGTAAAAGCAGCTCTGTGGTCCTGTCAGTCAGCCCTGAGCTTGTCATCTTGGTCAGATGTTTAACCTTCTGCCTGTTGCTAGTAAAGCAAATTAAATAGATCTTCCATGCATAGCGGTGGTTCCTGCTGCCGACCAAATCATGGTCTTGCTGCCCACAGAAATTATTTTGACAGCAGCCAGTGTTAAATTTACTGTGGACGTTACCAGAAATATTGCTAGTTGCTTCTTAGGAAAAAAGCATCGTCCTCCTTCTTATTTTGAACTGGTCATCTCCAGGGGGATCCTGAAAGGATCATCCCCACCAAATCCCCCTGTTCCAGCAACACAGCAGCTTTCTGCCCCTCTCAGTACCTGCAACATTCCCACAGCATTTTTCATACTGGCATTGTCTGTGCTTGGATGTCCCCTTTCTCCCTGTGCTCCCCTTTTCATTCCGGGAGTAGGAGAACGTCACTGTGCCTGGACAACAGGGCTTAGATGGCTCTCCAAGCTCTGAATAATCAGGGCTGAAGGTTTAATTATGGCACTACACATGATATCCACAAGATTTGTCACTATGGTCATGTGAGAGAACAGCACTAGAGGAACTTTTACTAATTAAGCACTCTGTTTCTCTTCCTTCTTAAAACTGGAAGGAGGTATCGATATGGGAAATCATTTATGTTAATGCAAAATAGAGACACTTTTGGAATCTGAAATTATCTGAGTTGAACCTAAATCTTTGTGGCTCTGGCCTTGTTTTATCCAGCTCAGTTTGCCAGTGTGTAATCTCATCCTGCTTTGGAGCCTGGAAATGTTCTTGCTCACAATCTCAAAGCAGAGCAGATGTTGCATAAATAGAAAATAGGTTGTGTGCACAACCTAATCTAAGCACAGGGCACAGAAGGAGGTTTAGATGAATGTAAGCTAATCAGGGCACAGATCTGCTATACTTTAGGACTTAGGACCAATTTTTTTCCCTAGATATATTCTACTTGTCAGATCACAAATACAGTATTGACTTTTCTCCCACTGCATGGTAACTCCCACTTGGAGCTTTTCTGATTTTTTTGTGAATAAAGTAATGCCAGCTCAAGCTCACCAAAACAAATGGCTGTTAAGAACTGATCTATTCCATTCTTCTTTCCATATTTGATCCTTCATCCAGTGATCTTGTTATTCCAGGTCCACATAATTCAAAGTCATTAAATTCATCTTTCAGATTCCCTCACAGAAAATAATAAAGATGAGTCACTTAGATGACTTAATTGTATCTACCCTTCCTCCTGTAGGAGTGTGGAGTCTCCTTCAACCTGTTGAAGCACAGTCACTGAATGTGTGGCTTCCATAAAATAACTGCCAGAAGTTTATTAATTTAATAAATTAACTGCCAGATAGGCCCAAGGAGAGGTTTGATAAAAATACAAGCCAGTTGCCATTGCAATTTTACTGTAGCTGCTATTGCATCCATTGCTTTGTTAATAAAATTAAGTGCCACATTTGCAATTTGTATAATGCACTGTTTACACAAGAATGAACTGTGGTTGTGCCAACATGCACTTTGTAGAGACAATATCTCTGCTTACAATATTTAATGTTTAGGAAAAACAACACTGCAAACTTGACGTTTCTGTGAAGTTTTCTTACTTCTGGTGATGCATATAAATACCTTTATTTTTTCGAGTGCTACCCACAAAGTGAGTTTCACATGTAAGTGTTATTGCCTTCATGGTGAAACTGCTGCCATGTACAACAGTTATCAGCTGCTTTTCATTGTCACATATTCCACAGATGTACTAAGCAAAATCTGAAATGGCTATTGATGGATCAGATGCCTGCGCTTGCCACTCAACAGGTTTGCAGTTACTTGGGGATTCAGCAGAACTTAGAAGTGCTTTTAGACATTTGGCACATTTAATATAATTTTAAGACATTCCTCATATTATTATATTTAATTATACGTTTATTATTATATTTTATTATTTATTATTTAGCTTGGAGCTGGAAAGCAGAAAGATGAGATTTATTTCCTGCTTTTTGTGTGTTTCCGTGCTGAAGTCAAGGTTTCAGGCACAAGGCAAATATTTTTATGCAGATGCAAAACTAATCAACCAAACATGAAAATACTCCTTTGGGGTTTCCTGGAGGCCTTGCTGGGGATACTGAAATGCAAATAATATATGATGCAAATAATAAATAATACGGTATAAGTATTGTAAGACAGTAGGCTTCAGTTAGGAGCAGAATGTATTGGGTGATCCATGTAAGCTGGTACTACCATCTTTTTTTATGATGCTCAAAATCCCATATTTTTGCTGCCTGGATCTTCTATCAAGCGTTTTTTACCCTCACCATGTTCTTCTGTAACGTGCTCCATCAAAATGCATGTTTCCTCACAGATAATGTCATTTAAGCGGAAAAAGAATTGTAAATCCTACTTTGGCCTCCTGTAGTTTTTTCCTGGGTAGCTGGCTGAGTTCAAACTACTTCTCTTTCCAGCATGATATATAAATAATCAATATAATAATTTTTTGCATGCATGTCAACAGTACTGTGTGTAATTAGAGAGTATCCAGCACTGCACTAATGCTACACAGTAATTGCATCTGCCAGCATTTTTCTCCCCGTGATTTGCAGTTTTTGCAGTACAAAACATGTGACTGACACGACAGGCAGGAAAGTTTCATTGTCATGTTAGGAAAATCAAGAAGAGCAAGTTTACTGGGGAGAGTACAAATAGCTTTTCTCTTTTCCAAGGTAATGACTTGAAGATAGACATGCAGTGCAGCGACATGAGGTCCATCTTTTTGTCACCGCAGAATGAGGTTCCTGTGGTGTCCTGTCCGGGAGGAGCCAGCGGGCTGCTCAGGGACAGACGCTGGCGCAGGAGATTGCAGCCCGCTTTGTTTGCATGATAGGAGCCTCCCCTGACTTCCAGTAAGTTTGCAGTACTTAGGGATTTGCAGATCATGACTCTAACCTGTGAAGTTTTCAGAAAGATTTGGGGCCCAGTTACCTTCTCTTGTTGAGTCTCAGCTGATACCAGAGCAAGGCAAGATGCAAACTTGCATGCAAAGAAAGAAACTGGTAAAGTACAAAGCATCTTGACCTATATATCACCCCCTAATCTTTTTTTTATCTTTGAGAAAGATAGGGGGTCAAATTGATTTGAGTGATCCTTACGTTTTTAATTTTTAATGATTGAGCATTTACTGTTTCATCGAACACACTGGAAGAAACCTAACTATGTAGAAGCAAGAATTCCTGGCTGAATAAGTTTTTTACTTGATTCTGTTTCAGTGGTAAAACAAATTATTTTCCCAACACAGTGCCTGCAATTTTATCATGAAGTTTGCAATATCACAGACTCACTGGATATCACAGATTATTCTGAGTTAGAAGGGACCCACAAGGATCATCGAGTTCAGCTCTTAACAGCACCACTGCGTCCCTGGCTAGAATCGAACCCCTGGTCTCCTGCATGAGAGGCAGGGACACTCATCACTGTACTAAAGTGGATTTTTTAATATGTAATGTCTTGCAATGCCCTATTCTGAGATAACATAAATGTGTGAGTATCTCTACTTCCATTTATGAAAAAAGAAATACATTTTTACCACAATGAATTGCAATGAAAAATTTGAAAATATGGCACTGGGACACCCTAAAGAAGTAAGAGAAAGATAAAACAAAAGGATCTCAAATTCATTAAAAGGCATTTATATATGGTTTGGAGTGGGGTTGTTTTTTGTTTGTAAGCATCACTCTTCATGGCAGACATCAGGACTTTTAAGTTCTTGTCTGATGATGGTTCGGTGATTGAGAGCAGTGCCTAAAATATTCTTCAGAATAGTTCTGAAGAATTCTTCAAGTTCTTTATTTTCTGCTGTGCCAGAGCACTGTGCCTCATCCTAGTGGTTCTTTCCCTTTCCCCAGGGTCTTGCATCCTGGGGATGCTCCCTTACCATGAGAGGTCTTGGCGTCTCTCTGGTCCCAGTGAAACCAATGTGGCTGCGAGAGAAAATCACTTCTAGTCCTGCTTTCCCCTCCTGCCCAGGCTCAGACTTCATCACTTCCCTGTTGATTATCTTCATTTGGATTTGGCCTGGGGAACAGCGAGCTGTGCTGAAGAGTCAGCTGTCTTTTGTGTTATATTTTAAAGGGAACAGAAAGCAAATGACGCAGGGTATAAAATAAGTACTTAAGTAAACATTTTAATCTCACTTGGGGCAGTTTGACAAAATAATGAAAACGTACCACGTGCATATGTGTCTGCACACAATCATTGCTGTCCTCGTTTGCTTTTATTGTCGGGATCCCTGGAGGTATTTAGAGGGAGTGTGGATGTGGCACTTAGAGATGTGGTTTAGTGGTGGACCTGGAAGTGCTGGGTTAACAGTTGGACTCAATGACTTCAGAAGCCTTTTCCAGCCTAAAAGATTCTGTGATTCTCTGATTTTGAGGGGAAGGTTGTGCTTGTGGATCAGGGCAAGCCTCAGCTCCTGGCAGCCTGCAGTGTGTGACTGAAACATGTTGCTCTGCAGATCCATTGGTTTAAAGCAGAGCCTCTGTGTGTGAGCAGGTACCTGCTTTTACACAGGAGGATCAAAGTCTCAAATACTGTCTCTTCAGGTTTGTCTGCAGAATTTCAGCCTGTTTCTGTTCTAGAATGGAGCAATGAAAGCAATAGTGTTTTCTAGAAGTGAGGCCATGCTGTAATCCAAACCAAGAAAATAGATTATGTCCCAGCTTGGCTTGTATTAATTTTAAATGCTGTACAACAGCTTGAGTAGATTTTTCTTTTCACCACACAGTGAAACTCTGACGTTTTTTCATCAAATGGAAAGAAGCAGCAGCAACAATAATTCACATCAGTGCATTATCAATGTTTTCTTCCATTAGTGAATTTGAAACAAAATTAAAGATGCTAAAACAAGATAACTATTTGACTGTAGTGACATTTCTTGACTTCCGTGAGCAAATTTCTTCCAGTTTAGGAAATTCAGACTTATTTTCATTTTGATAAGAATGAAACACCCATTCAACAGACAATAAAAGCTGTTTAAACCTGTTAAATACTATGAAATAGATGTGTACAGCTAATTAAGGTATGTGTTGAATAGTAATTATGTCATCCTGAGGGATTTACAAATAGAGTCGAGTTAAAATTTGATTCAATCTTCTATCATTCACAGAAGGTGCAAATTATTATTCATTTAGCATGCTCTGATTTCAGTTCTAAAGGTAATCCAGAAAAAAGGGAGAGGGATTTCTGTTTTATCAGCATTGTTTAAGAACTAAGATCCCTTAATTATCGCACTGTACCAATAGTCTGGTACCCAACTCACTGAAGCAGTCATTCAGCTTTGAAACTAACAATTTACCCTCCAAGCAAAGAAAGATATGAGAGAAAGTGTTTAGTCAGCAAGTAAATACACCAAATTGTATGTTTTGGCTTTTGTTGGTGTTCGTGTTTCTGAGCTGCACAAATGGGAGTCACTTATACAATACCTTTCAATCAAAGGCATCACAGCAAAGGAGACAGATTTCACAAGAAAATGAGAAAAGAAAAAAAATAAGGCAAAGGTGAAACAAGACTTCATGGGATTAATTTTTTTCAGGCTTCTGGAACCTCTTTCCGGGCTCTTTCTTTTTGCATAATATGGGTAGACTTTTGATCTGACTCCTTTGTGGAATTTTTTGTCATATTAATTAAGAATTAGGTAAGATTCCTGATAATTTTGTGGAAGTATAACAGATTCTTTTACAAAGAAGTTACTGCTGTGTTTCTGGATTTATAACAGTAATTGGCCAGAAGTGGGGAGCAGCCACCTCTGAGAGAGGGAGAGCAGCAGCTGCCTGGCAGCTCTCAGAGATGGTGTGAAATCCTTGAAGTTGAGCTTAAACAAAGGTGCTGGACTTCTTTTGAAAAATTATCCAGACGTAAAACCTAATTTGCTGTGCTCTGATTTTATCTTTCTCACTGAAGTGGCATTTTGGTAAGGTGAACAGGAGAACCCACATTATCTTTGGTTGGTTGGCTTGGGATTTCTGGAGAGAGACAAATGGGCTTGACATAACTGGTTTCCTCTGCACTTCCCATCATATTTAATCTTTTTACCCAGCTGCTTGCTTACAGTACGGTTTGGAATACTACCCACTGAAAAACTGGCCCTAGTTGTTGCTGACAATCTGGCAGAAAACTACCATGCATAATTTTTTTTCCCCCATGCAGACCCTTGGAGTGCTTAATAGGGGTGGCAAAAATAGTAATAGAAGTGGAAAGTGTTCCCAGTTCTTAGCAAGATAAGGAAATGTTGTTTCTTATCTGTGATTTGAAAAGAGATGAAGGGTCAGTGAGGTAGAGATACATGCCAGCTATTGCGCACTTGGTAGGAGCTGCAGAGGGGGAATATCTCTCACCAGTGGCTTGTTTGAGTGGAAGGGAAGAGAAAGAGGCAGCTCCGAAGTAAAGGGAGGGGATTAGAAAAAAATGTCAAGTAGAATCAGAGGAATTTGTTGGTTTGTTTGCTTAAGGAAACAGGTACACAGCTTTGAGGTGGTTACTGACAAGAAAAGAGCAAGTCAAGTTGAGGGCATTTTTAAATGCTTGACGAATGGTGATGCTTTGGGATTTATAAAAATTCGTAGGCCTTTTGAGATGGCTGAGAGGAGCGTAGAGAATGGGGTGGGCTCTAGGCCAACTTTGATTTTGAGGGATTTAATGGAAACACAGGGCAGTCTGCTGGTCCATAGGTGTAACTAAGTCAGGGCTTGCCTTGTCTTCCCACCTGCCTTAGAGTAGCTCTATCAGAGAGGGAGGCAGCTGTACTGGAAGTGGAATGGGGAGGGCTTTAGGCTGTGTCTAGCCCATCAAGAGTAGCTCCTTGGAAGTTGTTTTTCTCAGCAGTGTGTGCAGGAGCTATGAAGATGGGCAAAATTTGATTTGAAGACACAGAACACATGCACCAAGCAGGCAGGTTGGGTCAGTAGAATTACATAAATTCTTCTCACCATCCTCAGCAGATTTGTAGCTGCTTATCATCTGATGTAAGCTACAGGAGCTGATGGCTACCTGGTCTGTATGCTAACTAGAGAGTAGGTCCTTTTAGGAATGGCTGAGAGAGCTCTGCTTGTTTAGCCCAGAGAAAATGAGGCTCAGGGGAGACCTTAATGCTCTCTACAACTACTTTAAAGGAGGTTGTAGCAAGAGGGGGATTGGCCTCTTGTCCCAGATAACTAGTGACAGGATGAGAGGACATAGGCTCGAGCAACACCAGATGAGGTTCAGATTGGACATATAAGGAATTTCTTTATGGAATGGGCTGCTCAGGGAGGTGATGGAGTCACCATCCCTGGGGGTGTTCAAGAAACAACTAGGCATGGCACATAGTGCTGTGGTCTAGTTGACAAGGCAGTGATCAGTCAAAATTGGACTTGATGATTTTGAAGGTCTTTTCCAAGTAAATGATTCTGTGATTCTGTAACTGTGAGAGAAAAACTTATTCTTGAGTATTTGGAATATATGAGAAATGTGTGGTCATTCTTTCCCCCTTTAGATTGATGGCTACAAAATTAACTAACTTTAAACATGAAAGTTGAAATTCTATATTCACTTGCCCCAAGAAGTTGAAGCTTCATATGGAACTGTATTGCAGGGTGATGGTGTGCAGCCTGAAGGGAGTCCATTTGGATTTTACAGAAGTCACCCCTTTGCTTTCCTCAAAGAAATTACATGAATGGATACCGACACCAGACAATCCATTTTCCAAAACAGGTGCTGCAGAATGTTGCCCAGTGAAGGTTTTTACAGTTATGTCAAGGACTGTAAAGTCTTCAACTGTATGTACTCAAAGGCTACTGTAATTTGTCTATAATGTAAAAAAAATCTCTCTTAGAAGGACAGGCTGAGGGAGCTGGGCCTGCTCAGCCTCAAGAAGAGAAAGATAAGAGGGGACCTCATCAACATCTTTAAGTATTTGAAGGGAGGGTGTCAGAGGATGGACCAGGCTCTTCTCAGGGATGCCGAGCAATAGGACAAGAGGCAATGGGTAAAAACTGATGCAAAAGAAGTTCCACCTGAACAAGAGGAAGAACTTCTTTACTGTGCTGGTGTCTGTGCACTGGAACAAGTTGCCCAGGGAGGGTGTGAAGTCTCCCTCACTGCAGATATTCAAGAAGTGTCTGGACTCAATCCTGTGCTGTGTGCTCTGAGATGGCCCTATTTGAGCAGGAAGGTTGGACCAGATGACTGTCATCCCTTCCAACCTTAACTATTCTGTGATTCTGTTGCAGATCACAGAATAATAATAACTTGAGGCTCAGAATCAATTATAAAGCAGGAGGATTTTTCCAAGAGAGTGATGTCTCTTTGGGACAAGGAGATGAAAAACAACTCCACAGCACTTGTACTGAGAATAATAGAAAAGGACAAGCTTGTCCATTTATTCTTACTAGGATGTGTGTGTAGGTTGCTTTCTTTGATAATTGTGAATATAGACTAAAGTTTGGAGCCACACACTTAAAACACGCATTTTATTTTTGCACTGAAGAGTGAAAGTGGCTTGTAATGCATATTGCTGAGCTCCTAATTTCAAAAATTATGCTTACGTTTTGGAGCTGGTGGAATGCTTGAGAGATTTATTTCTAACAAAATTTACTTTCCGTATAATTTGGATTTAATGACGTGGTAGTACACAAACAAAAGGGTTTCTGAGTACGTGACTCTCTTTTCCCATGGCACAGTAGGTATTTCGTCTTAATTTTTGGTTGCACACTAAAAAATCAATATGTAAAGAGTGAACAGATACTTAAAATGAAAGCATCAGAGAAGTTGAATAGTCATTTACTGGGTTAGTATTTAAAATTGGAATATTTTTGAGTGGGAAAGGGCTTCAGAACGGGGCAATTCACAAACCACTTCTTCCCTTCCGACAGCTAATTCAGAGGCAGCAGGTGTGTGAGCAGCCCTTTGGAAAGAGGACCAAGTGCAGTTTTAAACAGAACTGAATGGAGATGATCCCAAGCTGAAAATTAAAACCGGATCTTCTTTTGAGTTCACCGAGTGACCTACAATTTTATTCCGGCACCTAACACAGGTAAGAGACTTCCACATAATCTACATCTGCATTTCCCAAAGTGTTTTAATATGTGAATCCTAACTCTTACTCATCAGTGCCTTCAGGTTCTGGAACTGCTGGCACAGTGCCAGGTACTTGTACCAGGTTTTGGGTGGTTTTATTAGGCTTTAAGGTGTCCCTTGGCAAAATCGAGTCAGAGAGTCATGATAAGCAATCCTACAGTAATGAGTTCATACACAGAATACGTCTGGGACCAGAATTTGAGATTAAAAGAGAACTGTTGCTTAAATCTTTGTATCTCATTTCCCTGTAAATAAGGAGAGATTTGTTTGAGTTAAGCAAGAGGTCTTCATAAAGGTGGGAAGTGTTTCTGGCTGTCAGCCCCTTGCTGGAGCTGATTGCCGGAGAGAGTAAATTTGGTTCTGAACTGTGTTGCTGCTACAGAATGTACAAACCTCCCCCTAACAAGTGAAACCCTGAGAAATTCCAGCTTGCCTTTTGAAATGTTATGTACAAACATGAAGGATCTGACTGAGAGAGGGTACCTGTCCCATCCAGGCTGGGCCAGCTGCAGGCAGCTGTGTGACACACTGCTGGTACTGGGCTGACAGGAAGAGCCCTTCTGGAAGGCAGTGAGGCAGACAATGAACTCTGTGCTGCAGGTCACCACCCTGAAGCTACTTTCCTGCTCCTTTTCAGTTTCTATAGGCTTGCTCTTGGCATGAGGGGCCAGGTTCCTAAGCAGACCTGGGCTTTCCTTTATTCTTTATATGGACTAACTGTGCAGTCCATATAAAATGCCTGGCCATGTGAGTAACTTGGAAAGACATGTTTGGAGGGAGCAGAGGGATGTGATCTACGTCTGCTCACTAAAGGGACAATTTGTTTTAGATCATGAAACCTGACAGCTGCTTTGCTCCATCATCAGTTCCTTGTGGGTGTGAACAGCAGGAAAATGGGGGATTTAATGCTCTGTGGCTTAGGTTTGGTCAGAGATGGGGCTTCAGAGTAGTGATATCCTTCTTCCTCAGCTAACGTACCCGCAGGACCGCCTAGTATTGAGAGGTAGGCAGAGCACTGAATGCATACAACACATCCTGTTTTACACCCATGTGCTGTTTGTTGTTCGTGACTGTGTGATGCTGACTGAAGCACAGCAGTTTGTGGCTTCTGCTGTTGCCAGAGAAGACCCCCCTCAAAATAAGGAGCTGCCTCTGCAGCTGCATGGGCAGTGAGAGCCAGGGAGCTTCCGTGGGGCAGCAGCCACAAAAGCAGCTTTCTGACAGATAGTGTACTTATTCCTTAATCATTAGCCTTAATTAAGGGGTTTTGTCATAATGAAGAAAAAAAAAAAAGGAAAATAATAAAGAAACTGAGGAAGAAAAGAAAAGAAACAGGCCAGAAAGAGAAAAGATGGGGAATAGTTGGGATTATCTCTGTGCCGTCTCTCAGGTCCAGTGACAACACGACTACAATGGGTAGCTTTCAAGACTGCATATGGTCTTCCTTCCGAGGGAGTTGATTAAGCGACTCCGGATGAAATTGAAATCCTGTGATTTGACCTTTGTCTGGCCTGGGAGGACTGCAATTCGCATAACAATTTCCTTTTGTTCTTTGTTTGGAGTTATTAATCCAACATGAGCCTCGAATTAATCAGGGGTAGTGCGTTGTTACATTTCTAATTCACAGCTCCACTGCTTGTGTCTTTTTTAATTAAGGCCGAATGATAGCAGGCCTTAGCCCCTGATTGCAACACTTACTAACCACACATTGAGGGATGAAGAGGCTAAATAGGAAGAATGAGATTACTTCAAGGTTTCACTTAATTGTTTTCTTCCTTTAAATAAAGAGCACTGGGTGAACATTGTTAATGCCAGGCTGGGAATATTTCTTTTATATATGTGTTATGTGTGTGTGTGTGTGCACAGGGCTGGGGGAGGTTAGGATGGGTGCACCAAGGACTCAGAGCCCTAATGGCTCAAGGGTTTGTAAAATTGAAGCCTTTGGTTATTGATTTAAACCATTCCTCCCACCTCCCCTGGGGGAGCTGGGGCAAGAGAAGGAGGAATAGAGTTGAAGAGCATTAAACTTCAGTTAGCTGCATGGATTTTCTTGTATCCTGCATGAACCTATTTGTTTATTTAGTTTTTTCTTGCTGTTTGATATTGGTTCAACAGTAGAAAATGCAGAAAGATTTAAGGCTGCCAGAGATGCTAAAGAAACGTGTTGACACACAAAGGTCTCCAAAGTCTCAGAGTGGTAATCATGATAATAAAATAAAGCCGAGCCAGTTGTGTCACACACCAGATTTTGCTCATACTGAAGGATGTTTGAGTTATGTTTCAAAAGCTGTTTGTACATTTGTACCGCTGCAGCAGTTCAAGGCCACAAGGGCTCAGGTGCTATTCTAGGGGAGTAGTGTAGATGATCTCAGTTAGATTCATGCTGGGTAACTTACTCTGTGCCAGCCAGTCAGGGTGCTGGAAAAGGAAATGCGCTGAGTGCCCATTTATTTACACAAATAGTTCTGTTAGCTTAAAAAAAAAATAAAAAAGGAAAGGGATGACAGGATGTGATTGTGTGATTCATATTGCAGGATCAAGCCCAGTGTTTTGGTCTCTTTTGGTGCGGTACATTGGATAAGATTGCCTTGAAGAAAGGTTGATATTTAGAGTCCCAAACTTTCAGATGCTGAATATACAGAAATCCCATTGAATTCAATTTGTACTGTGCACCTGCAATATCAGACAGAGCTCTGTAATTGTGGGAAACTAACTCTGAGTTATTTCATCCATCCAAGGAGCTGGATGGACGAGGGAAGCACTTGCTTGGAAGAGTTAGTGTTTTTGTGTAAAATGGCAAGCTGGTGTTAATTATACCAGGCTGTAGATACAGAGCTGCTGTTCTGACTCTGGCACGGGATATACAGGGCAGCAACACTGTTCCTGCTTTTCTGAATTCTTGATGTGTGGTGGCTGTTCCACACAGGATTATCTAAGAAGGCGATGATAAAACCTCTAGATAGCTTTGGATGTAAGCTCCAAAGGAGAAAAATATGCCAGGTAAAAGCTTATTTCTGTGTCTAGAGATCTAAATTGTAAACTGGGCCTGCGTTTTTTAGGTGCCTTGAAAAGAACAGACAATATTCAGCCTTCCACAGAAATGTGTGTAGTATGTGGAAACAAAAAACAAGCGAACACACAAATCTTTAGATCTGGCTTTCAGTTGATGCAAAGAACCACTAGTAAGTTCTGTGATCAGCAATGTCAACACAGGATTTACACTGAATTGGGTTCACAGGTTCAAAGGCATTTTCTTCACTTTCCTGCTCTTTTCTTAGGTGCTGCTTGATCCTGTGTGTCAGGATACTTCTGGTAGATTGCCAGCTCCCGTGCTGGGAGAAGTCAATGGGATAAGAAGATACTCATCATTGGTTGGAGTAGGGCTGCCTGACAAGCAGTTCAACTACCTTACACATTATTTTGTTTTTCAGAACCAGTTTTGATACTTTTACGTTAAAGAACACCTTATTCTGCAATTGAATCAGACTTTGCATGGAGAGAATAATATTGAGTAAGCCCTGAGAATCTGATCTTTGATCACTTACTGTTACTGTTGTTGATTTTCATTAAAAGAATGAAGGCTCCACATTTGCCCATCTTGATCCCTTTTTTCCCTATAAATCATTGCAGCCCAGGTTATGTTTGTTTATGGCAGACACAATTCCAGAATCAAAATTGACTTTTAGTGCCATTCTGTGTCTTGAATCTGCATGCTTCTTTTTTTAATTATTGTTTGTATGTTCATTATTGTTGATTTAAAGGTGTCGTATTACACTTCCAAAGGATCTCAGGATGAATACGTTTCTCATGTGAGTGCTTTGAATAACCTAAAGTTCAGTCTGTTCTGTATCCTGTTTAAACATCATGGCAGTGGTCATTAGAATGGGTATATTAGGGGTGCTTCTAAAATATCAGTTTCCTTACTCTTGTACAGCGTAATGTTTATCCTTGATGTATTCAGTAGCTCTCCTGAGCAAACTTATAATACCATTTAGGTGCTTTGAGATCCTTAAAGATGAAGGAAGTTGTGTAAACAGATGGCAGGAGTATTACCTTGCTTCTTGGGGTGGTTAACCCTCAGTGTAAACTGTATTGCAGGACCTTGCTGTACAGCTAGAGCCAAGTACTTGTCAGTGGTTTTCAGCAATTGCCTTGCTCTATATAATATGACATTTCTGATTATTTTCAATTACTCTGTGAAGGAAATTCTTGCCGTACTCAGGAACCAAAAGACCAGCTCAGGGCACATGGTAATGCTTTCCCATCCTTGCCCAGAGTAGCTATAGTTGCACTTATTTGAGGGACAATCCATTGATCTGTAGTTCTTGTATATTTTCAGCTGTACCAATTGACACTGATGAGTCCACACATAAAAAACGAGTGACTTTTCCTGCTGCTGTTCTTCCTGATAGTTTTAGACCATCTGTTGCTATTTATTATGTATTTCTGTTGAGATCAAAACTGCCCTGAACTCTCCTCTCTCTTCTGGCTCCAGCAGGGATGTACTCCTCATGTCTGCAGTGACCAGTCACCCTTGTGCAGCATCACTCCAAATTTCAGCAGCAGCGTATGGGCCATTCCTCTCCTCCACCACGCGTGGAGGTGCTGACACTCCTCCTTGAAATTAGTGGCAGGTTGGCCCCGGCCCATTCTGTTTCTCTGCTCTCCCCTTTCGGACATAAGGTAGAGATTACGATTTAATGGTCCTTTGAGTTGCTTGGCGCTCCTCCCTCTGCGCTGTCTCCCGCGATCCCCCTTCCCGCGCCCTCCCTCTCCCCCCGTCAATGGGAGCCTTTGATGTTGCACAAGAGAAGACTGTTGGCTAACAGTCTGGAGGCTGCTTCGTTTGAGCTAACCACCACATGAAAACAAATGCGATCCATCATATTTCATTAACTAGCTGCCCCCTGTTCGGGTGCCCTTTTTTGATGTCAGAGCGCATCCTGACAGAAATCAGAAAGATATGTGTGATTAAGACCAGTAATAATAGTTAGTGCATTGTATTGTAAATTACCTTTCTGGGCCCTGGTACTTTATCAGCTCCACTGGCCTTGGCTTGGGTACATTTTTGACTACTCTGTATATACAGTGTATTAGCGCAATGGAGATCATTATGTGGCCTGTATTTGAGTCATTTTTATTTAAGATGCCAAACAATAAGCTGTTGATTGGGGGAACAAGAGGCGAACAATAATGTTCTGTGTCACATAATACACCACCATTTTCCAGCTTTGCTTTAGAAGGGCCCTCTTTATTGTTTTTGTATAAAAATGGTTCTTAGGAGGAGGAATATTTTGCTGAGGTATGTCATTATTTTGCAAATTTCTATTATCTCATCATGTTGTCTTCATTGTAAATTGCAGCTAATTAGGAACCTAGTTAGAGCCCCAGCTTTGAGGCTGGCTTTTTTGTGAAAAGAGCCCACCGATTACCGCACTACAAGAGAGGAAGGGAGAGAAAAAGGAGATTAATCTGGTTACCTAGGCGACACTCGCTTCCATCTGCGAGGAACAATACATTTTTGTTTCCTTGGCTCAGTTCAGATCTGTTTTGTTTAGGGGGGAAAAAAAGAGAGAGAGGGAGAGAGAGAAAGAGAGAAGGGGAGAGAGGGAGAGGGAGAGGAGGCAGCCCCACAACAATGCTGGACTCTGTCTGGCCCCAGCTTACCCGCTTCCATCCCTCCGCAAGTTCGGGGTCTCGGGGGAGTGGGAAGATGAAAGAGATAAGCTCCAAAGTTGTCAAAGGTCATAACCTTGCCACACAAAGCCAGCAGTTTTACTTCTAAATCCCCTCTCCCGAAAAGCACTTAATGAAATAATATACTGTGCTTCTCAACACCCCGTAGTCTTTATTAAGCAGCAAGGCCCCAGAGATGGTGATTTTAAGGAGTCGGTTAAAACTTCTGACTAAACAGTTGCTGACTAGGAGCGTCTACTGTAGATGTGATGGAGATTTTCCAAGCAACAGAGACAACTTTTCTTCCACTGTTTCCCATTAGCAGTATTGTGGCTTCCCTGACACGTGTTTTATAGTTCCCTTAGCACAAAAGGCAGAGGTCTGTGAAGGCAGGGCAGTCTGATTTTTTTTTTTTTAATTTTCGTTTTTAATTTCTTTTCAGTTACCTTCACAAGGTCATGACTTAACAGAGCACAGTGACCTGTATCTTTCTTGTTGTGCATCAAACTTACTAAACCCTTGCATGTTTTTTTGCGTGGGGTAGACAATGAAGCCGTGTTATTTGCTTCCTGTTTTGGAGCAGATTGCCAGAAAAGGGACACAGGTAATAACCAGAGCTGATAGAGCCTGGCTAAAAGCTCAGAAATGTTCATGAGGTCTTGAACTGAATTGGCTAAACCCACAGCCTTTTGATAAGCATAATGCTTTCTCCAGGTGTTATGTCATCATGTATAATGTTTTACTCTATGGTAGCGTTATGGATGATGACATAAAGTCACAAAAATATCAAAGTTACCGATTTTAGCTTATCTGAGCTTTCCAAACCTGGACTGTGCTGCTGATAAAATCAGAACAAGTATGAGGTTAACAACCCTAAACCTCTTATTCTGCATTATTTTCTTCCTCTCGAGAACCTTCCAAGAGCTGCTTCACTGAGGATGTGTTGCTCCCTCTGGCTGGAAACTATGGTCCTCACCTTAAAAAATTACAAATGTTTAGGAGGAAAGAATAGATGGAGATACAGTTGCTTTTTTGGGGTGGGGAGAAGACATCCTGGAAGTGAAGTCATTTGAATTTCCAGTTTTGCTGTATGCTTTCTGTGGCATCTTGGCCAAATACTTTGGCTCATTTCTACCTCAAACCTTGACCTATAAAGTAGGCAGAGCTACATTCCTCTACCATGGAAGATAACTTGAGTCTAATTTAAGGACTTCAGAAGAGTTTGAGATGCTCAGATGTGGGGCTCTGGATATATGCAGAACATCTAATGCTCACCTGTTCTGTTTAAATAAGTGCCTCTCTGGGTACGCCTGAACCAGTTCTTCTGAGAAGAACTCTCAAGTGAAAATTAAATCACTCATACTTGACTTTGTTAATTGGAGAGACTTGCTGAGATGTTTTGCAGATATTTGGATGGAGCAGTTGTCGCCCCACAGACAAATTAGCCCAGTGGTAACTGTTTTACAAGCTTTGAGGAGAATAGCCACAGTAATGCTGCAACACGTTAAAATGAGGTGAGGGAGGAAAGGTGTTATCTGTGTGACAAAAATAGAAGGACAGTACTCCTCAGTACCCAAATGTAAGTGTTTGAGGCAACAATTTGGTGAGTGAAGTAGCACCTAGACTCTTAGTAGTATAAAAAAAGCAATTTTGTGTTTTAGTAGCAATGCTAATTCTGAAGAAACCATTTAGAATGCTTTAGAATTGTAGTGGGGTGGAGATTTTCACCCATTATTAGCATGAACCAGCATGACTCCACATAACAAGTTAAAAATGTTATTTTGAACTACATTATAATTTGGAGACACTCTAGGGTTAGCCTTCCTGTTCTTAAAGATGGGGAGAGGGCATTTAATAACTTTTGTTGGCTTACATTGTTCTTGCATTTTGTGGTAAAGATTGATAGTGATGAAGTGTGGACAAGGTCACACTCTGTCCACACATTACTCTTTGTGAAGCAGGCATCATAACGTGAATAAAGTCATATTACTACTGCTGAGGTCTGTTGTGGATGCATTTGGTCATCAAAGAACATTATCTCCAGCTAGGAATTATCAAGGAAAGAGAAAAAAATAAAGAAAATGCAATGTGAGTTTAAGCAACCGCTGGTTCAATCTGATATAGCTTCACTTGGGGCCTGAAGATCAGGAATCAAGAATGAAAAAAGCTTTTTAGATAAAATTATCAGGGTGGCCCAATCATGAAGAGCTTTGCAGAATCCTGAAGCTACAAAGATGGGAGAATCCATGTTTAGAATTGTTAAATAGTCAGGAAAGGTCAATGTCTGCTTCAGCCCCAGCACAGAAGGTGGAGCATTTATTGTCAATTCTGTAACACTGTCATCCCAACAAGGAATGCTCTTTCTATGTATGCACTTCTAAGTACACATTTAGATCTGCTTTGTTTTCTCGAAATGGAGGAGGTATGTTATTCCAAGGAAGACCCTGTTTTTTTCCCATGTCCTAGCACTGCTTTTCAGGTCTGCAATACTATATACTTTTCAAGATAGACCTGGTTTATAGTTGACATTTCTTAATGCCCCAAACAGTTGTTTGGGAGATGGAGACACTCTGCACTGCAGCCTCACAAACTGTGGCACCAGTGAACTGCTGCCCCCTAAACCCACCCTGGAGCATGGGATGGGGACAGAGAGCAGAGCCAGGACCTTACTCTTGGAGACTCTGATGTTTCCCTGCAAGGTCTTTCTGTCTTTGTTACTAATTGGTGTAAAGTCTGCTTAGGTCTGTCAAATTTGACAAAATAAAACCCAGAAGGGAATATTGCTGCAGTCTCACATTGCGACTTCCACGTTGCATTTTGGAGCAACACAGAGTGTCATCTTGTTAGTTTGAAAGCTTCTCAAGGGGTTTCTGTTCAGGCCAGTCCTTTATCAGAGCCAGCTTAAGAAATTGAGCTGTTAAATTCTGTTTCTTTTGAAACTCTTTTTTTTTTTTTTTCTGAGTTCTGTAATGGTTTCCCTGTGTTTCCAGTCCATTACTGTCAGTTCTTTTTGGGAATGTCAGATTGCATAAAAGTTGATATAAACATTCAGCAGAGCTTGAAGCAACCCCTGAGTGAATTTTGTCTTGGCAAACCGACTCCTTTACCAAAATAATTTCTGAATAATCATTGCAAGGATGAAGACCTGTGTTATTATAAGAACTGGTAATTATTTTTCATATAGGAGTTTGGGGAGATACGAAGAACTCAGAGGGACAAGTTACAATAATTCATGTTTCTTGGTCTGGCTCTTGTTTAGATGATTTTATTTTCCCTTTTAACTTAATGAGAAATTTCCCTAGGAGAATAGGATGCATTACAAATATTTGCCACATAAGTGACCCCACAGTTGGCCACTAGCAGTGGACAGTTTGGCTCTTTAAACTATGGTTGGAGTCAGAATTTAGGTTGGAAAGAACCTCTGAAAGCCATCTGATTCCACCCTCCACTCAAAGGTGGGCCAACTTGGAAATCAGTTCAGGTTGTTCAGGATCTTTCTCAGTTTTAGGCACCTGGTTCCAGTCTGTACCACCCTCACTGTCAGTAATTTTTTTTTATATATGTCTAACTGTTATTTCTTTTATTTTAGTTGCTGTACTGAACAGTATAGGATAGATCTGAAGGCATTTAAGTCACATTTAAGGACCATGTCAAATGTAGTATCTTTTTGGCAGAGAGAATTTACATGGTAAAAGATTGAATATTGGTATAATTATTGGCAAGCATGGAAGGTGCACATCGTGGCTGGATCCCCTGAGATGACGAAATGGGCAAATTCCAATAATATGGGATTTAACAAGTCTAAGTGCCGGGTTAGTCTAGTTAGTCTAAGTGTCAGTCTAAGTGCTGTTCAACATCTTTATTGACGATATGGATGAGGGAATTGAGTCCATCATCAGCAAGTTTTGGGGTGATACCAAGCTGGGGGCGAATGCTGAACTGCTGGAGGGTAGGAGTGCCCTACAGAGGGACCTTGACAGACTAGAGAAATGGGCAGACTCCAATAGTATGAGATTTAACAAGACTAAGTGCCGAGTTCTTCACTTTGGACATAACAACCCCATGCATCGCTATCGACTGGGGGATGAGTGGCTGGAGAGTGGTGAAGTGGAGAGGGATTTAGGAGTTATGACTGACAGAAAACTCAGTATGAGCCAGCAGTGTGCCCAGGTGGCTAAGAAGGCCAATGGCATCCTGGCCTATATTAGGAACAGTGNTGGACTAGATGATCCTGTGGGTCCCTTCCAACTCAGAATAACCTGTGAACCTGTGACAAAATTATTGAGGTGTGTTGACTATCAGAGAATGTGTTGCTATTGAGTAGCCACCCCTCTCTGCCCCTCTCTCTGTTTCTCTCTCACTAATACAGTTATCTTATTTTTGACAGTCAAGTAAAAGGAGGTGAGGGAAAGAGAGAGAAAATCCTTCTTCTGTTACTTAGGGAGTAAATACAGTCTAAGAGACCATTGTTCTGTATACATGAGCTGTAGATAGTCATTTGTTTTATCCTTTTCTAGGCCACACCACATCAATGGCTTGACTAGGGGCAATTGGAAAGGAGTTCAAGCAAAGAGTTGCTGATCACTTTTATTTCTTCCTTGCTTTATTTTTATCCATGATTACCCAGTGCCAAATGAGAAGACTTTTGTGTATCATTTGTATTTTCTCTCTGAACAGGGAGCTATGTTTAGATTCTCATGACTGAATATATTTCCTACTGATAAGAGCTTTAAGACAGGCCCTATCATGTGGGCACTCAGTGAGTCTATTTCTCCGGTCTACTTCATCCCCTTTCTGCTCCTGAAAAACACCAATAGAAACAGATTTTGAGAAAATATCCTTGGTATAAAGGGTTTCCCAGGTTAATATGGAACCAGCACAAAAACTGTGCCTTTCTCTGCAAATGAAACTGTTCTCTATTAGCTCTTGAGAGAAGCTGACAGATACACCCTCTATTTCTTCACGAAACATATGTTGGAGATCTTTGAAGAGAACTTCAATACAGCACACAGAGATTTTGTTGGCTGCTTTTTCAAATGCTTTGTTTCAACAGTCCATAGAATAAAATAGAAGTGTTGCCAGCAAATACTATTTGAAAATCATAAATTAAGTCCCAAAATGCAAACTTGGCTTATTAGTCCTGGTATTATAAAATATATCCTGCATCTTTTTTTCTTTGCCTTTTTGTACCTGAACTTCATCAGTGCACTCAGCTGATGCATTCTGGGCATTAACACTGTATCTCAAATTTTCAAAAGTGAATCCCAATGTGAACTAATGTGATCATTTGATTGGAGAAGTTGCAACTTTAACAGCAGCAGAGACACTGAAAGATTTGTGAATAATAAAGTGTGAATCTCAGAAGATTCAGAAAGTCAGTTCAGTTTGAATCAACTCCTGAAGTCTGGAGTGAGTGTAGAATTCAGGCAGTTAAAAAATTTCTCTATTAGCTCACTGGAATTTTGTCTCCAGCTATGTATGTGTGTGCGTTTACCAACATGCTCATACTTCCTGTGATAGATGATGACAGGAAAAAGACTATTTTCATGGAAGCACTATGAATTTAGAGGGGAAAAAATACACAATTTTGGTAACAGAAAAATATTAGTCAGTTGAGGTGTTTTGTGGTAGATATTTCATGGAAGTCTGTTAAGTCCCCTCTCACAGTTATTCTGCTTAAGCAAGTTTGGAGAGCCATCCTTTAGCACCGAATCTGCTTTTTACTTTGTCTATGAATGTTGCACCTGCTATAATTTCTGTACAATGAATAACTGAGTGACCAGGGACAAAAATAATTTCCCTGTTAATTGCTGTCTGTTTGTTGCGTACATGTTTGAGGGATTTTATTCACCTCTTGAATCTGCAAATTATTTAGTTGTGTATTGTTCTGTAGTATACCTTGGTATGTGTAGGTCAATGATTTTCAGGCCTCAAGTACGTGTTGTTGTCCTTCTTGCTGAAAATACCCTTTTAGACAATAAAAAGGAAGGGCAAAAAGAATGTAAAGCATAGATGCTTTACATTTACAATTTGTATTTATCAGGCACTCAATCTGAAACATTTTATACATATACAATTTTTAATATATTTTTGATTGAGCTATTTAAAAATGCCAGGTATTGGTTTCCTTTCAGAAGATGGTTTGGTGGTGTTTTCTTTATTAGTACCCACTGTGGACCTGCGTGCAACGGTTGCTCTTTCTTCTGGCTTTCAGTCTGGAACTTTTCATCACATTGATGAGCAGCAAGTAAAAAAACCCCAGAGAAATGAAGGGAAATGGAGGGATTGATGGTTTTCCATGCCTTAAAAAAAATAAGCATTGTGTATCAAATTGAAACAAAAAAAGACAAGGAAATGAAGATTTCTCAGGACCTTTTCCTTGTTATCTGTGCTTGTATGTGGTGTTACAGTAAAAGTCTCCAAACCAGGCTGATTGCATACATTAGACTGAATGAAGGCTTTTATAATTTACTGTAAAATCAAATACACTATGCACTATTCTCCATACTTTCTCAGCTCTTTCTGCCATCTCATGTATATTCTAGCCTTTAAGGACAGTCTTTCTATAGATAGTGCTTTGTAGTATGTAAATGTTTCAGCAGTTAGATGAAGTCTTTGGCCAGCAAGTCAATAAAACTTGCTGTGAATCTGCACATTTTCTATTGCATTCAACTTTTATGCTTCCAGAGTGAAGATGATTAACTTTTAAAAAGTTTGGAGAACTTGACTTTAAACATTGTTGACAGTTTCAGGAATCATTGGGCAGCCTGACATAATGTTATTCATGATGAGAGCGCTGTCAGCACAGATCAGGAGTGGTACCGGAGAGAAATGTAAGGCGATATTTTTGCTATAGTATGTGGGGATTTAGCTGTGCAACTTCTATTCATAATGGGAGTTTTGCAGTTAAATCCCCAAGCATCATCTCCCCCCCAAAAAAATGCTGAAAACGTGCCCTGTAGTGGAGCTTGAATTAAATTTTATGTTGGCTGTTGCTTGGACATTGAAGATCATCGTGTCTGAGCAGTCACCCTGGTTTCACTTTCCTTCAGGTGCTGCTGAGGAGTGAGTAGGGAATGTGTCGTGGCTTAACCCCAGCTAAGCCTCGCACAGCTAAAGCCAACTAAGCCCCTCACAGGCGCTCACTCGCTTTCTCCCTCTAGTGGGATGGGGAAGAGGATCAGAAGGGTAAAAGCGAGAAAACTCTTGAAAAAAAGAGGTAAAAAGAAACCTCAAGAAAAACAAGGGATGAAAAATGGTTGCTCACCACCAACCAGCTGATGCCCAGCCTGTTCTGGAGTCCCTGGCCAACTTTCTCTTAGCTTTATGCTGAGCATGATGCTGTGTTGTCTGGAGAATCCCTCTGAGCACTTGGGGTCATCTATCCTGTCTGTGTTCTCTCCCAGCTTCTTGTGCACCCCTGACTCACTTGCTGGCAGGGAAGCATGAGGAGCTGGTAAGTAAGTTAGCACTACTCAGCTACAACTAAAACATCAGTGTGCTATCAACATGATTATCATCCTAAATCTGAAAGGCAACATTGTACCAGCTCATAGAAAAAAAATTACCTCTATCCAGTCAAAACCAGGACAGAACTGCAACAGGGGATGCATTGAGGATTCTATGATTTGTGATCTCTGTTGTTTTCTCTGCATTTAGGCATCAGCAGGTACATCTGTCTTCTGAAAGATCTACTGGCTTTGGGCAGGTCTGATCTATCAGTATTTGTATACATTGCGACTGGTCTGTTTGGATTCTATTTTGCACATTGTGTTTGCATGACAATGCCTATAGTCACATTTCACGGAATTTCTGAGCAAGTTTGTTTGCACCTTTCTTTTCCTGGCTTCTGTTCTTGCTGAGTTTCCAGCATATTGAACTGTAGCTTGCTTCAGGTGACGCAGATGACATTGATAACTGGCCTGGAAAAGTCAACATGAGCAAAGGGATGAGATGATCTACTCTGTAATAAATTTCTTACTCGCTCTCTCTTGATCTCAAACTAACCAAGATTATGCAAGGCATGGGGCATCCGGCAAAGGAGAGGGCAGTCTGTGTGAGGAGTACCTCAGCTTACCAAGGCATTGTCATTCATGGTTCTGCCCAGGCATTCAGGGAAGGAATGTAAGGCTCCTGGGAATGACCAGCAAGCCTCAGTAATGAGGGAAATCCACACTAAATGTCTGAATAAAACTGCTTTTGAATTAGTTTATTTCTATTCCTTTTTAGGGTCTGTAGAAATGTAGGGACTTTGGGAGCACCCCTCACCAGCAGCAGTATGGAAGAAACAAGGAAATAAAACCAGATCAAGAATGTTTTGTAGCTGCCATTGTTTGTCCAGGTTCATGTATTTCCATGGCGTAAACAATCATGTCATACAACCATGGGTTATGTACAATTACAGAGATCACTTTTTTAGCTGCACAACTGATTGGTGAATAAAGCTGTGGGTGTTGACTAGAAATCCAGCCCAGCATGGAGGTACAGGTCCTCATTCTCATTAAGTTCAAGAAAGTAAAGGGTTTTTTTAGGATGGAGGTTACATCTCTGTGTTTCTGTAGTGTGCATTATATAGCGAGCACTAATGTAATGTAAATAGTAATAAGGACAATTTCCGGATTTTTTTTATGGCAACTAAATGCTTATTGTCTAAATGTTTCCATACTATTTTTCCTTTCCCTTACATTTTTTTTCTCATTAAATTTTGATGCAACTTGGAGAGGGGGAGAGTAGAGGAAACAGAATGTATTAATCCACCAGAAGCTGTACTGAAAATGTTCACATGCTTCTACTGAAAGGTCTCACATCTCAATTTTAAGTCACAGCTTCAATCCACCCTTGTTTCTGTTTACCTTTAAAGTATTTTCAGTCATTGTAGAATTATAAAATAATTAGCATACTTCAAACCTACTATTTTTGTAAAGCCGAGGTTTCAATGGTATGAGTTTTTCCCAGCTGTGACAAAACACTCTTGAAATTAGCAGTAGTTTGATGAGATTTATATTGGACTTGTTAAACAGGAGCAACCTTTGTGCTGCTGTAGCTCGTTGCCTCAGCACTTCTCAGTGCAACTTGAGTTTTCATATAATTCCTTTAGCTTAATTTCAGATTTTTACTACATAGTGTTCAAACATAAGATATTGAATTATTCTCCCATAGAAGCTGTTTTGGTTTGGGGTTTTTTTTTTCTCTTTATGTATCACTATTTTTAAAGAATTTTATTAGACTCCCTGGCTATTCCTGATGTCAGTTACCTTTGCTTTTGTATGCATGTCTTTTAAATATTTCATTGAGGCTTGATCTTGCAAGGTCCAGAGTACTTACATGATTAAATATGGGTAAGTGCTTTGTAGGATCTTCAGCGAGAATGCTGGGACAGAAACAAACCCTGCAGCAGAGCCAGGGTGAGTTCTTGGCCAAGGACTGGCACTCAGTACTGATGATAATCAGGGACCCAGGGATTCACCCACTGTTGGGATTTTATCTCACTTTACTTCCCTGTAGTGTGGATATGGGAACATTTGTATCTGCTGCCACAATTTTCTTTGGTTAATCAACTGATGCTTGAAAAATTCTGTGAATTCTTAAAGAGAAGAACACAGTGTGCATATTTGGACTTTGTGTATGTGTGTTTATAAGCATGCAAAATATTTATTTATTCCAATTTGATGAAGTGATAGTCCCAGCCTGAAAGCAGTCCCCTGCAGATGTACTGTAAAATGACTGAAAAAAAACATTTTTACTGCATCAGACATTGTAATGTGCAATCCGTGTCCTATCCTCTAAGCTGTTACAGTGATAAAACTTGGAAAATGCCAGGTAAAAATCATCATTGTGTATAAGAGTTTAAGATAGTTATACATCTTTGTGCTGATTATAAACTGTTTTAGTCTCTCTGGCAAGTGTTTTAATTTAGACAACTCCTCTAACAGACCAGTGATTCTTGAAAACTGGAAGCGTGGCTTCCGAGCCTGAACTGTGTCATGAGATCAGCCACAAGTGCACACTATCGCAAGGCTGGAAAGCAGTCTAAATCTGGCATTACCAGGTGTCTTTGGGATTATAACACATGCTCAGCCCTATTCTGACATGGGATAGAAGGCTGGAATTCCTGGCAGAACTTTGCCATCTCCTGCCTGTGAGCTTCTCCTCTGCCTGGTTCTCCAGCTATGTGATATAAATGCCGAGGATTCTGGCCAGGCAAAAACTTTGCTGTATGGTTCTTGAGGGTGAGGTACCATCCACCCCAGCAATAATGAGTGTCACAAGCAGAGGAGCTCACTTTGAATTTCCCTTTCATGTTCAAGGAGAGTTGGGATTCTGGCTCTTTAAAGACCAAAGAAGCGCATGTGTTTCTTTTGAGTACTTTGTTGTGGACTGTTCAGCTGATCTCAGTTTTTATGGTTGTATGAGAAAACAACAGGATGATAGAGATATTCTGGTTGCATGGAGGCCCTGGGCTATGGTGTTTAGCTTGTTATATTGCTTTTCATATTACAGTTTCAGTCCTGTCTGATGAACAGACTGCCAAGAGAGCCTTAAGTGTCGGGAGACATTCTCAAATTTCATGTACCTGGTTTTAATCCTATTAGTTACCACTGTACTAAAATTCCTGACTTTATTTTGGTTAGTGTCCAGAGGAATAAGAAGGGTGATTCTTCATCTGCATCACGCAAGGCTACATAACAAAGTTTGTGTTCTGTAGGGTGTTCTTCCCTCCAGCAGAATGCTGCTGTTGTACATGAATTAATTCTTTGACTTTGGATGGCTATTTGGGTCTGGGTGACAATATCTTTGAAGGCAATTCTCTGTAGTTGCTCCACTTGCCATTACTGTAGTCAAACTGGAAGCATCTTCCCCAGAGACCCAGTGTCAGTCTGGTAATTCATTGCTTTCAGATGAATATAAGGGATTTTGTAATGAATAGAAATTACAATGTATAAGGCACTAGGGGTTTCTTGTTGTTGATTATACCCTGTTGAGCTTCTATGTCCTTTCTGCTGCCATTCTAATTACCAAATTTATTCAGGTATTTACTGAAGTTTGTCCAGGCAGACAGAGCACTCAGGTGCGAATATTTATATTAGGAGTGACTTGCTTAGTGTCTCAGTTGCTGAGGACTTGGTGACATAGGTTTGTTGTACCATATATATTAATTTCCCTTATGCTTTTAGCACGACTTGTATCGAGTTTACATTCAATAGACATGAATTGTTATAATCTGGCTATGGAAAGAACACTCACAAGGCAAGTTTTAGTTCTCAGTTAATATTGGTGTACATAAAAGATAACCCCCAAGGGCCTCTGTCTACAAGCACTAGGGACTTCTCAAAGGAAAATGTACTGACAGATCTCAGGTCAGTACCATAATCATCCCTCACAGAGATTGATTCTGGACATACCGTAGGTAAAGGATATATTTTTGTTCTGTTGGGATTTATGTCACTTTGTGGTCCAATTGTTCTAGACATTTTGTCCATCAAAATAGTAGCATCTATAAAATAACAGCTTGTCTCCTTGGATCTGAAAAACAAAAACCCAAGAATGCTTTCTGCGCATTCAGGCTGTTCTGTATTTGTAGCACTTTAAAAAATTTATTGCAGTAGCATGTGTATTGGCAAGAGTTGGCTGCCAGGGGCTTTCTGGACTGGGAGTCAAAGCGGCCACCTACCATTGTATCTCTAAATGTGCATCTGGAAAAAGGTTATAGTTTTACCTGGCTCCTTGCTGGTATGTTCCCCTCCTTCCTCTGTGCCCCTTATGGCCCACAGTGGCTGGAGTGCTGCTACAGAGCGACTGCAGGAATCTGATCGTGTGACCAAAAGAATAAGGCAAACCCTGCTGGTATGAAAGGAAACTGCTCAAAGGGTTAGGCCTGCAGTGAATGATCTTGGGTGGCCTTGGTGCCTCTGGAAGTAGCGTAGGGGATCTCTTTGGGAGGAGTCAATGTCCTGTCCATCAGGCAAGAGAATGGCAGCACAAGCTGTGTGTGTTTATGAGGCTGGATTAAACAGGAGGCTGACTGAAAATTTGGGGGCTTTGGGCATAAACTCAGTCACTCGCAGCTCGGATTCTTGTCCCATCCTCCCTTGCTATCAACACATGCTGTGGTTTTCTTTAACCTCTTTCCTTCTGCATTTCCATTTTATCTCTTTCCAGCATCGCCCTCTGCATGTCCAGTCTTCTTTCTCTTTCACTGTTTATCTCAGTTTTCCTTATTTTCTCCAAGGAACATCTTTTTTTGTTGCTATTCTTATCCAGCCAGCAGGAAGAGCTGCTTCTAGCGCTGAAAGTTTCTCTGGCTCTGGGGTCATTGAATCTGGCCCATCGAGGTATCTAGGAGAAACACTTGGTATGTTGACATACTAAGATGAAGTTGTCATGATGGCTGTTTGGAGCACTGTCTGATTTGACAGTATTTACTTTCCCTGCAGTTTTGGTTGAAAAGAAAAACAGTGTGTCTAGGGAGTGTAGCCTGGACCTTGGTGCTCCCAAGAAAAACATTTTATAAACAGATAGTGAAGTGGTTTGCCATCGTAGAAGGTAACATGTTGGTGATCTGTGATAATTTCCTGAGGCTATTAACTTCCAGGCATCATGCAAGCAGTCTTCACTTCTTAAGCCAGAACGTTTTAGATGACGGTAATGTATTTCTAATTGTAAATGTTTCCTGTTAATAGCCAGATATCTAACTAAAATATGTGAATTTAGTATATTCTGTAATACTGTACATGTATAAGGAGCCAGTAATACTTGTGAAACAGTTCCATTCTTCCTCTGTTTCAAAGAAATAATGTTAATGCTTGTGCAGAATTGAGGTCTAGGGACTGAAATTCTCTGTCCATTCAAAGAGCTGCTATACCATGGTTCATAGCAAGTTCAGCCACACTATATTACAAGAATCGCCCAGTTTACAATGGATTTCTACATAGGTAGCTCTCAATATGATTCATTCCTTGGCCTGTTTAGTTCCATGGAGAAAATCAGCATTGTCAGTCCCAATATTGAATATAATTTGCTGAATGTTGCAAACAAGCAACAGCCCTACTGAAATCACTACTCAGAATTAGTAACCAAAGAATGATGTATTGTTTTGGTACATTTCCCTCATCTAGGAGTATTCTTAGCTGGGCTTTCTTCCAGTCCTGTCATTTGTACTAGGTTGTGTCAAAAAAAGAGCAAAAGCTGCAGCTTAATGCTGGGTCACATCTTAATTTCCAGTACAAGTCGTGTTTCTTTTTCTCAGTCCTGAAAAAAAGATCTGAATCATTTGAACAGGGAGAACATCTAATTAATGTAATATCAATAGATAATACTAATCCCTAAATGGTGCCAACTGCAAATTCCTACCTCTTTTGATGTGTTACTTAGGCATAATTTCATTTCATCTGGAAAAAAAAAAGGAAAGGGTCAAATTGTGCCCTTACAGGCAAATCCAAAGGCAACATTTACATCTAAATATACAATTAGGTCATAACAAATCACTTGATCAGTCAGTGAGCTGCCTGATCTTTTCTGCCTGGCATCAAAGGGCAGATTTTGATACTGTTTTGATAAGTAGCCAAATTGGTTCCATCTCCATGAACAGACTCAGAAGAACTTTAATGTGAAGGAACTTCTTAACTCACATTTCATACATGCATGAAAGGCTGTAGCATCCTTATAACTTGAGTTCTCAGACCCGAGAATTGACACAGTTCTTGAGTCACAGAATCACAGAATCAGTAAGGTTGGAAAAGACCATAGAGGTCATCAAGTCCAACCTATCACCTATTACTTAACCTAGCCAAACCTGTTACNTGAACAGCTCCTGATTTCAGCTGCACTTCCAGAGTTTTTCCAGACTTCTATTGATTCTTCTGTCAGTTGCTAACTCTACAGCTGTTGACAGTGACATTCTCCTCTAGTACCTATTCAAACCAGAACCTAACAGTGAATTTTAAAATCTTTTCAATCGCTCTTTCATGCTACTCTAACATGGAAATCCAGAGAGGGCGATCAGAAAACCAGGGACTGCTTGTCGTCATAAACCTTCAGGAGTCCCAGCTACTAGTCTGCTATGTGTTGCTTTAAACTTTACAGTGTTTTATAATCTGTTCAGCTGTATGGTCTCTTGTGATCTGCAAACATGAAATATTTACATTAAAAGTCTAATGCATATCACAGGAATAGGGAAAGGCATGTTAAAGCTTCACAGAACAAATTACATGAAGTGGTGGGGAAACCTCAGAGAATGGAATAACCACAGAGACTTTCTTCCTGCCTTTTCATTGAGACCAAGTGGATTGGCCAGATTAGAGCATTGTGCTTGTCAAGTAGCTGCAAAATATTAGCTATGTAAAGAGTTACCTGTGGTGTAGATGAGCTTACCCTGTGCTGGTAGGATGTACATGAATTTAGCTTGAAATGAGGATGGTTTACCTGCACCCATGGAGGCCATTAGGACTGCTTCTCCTGGGTAGCAGTCATTATTTTTTTAATTGATACAGTCGACTTCTGGAGCATAACACTTATTAAAATAGGCAAATATTGTTTCAAAGTGAATGCTCTAAAGAGCAGCAAAAATATATCTCACCCTCAACTTTCCACTTTTTCGCTCCCAGTGCAATCCATATATAATAGTGCACATTTGCTAGTATTTCCACCTTTTTATAATGTTAACCATCTCTCTGGTTGAGGTCAGCTTCATATAATGCTTTTGGAATGTGATGCTCTTAATTTGCTATGTTTTATATTTAAACTATTGTGCATTGGTTGTTGACCTGCCATCAATCAACTCAAATGCCTCAGTGCCCTTTCCATCCATTTGTGTTTCCTCTGTGTGTGCTGAGAATTAGATTTAAAGCAATGTGCCAGTGATTAAACAATTACTCCCTCCTCTCTCTTACATATCAATAATTTGAAAGAGGAAAAAAACCAGCTATTCTTTTGTGCATTTGACTTTGGCCTCTAGCTTTGAATTTAGTGTACGATGGCAAAGCGATGTCTGCTTAAAAAATAATAATATTGTAACATATGTGGCCTTTTCAATTCTATTTGAGGACCTCTAACCATCAGAAAACAAAGAGAGCAATTTAATGCAAGCTTTGATAATGTCATTTTCAGTCACCTTTTAATTAATAAGCATGAAAAAGCTGAAATTGGATAGATCCTCTGAACTAGCAACGGCAGCAATGTGAACTCACTTCCAAAGACTATTTTAAGGGTATTTGAAAGTAAGCATTACTCTTTAGGAAAAGGGCTGGGATGAGAAGCTACCAATTAACAGCCACTACGATCTATTTGGGCCAAGACTGCAGGACACTGATATTACACCGCTCTTCGTGTTAGCACGAAGTTTTGTGCTGCTGTTTTGTGCTGTGTGAGAACAAAATGGTCGGAGAAGTTCATAACTGAGGACTGAAGGAAAGTACAGGGTTAGCTGACTTCCCTACCAAGTTGGGAGGATTGGCTGGGAGCCTGAGACATGTCTGGTGCATGTCTTCTCTTTGTCTCCACAGACCTTTCTGAAGGATACATCTTCTCCATATGCTCGCAGTGGAGGCAAAGGCTACTGCAGCTGATATCAGTGTACCCAGTAGCCTGTCGGATGCTGTTAAAATAATCATTGGAAGTGGATGAAAGTCCAAAGAGACAGCATGTTGTTTATTAGACCCCAGGGCTTTTGTTTTGTTTCCTGGTATTTCTGGACTCCATAGCAGCTCTGCTTCTTGAGGCAGACCTGTTCTCAGGCTTTTGCTTTCCAGGAGCTCATAAAATAAGGGAAGGAAGACACCAGGAGAGGCAGAACCTCTGTGATATGGGAAATGACTTCCCATTGCTTTTCTATTTCTCTCTCTGCACACACATGTGATTATACATGCAATGTGTAACCTGCAGCCAGAGATTAATTCCTGGTATTCTGACAAATACGAGTTTCGTTTGGGTTTCTGCTTTGAGCTAAAATACACAAATGAGCAGCAATGCGACTAGGAAAAGCAAAAGTAGTTTCAGTTTACATACTCCTGAAGAAATTATGTTCAGTGGTGTTAATTGGAACATCAAGTGCTGATTATGATTATCAGGGGAACTTGTCTCTCAACAATGGCAATACTGTAACTGGAAGACTTGTTCTTTTCCTGAAGGATTAATCTCTTGCTGGTAATCACTGTTTTGCCACACAGCAAAATGATGGCATTTTAAGTTCTGCCTATCTTGTAAAACTGTATTTTCAGGTAATTTTTAAATGCTTCAAAATTTTATGTGTTCCTATAATTAATTTACCAAATTGCACAACAAAAATCCATCGCAGTCCGTCAAATGAATGGATAATAACCTAAAGGGTGATCTTTGTATCACAATGGTCTCTTTGATCTGAAATGGGAAGAACTGGTGCCTTTTGTTATCATGACCTGAAGGAGAACAATTCCATGCACTGATATAAATTATTAGGGAAGCAGATGAAGGGGTCCCAAATACACCTTAAGGAAAATACCTGCCAGTCTTTCATCTTTCAAACCCAAATACGTTGAATTTGAATCTGTCTATTGACCACAAGTGCAAAGTTTGTACATGGGGAAGGTACCTGCTACGTGTCAAGCTGTTCCCCAAAAGTGTGCCATCAGTGATTAGCCAACCCTGTGAAAAATTCAGCAACTTGTTTGTAAAATAAGCAGGAATTTTTTCAGGTGACTGTATTTGCCAGTTGGTTTCAAAGTAAAACACCTTTAGAATTCATTATGTTAGACTAAATGCCCAATCCTTAAAGATATTTAAGACTGCATCCACCTTTGAGGCCCCCAAAATAAGAAGGATATGGGCCTGTTGAAGTGAGTCCAGAGGAGGACCATGAAGACAATATGAGGGCTGGGGCACCTCTCTGATCAAGACAAGCTGAGAAAATTTAGGTTGGAAGGCTCTAGGGAGACCCTATGGCACCTTCCAGTAACTGAAAAGGGGCTACAAGAGAGCTGGAGAGCAACTTTTTACAAGGTCATGGAGTGCTAGGACAAGAGGAATGGGTTTAAACTGACAGAGGATAGGTTTAGATTAAACATTAGGAAGAAATTCTTTACTGCAAGAGGGTGGTAAGACACTGGAAGAGGTTGCCAGAGAAGTTGTGGATGCCCCATCCATGGAGGTGTCCAAAGTCAGGCTGGATGGAGCTCTGAGAAACCTGTTCTCATGGAAGGTGTCCCTACCAATGCCAGGCAGGTTTGGAATGAAATGATCTCCAAGGCCCTTTCCAACCCAAACCATTCTGTAATTTTAATTCCTAAATTCCACTGAGTTTAGTTGAAGTTAACACCTAACATAGTATGAATATAGGTTTCTAAGTGACTATGACATTGATATTTATAGTACACAATCACAGAATATTACGAGTTGGAAGGGACCCACGAGGATCATCTAGTCCAACTCCCCAGCTAATGCCCATACAGGGATCGAACCCACACCCCAGAGCAGTGGACATAAACCTAGTTCCCTCACAGGCTCACAGGCCGCTCCGAGCTGGAAGGGACCCACAGGACCATCCAGTCCAACACTCCACCAGCCAGACCATGTCACTAAGCTCCTGATCAAGTCTTCTCTTAAACACCTTCAGGGACGGCGACTCCACCACCTCCCTGGGCAGACAGGTTGCATTTGAAATGAGAGGTTGTTCTGTGCCTGGGAAAAATGGAAAATAAATACCACTGAAAAACTCAAAGGACATGTTCCTGTAAGAGCATCATCCATTCCCACTGAAATAAGGGTGTTTTGTATCCCACAGCCTTGAATTGAAAATGCTTCATGAAATTCAGGAGTGGGATTCGGCTCAGCAACTAATAAAATGTAGCAGCAAAGGCGTCATTGAACTAAATGGAAAGTCCGTTGAACTGAAGGAGAGGCACAATGAACTGAAGGGAAATGCCATGTCAACTTGAAGTAGCAGGCACAATCTAAAACCTACAGCTATCTAGATTTTTCCCAGCAGTGTTCTCTCCTGATACTACCTGCACTCACACTGGTGAATTGGCAAGAACACATCCCAGAGTAGTCCACTTGCAAGCATCTTTTCTAAACTGAAAAAGAGAGCAGTTAATACATATGCAGAAAGGAAAATATTCTTATCTCATTAACAGACTTGCTTTAAGCCTACTAAGATTAGAATACTTAGTTATTTCAAATTGGTAAAACATGCATTCATTATAAACATGATTATAATGATAACTTTGTAGATAATAATCAATTATTTAAATAGGAATTATTTCCCTACATTAGAGTCATGTTTTCAGCTATAATCACCTCGGGTGCCCAATTCCTCCCTCCTTTACAGCACCTCTGGCTGTGTGTGGAGCATTAACCATTTGCTTCCAGGCACAGACCGGGAGAGCACCAAATCCAAAAAGAAAATTTCTTGTGTTGTCCTGGCTAACAACTTAAATATGTGTCTTCTCTAGACTGTCCTAGGTGGGAAAAAATTCCATGCAAATGGCCATCTAAACCCTTCCGTTTTTTCCCCTTTCATTTTGGGAAGAAGCTTGTGAAAATGCACCAGGAGCAATGCTCCTGGGCTTAATAAATCAAAAACTGATGCCCTGGCTGTTTGGAAGTACATGCAATCATCCATTTTTAATAAGAATTCTGCGAAGATTAGCACCCTGCAACAAGAGCTTCACTTACAGTGTTGCAAGGCTTAGCAGCACGGTAAACTCTCCTGGCTTCAATGTGCTCTGTAACTCTAGCTGACAATTTAACCAAGTTCTCTGCTTCTCCTCGTGGTGTGGAGAAAATTCACCTTGAAATATTAGCTCTCTTGAGCGCGTGTAACATGCTAAACATTTGTAAGATAGACTATTCACAACATTTATGTGCAGCGAGTGGAATTTAATCTCTTTTATTCCTTGCTCCAAGTCTTGTCAGTTGTTTCCCCCATTCTTTAGTAGTCTCTTTAATATGGTTTGCACATATTTAATATATTCCCTCTGAGGTTCTCAGCACGCTTTCAAGAGTGAGATTTGCCTTACTCTGACTCTGCAGCGTATCTAGAATGTAATAGCACTATAATAAGTGTAACTTTTTTATAGATACATAAACTGAAACATTGAGAAGTTAAATGATTTGCTGGTGGTTATGTTCAGAGTCATTGACAGAAAGGAAGGAATACATAAAGCTGGACTATCAACATCCTGGTTTAACCTCCAGACACAGCAGTGCAATCCGTCTCACCTGACTTCAGATATCTTCAAAGCAGATGCTGTGCTGAAATTGGTTGCCTGTTATTTCTTTCTGGTGCAGGTGCTTCTGAGATGCAACTCACCACATCCTTTAGTTGTTATTTAAAATGGGCCAGATTAATTCTGTCCTGTGAGATCCCACTTCCCTCTGCTAACTACAAATGGAGTCTAGGTCTGATATTAACAGCTCTGCTGAGGATGTGTAATGTTAGGTGAGACAAATCCCATCCAAGATCTCTTTCCCATAAATTTTAATTCTGAGCGCTAAGTGGCTCTTTATCAAGGTTTCAAGAAGAGTACTTTGGCAATAAGATTAATTAAATACTTGAAGGGAAAGCTTGGCTGCTACCAGATTTAACCCAGGAAGAAAGCATTTATTGTCACAGAGCACTGAGCTGTGTGTGGGAAGAGGAGGAAGTTTTGAGCAAATTTTTTAGCATGATGGGTCAGTGCCTAAGTTATTTAGGCACTGGGAGGTTCATCTGGGATTTTAAAATGTGCTTAAGTGCTCCTTCTTAAGCAGAGTGATCTTCCAGTTACATTTTAAGGCGTTTTTAAAAATCTGGCCCCAGGTACTTAATAATAAAAAAAAAATCTATAGATATCATAAGGGAGGTTGAGCAAGAGAAATTCATATTTCAGAGGGAGAATAAAATCTACTAGAGAAACGGTGCTGCATTTGGGCATGGTGATTTATATGCTTGTAGGGATTAATAACTTCTTTACTTCATAACTGCTTCCTAGCACAGCTGTGTCTCTCAGTCTGTACTCTCAGCTTTCCAAGTAGCAGCGACAGCCCTGGATGGAAGTCCATTACTGCAGAAGGTGAAATGGTACAGTTGAGCCATTCCTAAGCAATAAACCACAAAACAATGGTAGTCTGCAGAGCTTGACAACGAGGTATATGAAGTTGTTGAAACTGTGGCTGGACTGGTAGTTTGTCTTAATATCTAAAATAGCTTGATAGGTCTCTGTGAGACCTCTGCATAATAATCTTGAGCAAATGTATTTCATTGCCTCCATACTGCCACAGTCTAACTGCTGCCTCTTGTTTCATAACTTCCAAAATGCCTGGGGCAGGAACTATGATTTTCTCTGTGTTTATGTAGCAACTACCATCCACTGGTGACTGAGGTTCCTAGGCACTACCGTTATAATAGTTCTGTTCTGATAATTGCATAGGAATCGACGCAGATGCTTGAAATTTCATATATTTCTAGATGGCTCACTGAATTACGGGAATATAGAGGCAAAGAAAAGGGGAGGAGGAAAGAAAAGAAGCTGAAAAGTATTTTTGTATAATATGTCATTTTCTGAACAATGACAATCCCTAAGAATATGCACTCGTATTTAGAAAGTTTAGGACTTGTGCAGAGTAGGGAAAGATTCTGTGCTGATGTCTGAAAATGTTTCTAATGGAATTTGGCTTGCTTCAACAGAACACAATGATAGGTGTGTTTTATGTTGGGCTGGGAAAAGAAGGTAAGAATTTCATTATGAATATCTTTGTAAATAGACCATTAATCATCATGATGGATATAAAGTCGAAAACATGGCATAGCTGGCAAGCGCATTCCTTAAGTGAATCTAACCCGAACTTAATAAAGAAATGCCAAACTAACTGCAAAACACTATTCTGCCAAGATTCAGGCTCCAGTCAATCATCCTGCCAGGTGACAGTGTGTTTAATGCTAGGACAGTATATCACTAACAATCTCAGCTGCTACCAGCTCAGCAGAATTAAGTCTATTTACTGAACAAAAGCCAGTGAAGTACTGCCTGTGGCACAGGAGTTGGAGCTGCTGCTATTCTTAGAGGAAGATTGTGAACTACACCCTGTGCAGGAAAGGAAGCAGGAAGATGGGAAGTAGACAGCCCTGCTCTTAAATACCTCGAGGAGGACGTGGAGACAGCTCTATCAGTTGTGTTGCTACTCAGTTTGGCTGAAAAGTGTAGAAGTGAGGAGAGCAAGGTTCCATGCTTGTATCCCTTCCGTGTGGTTGATGACAGTGCCGCTGGTTATACACACAATTTTTATGCCTTCAGACATGACAGCTACTCACTAAATATCTGGAAGGCGTGTGCATGAGTTTTGTCCCCATTTACAGTTTTTGAATGAAAAACTAGAGATGGTAATTTTTATGTCTCAGTAAAGCTCAGATAACTGTCTTGCCAAAAAGCTCTGAAAATTACTGTTTGTTTTCTCAAGTGTTTTTCATTTTAAAACGTGCAGTTGCTTGCTATTATCTATTCTCCCCTAACCACTGTTGCATTTATGTGTATTTATTCTCTGACTAATTCAAAGTGTCGAAGTGAATTCGAAGCAAGTGCAAGGGCACATGTTTTTTAAGTGATTTTTTTTTTTTCTCTGAAGTGTGTGTTCAAGCACTGGAATTGCCCACATGCTTCTGGACAGAAACTCGGAGTTACAAATAAACTTGCACGACTGAGGAAGTTTGTATTATTTCTCATGACTTTGCAAGCTTCAGGGAGTGTTAAATGCTATTTTCCTTTTGTCCTTGGCTCCATGCTAGAGTCAGTGCCCAAGCTGGGATATGTATGGCTTTGAATTCTGAACAAATTTTTAGGGTAGGAGCTGGCTACTCATGGTATCAATAGGTCAGATTACAGAATGACACAAGGGAAGGCCGGTGCAGGGGGTACCTCTGAAAGGCACCAGCTCCTATCGAGATCCTAATTCCCCGGGAGCCCAGAGCCCCTGCCTCACACAGAGGCGAGATTCTGCCAATCAGCTGATTGGCAGCATGTTGCCTCTTTGAGAGGCAGCGTCTGTTGGCTCCTGCAAAGTTCCTGCCAGCATTCTTAAACTCTAATTTGGGAAAGAAAATTACAATCTGGCACATCACCGTTGGAAGGTTGCCGACCCCTGCTCCACACTGTACGAGCGGCAGCTTCAGAGAACAGTGGTATGAGACTTCCTTTGTTCCGTGCGTCAGGAGCAGGCGCCTGAATGTGCCTCCTCCACGAGGCTGCACGGCCCCACTGAAGGCAGGGAAGGTGATGGAGTTGTCCACGTGTTGACAGTGAACAAATTGTCTCTTCCCATTGTTGCTGGATGAGCCACTAGGTAACCAGATTGATTTTATGATCCCTCACTGAGTGTTCAGGACTGGTGCTTGAAAAAGACATCTTTTATCTGTCAGCCAGTAAATCTCACATTGAGTTGCAAACATACTGGAGAGCTAGAATTCAGCAAGACCGTTTTTATGAATAGAAACATTTTCAGAATAGACACTCTCCTGAACACACAGTTGTTTTACAGGAATTAAAGAAGGCCTTATGGTAGATGGATAAGCCAACTCTGGATAAAATAAGAACCAGACTATACTTTGATCTTCTGTTTGAGCAGAACCTTTTGGAAGAACTTAAGAAGTTCTGAGTTTTGTTGCCTTCTTCTCTGCCTTTCTCATTTCAGGCTTCATTGGGAGCAAATAGTATACACCACAAGGTAAGAGGCTTGATTGCAGTATTATTGACATTAAATAGATCAGATTTGCAACAAATTTCTGGTTTATCAAAATTACTCTCAAGATCTTGAATATTGACATGCATGCAATGCAAAATCCTCTGTTAACCAAAATCAAAATACCACACCAAACAACGTATCAGCTATAATGGCCACAGCTGTTAACCTTGTCTTTTCAGAACAACCATAAATCCGCAAGAACACAAACTAAGTACGAGCAGACACTGAGTTTTTCTCAAATGAATGTTCACAACACTTCCAGGTCATCCAGTAAGTAGTATTCCATCCCTTGCACCATCTCAACTGCCCGCAAGACAACTGGACCAGCAGTGGCATGGAAGGAGCTGGGGTGCAGTATAACCCCCTTGTAATCCAAGAGGAGGTAGTCAGAGACTTGCTGAGTGGCTTGGACCCTCATAAGTCTATGGGACCGGATGGAATCCACCCGAGGGTCATGAAAGAACTAGCAGATGAACTCGCCAAGCCACTCTCCATAATTTACCAACAGTCCTGGCTTACTGGTGTTGTGCCACAAGACTGGAAATTGGCCAATGTGACACCCATCCACAAGAAGGGTAGGAAAGATGATCCTAACAACTACAGACCAGTCAGCCTGACCTCAGTCCCATGCAAAGTCATGGAACAGATGGTCTTGTGTGCCATTACACAGCAACTGCAGAACAACCACGACATTGGATCTAGTCAGCATGGATTTCGGAAAGGCAGGTCCTGCCTGACTAACTTGATCTCCTTTTATGATCCAGTGACTCGACTGGTTGATGACAAAAAGGCTGTGGATGTTGTGTACTTGGACCTTAGCAAAGCCTTTGACACGGTTTCCCACAATAAGCTTCAGGAGAAACTTGTAAAGCACGGGCTGGAAAGGAACATTTTATGCTGGGTTACAAACTGGTTGGAAGGGCGAGCTCAGAGGGTGGTGGTGAATGGTGCAACATCGGACTGGCGGCCAGTCACCAGCGGAGTCCCACAGGGGTCAGTGTTGGGCCCAGTACTGTTCAACATCTTTATCGATGACATGGACGAGGGAATTCAATCCATCATCAGCAAGTTTGCAGATGATACTAAGCTGGGGGCAAATGTTGAACTGCCGGAGGGTAGGAAGGCCCTCCAGAGGGACCTTGACAGGCTGGAGAGATGGGCAGGCTCCAACAGTATGAGGTTTAACAAGACTAAGTGCCGGGTTCTTCACTTCGGCCATAACAACCCCATGCACCGCTACCGGCTGGGGGAGGAATGGCTCGAGACTAGTGAAGTGGAGAGAGACTTAGGTGTACTGATTGATAGGAAACTCAATATGAGCCAGCAGTGTGCCCAGGTGGCTAAGAAGGCCAATGGCATCCTGGCCTGCATCAGGAACAGTGTGGTCAGTCGGTCCAGGGAGGTTGTCCTTCCCCTGTACACAGCGCTGGTCAGACCTCATCTTGAGTACTGTGTGCAGTTCTGGGCTCCCCAGTTTAAGAGGGATGTTGAGCTGCTTGAGAGGGTCCAGAGAAGGGCAACGAGGATGGTGAAGGGACTGGAGGGCAGGCCCTATGAGGAGCGACTACAGGAACTGGGACTGTTCAGTCTGGAGAAGAGGAGGCTCAGAGGTGACCTCATTGCTGTTTACAACTACCTGCGGGGAGGTTGCAGCCAGATGGGTGTAGACCTCTTCTTCCAGGCTGACGACACCAGAACAAGAGGGCACAGCCTCAAGCTACGCCAGGGGAGGTTCAATCTTAACGTTAGGAATGGGCTGCCCAGGGAGGTGGTGGAGTCGCCATCCCTGGAGGTGTTTAAGAGAAGACTGGACGAGGAGCTTAGTGACATGGTCTAGCTGGGGGGTGTAGGGCTGGATGACCCTGCGTCCCTTCCGGCTCGGAGTGGCCTGCCAGACCGTGAGGCATCTAGGTTGGTGTTACGCTCTGGGATGTGCTCTCGGTCTCTGTACGGGTGTTAGGTGGTTAGTTGGACTAGATGATCCTTGTGGGTCCCTTCCAACTCATAATATTCTGTGATTCTGTGATTCTGTGATCTCTGCCTTTTCAGTAACAGATGATTGATGAGAGGACTCCAGAGGAAGCTACAGAATATAGCTGCACTGTGATCCCCTCTAATCTGAACTTCCACGGTTTCTACAAATCCTTGCTATGTATTAGAGAAGTTAATAACATACAGTGACTCAAAGAAAATAGTCTCTCAACAAGAGAAGTCATGGCTGTCGAAACAATAGTTTCACCAAAGGAGAATTCCAGATCCATTGGTCAGTTCTTTTAGCAATTCTCTGCACTTATGCAGTACTATGTATTTTGAAAAAAATAACCGGTGGATTGCCTTGGAAGCTCCCCAAAATAACTTCTGGCTTTTTTATTAAGATTGGGATGCTTAATGCTAGGGCTGACAATACCTTAGAGATTGGAAAGAAGCTGGGCCAGCACTGGCATTATAAATGGGAGAATTCCTACCCTGAGGTCACCTGTTAGAACTATTGGGCAGCTCGTCTTTACCTCAGTGATTACACGATACACGTTTTTGATAATGCATGGTGAAATCAAACAAAGGGTTAATTGTACAGTCAAAATTATTCAGAAATTACTGGGTATGTGTCTTTAGAGTGACACTTGAGAGAGTACCCTGATGATACAATAGTACTTAGCTCATACCATAGTGCTGCTGTCTTTCGTTGTCTTGGCTGAGTGTGTTGTTTAACTGTACCAAAAGAACTGTGTCATGAGTTCTGCATATATCCTGGTGTGGTTTGAGTAATACTTAACAAAAATTAACTCTTTCCACTCCTTGAACATTAGAACGGCTTCGAGCAGATATTAAAGGTGTAGCAAACATGTATTTTTCAGCATCAAATATACTAATTCCAAGAGATAAATACCAGGTTCATAGTCTGGGGTTTACATGTATTTTCATCTTGTTTCCTGTCAGGGAGTTTTATTCCAACCACATCCATTTTCTTTACACAGGGAATATCTTGTTCCCTTTAATTGGAGCTGCACTTAGGCTCAGATCTGCAAGTGTTTAAAGTGAACAGTGACAGAGCCTAAGTGCCTAAATGAAATCTTGTGATCCCAAGAACCTCTTCTTAGCTTCTGTCTACCCTGATTGTGCTGAAACTTCCCAATTGCATGAGATCCTTAACTTAAAATAAAGTGCACTCAGAAGTGCTGCTGTCTCAGTAGAAATGAACAGTGTAGCACTTATTTTTCTCAGAGATCTCTCCAGATCCACAGATGAAGTGCTGCAATGTGGGGCTTAGGCTCTCTTTGTGCCAAAGTGGGGTCAGATGTGTTTCCCACTTTTGAACAGAGTGGCCCAACCACCAGAACGTAGAGGAGTCTGGGACTGGCTGAGATCTGTAATGTTTTTATTGAAATTGTTTAAACTGACCAAGAAAGAATAAAAGAGTAATTTGGCTGCAGAAAGATATTCCTCTCCTAGTTTTAATGAATTAGATAATTAAACAATTTTAATATTTCATCCGTGCCCCTTTTCATGTGAAATGAAGGAAGAGGCTGTGGAAGAGAGTCTGGAAGATGGAGGGTCATCTTCTTAGTCATGTGCTTTACCTGCCATGCTAGTGGATCATTGTTGTGCTACTTAACGTCCCCATCAAAGTGAGTTTTCTGCATCTTGTAGCAGCTTCCAGAGAGACTTTTGACTAGTTGATAGCTGCAGCTTTAGTACCTGGTAGCTGGAGCAAAGTTTTGGGAACTGAAAGGGGTAATGTGGTAGCTTTCAGGCAGAGGAGGGATGGCCTCACCTTCACCATTCCCTGGGTGTCATGAGTCATTCCTAATCATGGAGCTCCTAGGTGTGTTGGGCACAGAATGCTGTAGGCACTGCCCTCCCTTCTTCTTCCTCTGGCAGCTTTCAGAGGAATGAGGTGGCCCCTTCTCTCCTCTTGAAAGCAATGGCCTGATAAAGTCCAAAGGGAGAAGATGGTTGAGCAGCAGAGAATTCAAACATCATTTGGGGATAGTATTTAAACACTGTCCCCATAGTACAATGAGCTTCCTTATTGACTACTACAGGAATGTCTAAGCCTAATTGTGGGCAGTATATAGTCAGTTTATGTGTGTAACTGGGAGCAGTGTGTCCCTGTATGAATGATGCTTTCCTGCCTAACTCCATCAGGAAGACACTTGTGATGTTGATTTTTTTCTTTTTTGTTTAGGTGTCAGAGGTTGTTTGGTAGATTGTGTGACAAAATAGAGCCTGTTGTCAGGCTGCCAGCAGGGGCTGGTGGCCCCCAGGGGCCTGACAGCTATGGGGGCTCCCCCCATGCTGTCTGGGCAGGATGGTGGGTTGGTAGCAGAATGACAACAGGTTACGTAACAGGTGATATGTTGGACTCGATGGTCTCTATGGTCTTTTCCAACCTTACTAATTCTATGATTCTGTGGTCACAGGGACAAGGCCTGTGACAGCCTTGGGGGTCCTGAGCCGTGGGTAGGGTGGGGTGGGAGAAGTCCTGGGGATGGGCACCAGGCCGTGGCACCTGTCACTAGTCAGTGAGTTAGACGTGCTGTGTAGCAGCTCCACCAGATGAAAATGGTTCATTTCTTTCTACTTTACATTTTCTGAATAGTCTTAACGATAGGTTTGCTTTCACATCCTTTGAGATTAGTCTTTATTTCAGACAATGCTTTCAACACTAAAAGGGTCATAAAAATAGACAGTTCCTGAGAGCTTAAAAAGAAAAACTGCTAGTCTCCCATCCTTCTCCCTCCCCCAAATTATTTGATAATGGAATGGGAAGCTTTCCCATAATCTTTTGCTTGATTTTTGCTAATATGAACCTGTCAAAGATCGTGGCATTTCCTTAGTGTGTGATGTGGAGCCAGCTGGAACCAAATAATCCACCCACGTTTTCCATCATCTTTGTATCCTGATAGGAGCTTCTGCTTAGCAGAAATGAGAAAATACCTGTTATTCCTTTCTTTCCTGTCAGGGCGGCCATACTGGGGCGCTTTCCTACTTGGCTGAAATCTAACTAGACCTGAATAAATGTGACCAGGCTTTTCCACCTGGAACCCATGCCTTACACATATGGCAGGTCAAGACGAAAGTAAGAAGTGACACTCTATTGCATTCACTGCCCCAATTAAATATTTTCAAGGAAGAGTTAGGAACCTTCTTCCTTTGGCTTGAAGATGCAGAGATTTGGGTCTGTAAAAATACATTCCTTCATCCTTAACCTTACTCCTAGGGAAAGGAGAAATATAGTGAATCCTCTCTGTATCGCGACTTCTCCTTCACAACCTCACCCATTTGCGAAGCAATTTTTTCGCAGTCCAGCTCCACGGATCTGCGAGATTTCATACCCAGTGCAGGCACTCTGCTTCTGCTTTGCCAAGGGGCGGTGCCGACTCTCCCTGTGAGGTGGGCCAGGCCCGCCCTGGGCCCGGCTCCCCTGGGAAGGGGACAGAGGGAGGGTTTGGGGTTTCTCTGGCACAGCCTCGAGTGTACAGTCCTGCCAAACCGTGCCCGGCCACTGAGCCGGTCCTGTGTGTCTCCGTGCCCGGTCCCTACAGTGGAAGGGTCACGCTGCACTATGTCCCAGGCAGCACCTCCACAAGACATGCCATGTATTCGTATGAACAGTGTATGTATGCACATATAATTTATAGAATTTTAAAAAGTGTTGTGGAAGCTTTATACGTGCTAACTTTATCAATGGCTTAATAAAATTCAAACTGCCTTCAGGGGCTCTGGACTGGGGACAGCAGGGAGCGCCTGGGGAGCTGTGGGATGGGGACAGCCCCTGTGGAAGGCAGAGCAGGTCCCTCAGTGCCGCTTGCTCGTCTGTGTGTGTGAGCTGCAAGCGGGCAGTGCTTGTGTGCATGTGTCTGTGTTACTGTTTCCATGGCTCAGGCAGGGAAGGCAATGCGGTCTGTGCCCGGGGTCTGCAGCCAGCACACCCGGTGATGACGTAAGGTAAGCGCTGTGTGCTGGGACAGGGCAGCGGTGGGATGTTCCCACACCGCTGTCACTGTGCCAGGAGGAGGTTTCTGTTCCCTCACCCTCTGGGACCGTAGTGGCGGCACTGCCTTGCTGCCTCTCCCGGCACCGGTGGATGTTAAAGGGTAAGAAACTTCAATACCGAAGCCCCTGCTCCCCCATAAGCGCACGGGGTGTCTCAATGTTGCAAAGTTAAGGTTTTTCCAGGCTCCAAGAATGCTGACCAGAGCTAAGGGATGCCCCTTCCCCACTGCTGAGGCAGGGCGAGTGCACGCGGGCCGGCGCAAGCAGCGGGGCCAGGCCAGGCTTGGGGTGGGGAGCAGCGGCGTGGAGTTTGCTCTGGGAACACACGGTCACAGTAGCCGCTCAGAAACGGTTCCCTTTACTCGCTTGTCCTGAGAGAGACAAGGGGAAGGAGCAGAGAATTGTCTGCAGTGCTTCGGAGTTCCGGGGGGTGGAGCAATGGGCGTGGCCTGCATGCGTATTAACGACCTGCAGTTCTTTGTGAGATTAGTGTTTCGCAACGCCTTTGGCCTGTCCCTTTCCTTGCGATGGAGGAGGTATAACTGTACCACTTTTAGGTGAGCATGTGGGCCTGTTTACAGAGAACATGAGTAACTTATATTATACATAATTTGAATCGTATTCTTCCAAAGAAAAGCATCTACAAGGGTGGACAACCACTGGGAAATACAGCCCCTCAGCCCTTTGGTTTCCAGGCCTGATGGTTCTGGAGCTGGAGGAAGGAATCTCTCCCATTTCACTTTCCCATTTACAGATTCTCTTTTGGTCTTTATTGCATCTGTTTCAGTCATTAATATTCTGCATGTAATGTCTCCCAAAGTCTAATCCATTGCTATGGACCCACCTAGTGATGACTTTATAGATACTTTATATTCATAAAGGCACTTTGAACTTATCTTTTCATGATTTTTGTTAGGTTTTGTTTTGGTTGGTTGGGTTTTTTTAATGTTTGAAATGGATGCTTTCTGTGAATTCTTCATTCATCTCTGTGCATTTAAACACAGAGAAAGCAATGACACTTATATGATTACCTGTGAATAAAGGGATGAGCAAAAGGGGTACAGTCACAGATGACCACAAATATTGCAGGTGTATTTTACATCACCATAAGTAAGATTTGTTTGTAGTTTCAAGTGTGAGGAAACTTTTATTTATTGCTGTGGGAATGGAAATGGAACAATACTGACTTCCAGTTGGGATGATGCCAAGAGACCTGTACAAGTTGCTTATAGGGATCCTGGTCTGTATTGTAGCTTATTGTAGCTGACTCAGTGAACATTCTAAGTCTTAAAGCTTCTCTAGACACACAGACTGTAAAGAATTAGTTGTGGGTTTCAGTGGTAATCTACCACCTTGTTGCTTTGTGCAGTGATCTATGAGATTCTTGGGTGGCCAGAAACAGCTCAGCAACATCTGACTCTTGAGCAACCACTGGCAAATATCTGACTGGTAAAATCCTAGACAGGTGCTCCTAGTTTATGCAAAGAGTGGCTTTGTAGTCAGGATAATGCTGCAAAGATGCCTGGAATTTACTGTCCATACGATGTTGGATCCAGTTAAGTGGATCTAATGGGTCTGTTGCTTTTGTACTGCCCACGTAGATGGGGGTGAACATCCTTACTCTTATCCTGATGTTCAGTAACCTGCAAATCTGAACAGTCCAACAGATTTGCTCACAGGAGTCTTCCTCCTGTAGTAAATTCACTGTGTTATATTAATAATTGAATAGTCACATACGAGCATTTATTGTGGTACACAGGTCTTGCATGTAACAACCTTGAAAAACACAGTAATAAGAATTTTTCATTGAATATCCTGTATTTTAGAGGTAGGCTACAGGTCCTGCATGGATATTAGAGAGAGTGGCAGAGAGATTGTGAATTTTTATCAATAACAAAAGCAGTATTTCCAGCTAACATTTTAGTGCAATGAGGTATTTTTTAAGGTTTATAAGAAATACGTCTTTTTTAAAATAAAATATAACCCATAGGGTTTTGGTTAATATAGTAACGTTTCCATCTGGTTTCACATCCTTTTTATCCTCACTATGAATATAGTACAAGCCATACACAGTAGCCACACAAAACTGTGCAGTCAGATTTACCAATATAAATCATTGGATTATTTCTGAAAAAAAACCCCACTGTATTTCTCCTTATATGGGAAGAGACTATCAAAGCTCTTCCATGGTGCAAAGTCTACATCTTGTAAAATCTCTGGTCCAATTCCCGGTTGCAGGGAACTGTAGTTCCCTAGTTTTGGAAAGCTGATGCCATTTCATGGTACCTTGACAAAGACAGGCTCTGGTTTTATAACCATCCTTGGTAAATCAATACATGGGTAGAGTTTATTAACCTCTGAAGACTTTCTAAGTTTAGAGTATGGACTTGGGTCCGACTTCTTTGAAGAAAAGGAAAAAGAGAACCCCATCCAAAACAAGCATAATGTCTTGGGGATGGACTTGCCTGTTGAAATTACACAGAGTAATAAAATCGGTGCTAAACTCATCAAATGAAGAGCAATAGAGTAGCAGGCAAAGTTAGACATATCAAAATGTGCTACTGGAAATTGATGATGAGCTCAAATAGGGCTGCTAACTTAATATGTAGCCTTTCCTTTTAATATTGGCTTCTAACCTGGAAGGTTGGAGAACGCAATTTTTCTGCTTCTCTTTAATTGAACAGTAGAATTGATGCTGAGAATTAGTCTAATGACTTTTCTTTTCTTTCTTGATAAATTGGTTGAAAGAGTAATAAAAAATAAAATTAGGAGACATATAGATGGGCATTGTGATACTATAGCTATCCATCAGTGTAGCTTTTGTAGAGAAAAATGATGTATAAAGGTAATTCCTTGAGCTCGTCAACAAATAATAAAATATAATCATTACAATTTTTTTAAAGGAAGTTTTTTTAAAAAAAACCTTCACAAGGGGCTGTTAGAAAACTCATTGTGGGATAAAGTGCTTTCAAGAATTAGATGCTCCTCTGAGGGACAGAAGACTCAAAGTGTGTTATCAATGTTTGATGTATAAAAACTGCAACGGGATATCAGAAGCCTGAGTGTTGTAGGTGGTGTTTCACTTACACATGTTAATGAATCGAAAATGAGCAGTGATACCTAAATATGTTTGTGTCTGAGGTGGAGTCACTCAAATCAGGGCTGGAGAAGACAGTAGAGGACCCCATGCAAGAGGATGAGCAGGTTGTCTACACAAGTGTGGTGCTGACAACGCAGAGCGTTGGGTATCAGGCAGAAAAATGGATGTGATGATCCTCAGTGCTCTGTTCTGGTGTAACTCCGATCACCTGGGAGGGAAGGGAAGATGGCCTATGTTAATCAAGGTAGATGGAGTGACAGTGACAATGACAAGACCCAGTGGTTAAAAATGGAATAGGAAATAAGACTGAAAATACTAGAGTGACTCATGTCAGTAGCAGGTCCTTTCCTGTTATACTGAGTTCTGTATGGGTTAGGCTTCCTGAAGAATCTGTGTAGCTGAAACAGAAGAAGTTCAAAGAGAAGCAGTGCAAATTTTAATCTTCAATAAGCTGACTTCTATATGAAGAAAAAGCTAGAGACTATTTCAAGATAATAAAACCAGAAGTTTGCTAAATAACGGAAGAGATCAGTTGCTTCTTTTAATTTTTTTGTTGTTACAAGAGCAAGTCAAATACAAACATACAGAATAGAAAACAGTCTTTTATGCAACTTGTAAGTCAGTTTTGGTTCAGAAGTAATGTATAATTGTGTACTTTCATCAAGTAATGTATATACCAGAGGTAAAACAATCAGCAGGAGATGAGGGCCAGGAATAAATTCCCTCCCTCCCCTCATTACAGAATGCATGTCCAGTCTGAGCCCATCTTGCTTTGAAACATCCAGGACATAATACAATGGAGAACTGACTCTTGCTTTGAAGCAGGTTGTAGTTTGCATCTGAGGTGGAGTTCTCTCTTAAATTCTGTGGTGATTTTTCATACTATCGTAAGAAAATTTGCTTTTATTAAATGATGTACATTTTTTTGTGCAATGAAACATAAGTCCCTGGTAACATAATTTTTTTTTAGTGGCCCTATGTGTCATCACCCACAAATCACTATAAAAACTGTGATCATTTTAGGAATTGTAGGCACAAGGATCTGTATAGTTGCTTTTGTGCTAGAGGCCTGTCCTGGCTACATACAGCAGGTTTTAACTTTTGACTACAGGATGGGGGCCCCTCTGAGAAATTTATGGCAAGTTTTAAAATAAATTTTAAAAGACAAGGCCAGTTTAAAAAGAAAAAAAAAAAAGAAAGAAAGAAACAGGTGTCTCTGTCTCATTGTATTTCCACCCAATTTGCGCTTCTGGAGACACCTGCTGCCATTCTGTTGCTAGCTCAGAATTCCTTGAGAGAACAAGGTTCACCTGTGACATTCTCACTTGTGAAATCCTTGCCCAGATTTTGAACCACATTGCTCTCAGGAAAGGGCAGTGACTACATGCAAATACCAGGAGAAATGGTTGACAGGACTGCTCGTGTGGGGTCAAATGCTAAAAAGGTATGTATGAATGTGATTTCACTTCATGGAAAAGTGTCAAAGGACTATCTCTGATATCTGATGTGGTGACATTTGCTGTTTCTTCATATTGATGTTTTTCCCTGTGTGCCTCAGGCTGTTAACATGCAGAAGTTGTCTAATTTACTTTATTTTATTTATAGCACAGGGGTCAGGCACTTTGTAAATTATGGGCTGCATTCTCAGTGAATCAAAATATTTAGGTTGCTTGTGAGGTTCAGTCCTTGGCATTGTGTCACTAATTACTTTTACACAGCTCTGAAATGACAAAAGGAAAACGCATCAAAAAGAAAGAGAAATTAAACTTTGTAAAAACAAAACAAAAGCTACATTAGAAAGTGTTATTTAAAGGGAGAAGTGAGTGACCAAATGTGCAGTCTGGATTCAGTACAATGTTATATGGCAAAAGAAGAGACACTCAGCTCTGGATCTTCTCCAGGCAGAGGAAAATTTGTGACATAAATTTTCTTTGATAAATGTTCCAGAGAAACTTCTTTGTATTTTTATCATAATGAATGTTTTTCTCAATTCAGTGGTCTTTTCTTTTCCCCCATGTTTTTATTTTTTTTCATATCTCCTTTCTGATTCTTTTATATTCTGAATATACCTCAATGGCAACTGTTGAAGATCTGTCTTACAAGATAATTGGTACTAGAAGGTAGTCAACCCTGTACCTGGATTACATTAGGGCTTTTGAAGAATGTCCCCAGATATTCCAATTTTCCCATATTTATGCTTCAGAACACTGTAGCAGTATTTTCCCAGGTTTTCCACGCACACAGCACAGAAACATTCCCAGGAGCCTCCAGCATGCTGTCTTGGCAATGTTTCTAACCTCTAGCTGTCCCATGTAATGAGAGATGAGAAGCAAGAATTAAGCCTCCATAGAAAGGGCAATAACAACAAGCCATTGGTCTGTTTTATGCCATATTTATGTATTTATTTCTCTATAATAGTGGCTGAATTGTGTGTTGAAAGTAGGAGTTGAGATTTTTGATTTTACTCAAAGTGGAAAATCACTTATAAAACTGCATCAGAGCACCGTTAAAACAAATTAAGGCTTACATATGCTTTTGTAACTTTATAAATGTAATTTAACTCTACGTACTCATTGATTGCTATTTCAGTGTGGAAGGTGTAAGATAGCAATGTGTTTTATAACTCTTTCCCTTGCATTTAATGTCATTAGAATCACTGCTTAATTTACAGTTTGATCTTCACATGTATAACAAGTTAAATATCACCAGAGTGCATTTCATAAACACTGATTTGTATTAGTCTTACCATAGACATAATGTAGGGACTCTGTGCATGGCACAGTGAAAAGGGAATGTATTTCCAAATTTGTTCTGAATTTAACATTTTGGTATTTATATTTTTTTGAAACACTTGCTAGATGGCAGTTACATGAATCCTCATGATTTTACAGACTAAAAGGGAATAAAATAGATCAGCAGTTTACAGAATATAAGAATGTTACCTTTCCTTGTGTTCTTTGTCTAATTGCAATTGCAGTGGAAACTGTGAACTGCTTCAGAGAGAACATATTTCTTACAAAAGATCTAATTCTTCACTGCTCTTCTAGTAAAAAATGAATAGCAAATGATAGTATTACTTGGAAGAACTTTATATTCCCACTTCTCATAATCCAACAAAGCATATAAAATGGAGGGCAACCATGAGCTGAGCTATATGTGTTTGAGTCGTGCACAACTCCAAAGAGTTCAAGAACTCAGGGTGGCTGTAGTTCTATGCTAAAAGTGTCACAAATTATTATAATGGCACTGAAAGAAAACCACTTCTAATAAGAGAAGCAGACAGTGGATGTACGTGTGGGTGAGGGACATTTTTATTGCAAACACCAGGGCAAACCTCATGACCACAAGAGGAAGACTGGAATGCCTCCAAAAAACTTGTAGGACAAGGTGCTGTGGATTATTCCAAAACACCCTTGCACTTTTAATTGCGTGTTTTTTGATGATGAATGGAAGCTAATCTGTTTTCAACCCAGCATCCTTGGTGCACAGGTCAGTAAGAGCAGACTGTAGTGGGAAAAGCAGTCAGAGAAGAAACACAGGAACAATATGTGATGACTTAAACCCTGCTCAGTGAATCAATTAAAAAAAAATACAGAATTGTCATTGTGGACACGATGAGAATGTAGTGGTGAAGGAATGATGAGAGCCATGCAGAAAGGCCCCCTGGGCTAAGGAGAAGGATCTCCATTTCAGCACACTTAGAATCATGCTCAACAATTACTATCTACCCATACAAATAGATCAAAGTTGTAGGTTTGGATATCTAAGCTCAAAAGCTTACATTTAGCTGTAAAACAGGTTGCTTGTTCAGAAGTGACTTGATTTCTACCAACAACTGCTCTACACATACACACCAAGGAGAAAGGAAGGAATTTCCTCTATATGGGAGTTGGCTATCAGCATGAAATGAGTGAGGTTCATTGTCGGGTGTATTGTGGCAGGCATTTCCACATTCAGAACAGTCATTGGAAATGACACTGAAGAAGAACATTCCTGCTGGCATTGTCATTGGAGAGGCTGAAGATCGGATGGGCACTGACAATAAACAGAGCTGTCACTCAGAGGATAGTCATCCCAACCAGGATGGAGGCAGAATAGGGAGACAGAGTGTAAGGTGGGAACTAGGGTTGTTCAGCCTGGAGNCAACAGGTTCCTGTTTTAGTAACATTTTCTGTTGAGAACCTTAACAAGAAACTGTAAATTTGAAATCCAGTTAGCTCCTTAAATCATTTCAAGCACAGTTCCTATCCATGGATGTGCTCTCTATTTTTATGACTGTTTTTTTTCTTTTAAACTGTCCTGGTTTTATTTAATTTTTTTTCAAGCTGCTTCTGTGAAGCCCAAGGGTACTAAGACAAACAGTGAAGAGACCCTGTAGCTAGCCTAAAGTGTAGAGAAATAATAAAAAAAGCTGTATCCAAAATAAAGGGAGATGGAAGAGTGAGGGACCAACATACGACGCAAAATCAGGAATGTCATCTCACTGATTTTTCTCATTTTCACAAATAAAAGTTACCTGTTGCTATAATAGATATATGATTTAATTTTAAATGTGTTTATGTATGATTTTTTAATTTCTAAAAAAAAAAATTCCCTACTTAAATTACAGTTCACAACTGTAATAATATTGAGGCTCCTTTACCCTGACTGGTACAGAGTGGACTGGGGACAGAGTGTCATCCTCCTTTTAAAGAATGATTAGGGACCTGATTGTTATATTTAGGGAAGTTTGAATTGAGATTTTAGATGAAGGTTCAGATTTCTTCCTAAGGGTAGCATCAGTTCTCTTTTAACAGGGAGGGTTGCAGATGGTAGGGCCCTGCTGAAAGTGCAAGTAAATAGCTGGTAAATGAGGGCTTCCTACTTGCAAATGAGATGGTTTTACTTTTCCTTGAAGAAATTCAGTAAATTGAAAAACTCTAAATAGCACAGAAATTTCAGTCCTCCAGACCGCCTTCTCCTTCTCAGATTTTGCTACACTATATTCAGCATTCAGTTTTGCCAACACTGAACATGCCTGATGTGGCATTTACATTCTTTAAAAAAAGCATAGATTAGTTATATTTCTAAGAGTTAACTTCTCCTCTTGACACATGTACTTAATTCCCCATTAATGGAAATGGCAGCTAGGCATGCACACTGAAAGGAAAAATCTGTTCCTGAGCATATGATCCAAACTGCATTGTAGCTAAACATTTCCATGCTCTGAAGTAAGCACTCGTTATTTGCAAGATACTCTTCATAGTAAATGCACCAACCCCACTCTATTCTCCATCCGCTCTCCCATAACCTGTTCCAAAACCCCCTTTCTTAGAAGTCTTACTGATTCTTAATGCAGCAGCTTTTTTAAGTGTGTGCCTAAAAAAGAAAATCCATTTAGGATCTTCAGAGTTTTGCACAGTTTCTGTGAGAATTATCCAGTAAATCATTCTGTGGAACATCTTACTTTTCCCTGGACTTTGTAGGTCTGTATTATTAAAATTTACAGTGGAAACAACAAAACCCAAAAAGCTCTTTTTTTTTTTTTTCCCTAGCACTTCCTTTACTTCCTGTATAGCAGTCCATATTTGCTGAAGGGACTAGGCTGAAGTGTTATCACTTGAGGATTAAAAAAATATAAATTAATGTTTCATTTAAGGTTTCCCTTCTGCCAATATGTTTGAATAAAGACCTGTAGATTCTGTCTGTGCAATGTTCCAGAGTTATGGTATTTCTAATTTGAGCTGGGTGGATAATTGATTTTTTGGTTCACCTCTCGAGCTGGAAAACCACAATAGTGAAAAAAACCCAAACCCAAACCTTTAAGTACAAAAATTCATATAGGAGTTTATTATTTGAGCTGTTTCTCCTCATCCAAATGAAAATTGGAGTTCTTTTTGTTAGTTCAACCAACACAGTCCTCTTTTACTGGGACTTGTTTGTTTGGGGCACACCTTAAAGGAAGGAAAGCAAGAGAAATGCAGATCCACTGAAATTCTGGGGGACGTTTCATTTTTCTCATCAGCTGAAGATACTTGAACTTACATTTGAATTCTCAATTTGAGAAGAGAGAACTGAGAGAATTGAACAGTGATATTGGAGGCTCTAAGCAGGTTTTGTAACTGTGACCCACTCAGTAAAAAGAGGCATCAGGGTTTGCTGTTACTAGTCAAAAGTTTCAGAACAAGCTAAGTTTTCATATGTTAAAAACTGAGCAGTTGCATGTTACATGCATTTCCTTCTTTCTTAGTGTTTTTTTTTTATCCTAATTTCTCAGTTTTTCCACTATCTGGTATGTTAGAAGGCTTTGTGATGTGTCCTGGCAATATCTAAAAAGCGAGTCCAAAAGTTAATATGAAATGATTTCTAGAAGGGTTTCAGGGATTCCCTCAAACCGTTTAACTTGCTTTTTTCTCCCTCTTGTGATTGTAGTTGAACTTACTACAAGAACATAACTTTATCAGAAAGTCTATGCAATAGACTATTAATAATCCAATAAATACAGTACAAGGATTTATGTATTAATACAATAACAGTAACTTTTTTTCTCCTTTGCAGACCCAACTCTGTTTCCCTCCACTCAGCTGGAAGAGGGAGCTCAGTAGTTGCAGAAAATGTAAAGTTAAGGAAATAGGGAAGAAGGTGTAGGGACCTGAGCACAAAGTGTATTGGGGTAAGAGTAACTGTAAACTAGGGTAAGGGGAAAGAAGCGTTCATATCAGAAACATTCAGGGGAATGATCTCTATTTCCTTCCTTTCTTCCATTTCCTCTCCCTTTCTCAGCTCTCCCTCTTGCTCAGTTGTCCCAGTTTTCTCTCCAAAACTTTTTTCCCCTCCTTTTATTATGGTTCTTTCTACTCCTTCCTAGTCTAACCAATGTGCTCTTCTTTAATTCCTGATGTTGATGGTGGTTGCTCTGGTTTATAATCATATCAGCTGAGAGCCAGCAAACCAGGAGTCCTATTGTCCTAGGCAGCTTGGGGGAGTATGTGATCATTGCCCTGAAAAAAGCTCAAATAGGAAATGATATAGGAAGGGGCAAATGTATGTGAACGGACAAGGGAAGGATGTGGTAGAAACAGGGCAGTTGTGGAGTGGTGCTGAGTTGAAAAAGGGATATCAGGCTAGAGAGCTTAGTGGAGCTAATGTGCAGGGTTATTCCTGTTAGGGATTCTTAACCCTATTCCTACCCAATAGGGTATTCCTGTTGAACCAACACTGTTGAGACTTTTTTTTTTTTTAAATAAGATGCAATCTTCATTTTCCTCAACTGAGGCTTCTATGTCGCTTCACTCTATAAACTTCTCTGAAGACCAAGCGTGATTCTGTGAAATAGGGGAAGCAAAGCAAGAACTGGCAGAGAAGGAACAGCATTTATGGATGGGCAGTGGTGCATCAAGGGGAAAATGAAAGACCAAGAAAAGGGGCCCTACAAATGTGAATACAGCAGTGAAGTATGTTTTAAACAAACAGTAAATGTAAAAAAAATCATGTATCTGTGAAAAAACACGGCTCAAATATTTATATATATATATGTGTGTTTCAGCAGCATAAGGACTGTTGTCGACTGTGAGGCACGTGGGATCTTTGTTTCCCATCCTTTTGCTGGAGTTGGCTAACTATGTCAACTTGGGCAAGCCTCTAAGCCTGCCTGCATCTCAGTTTCCTTATTTGAGGCCAAATTCTCCTACTAAGTAGCCTCCTACTCCACACAGAGATTTGCTGATTTGAATAGAGCCCCTGCGGAGCGAGATACTTTTCAATACAAATAAAGTTTTGGAATCGGCCCTAATTATATTTATTACCTGCAGAGGAGTAATGTGAGACTTAACATGGTTTGAGACCCTCAGATGAAAGAGAAAGTATTTGGAATTGTTCTTTTTAATCATCTGCTGCCTTTTCAATGTCTACTTCATGGCTGTCCTAAAAGGGCTAGCTACTAAATAACAAATGAAAAATCCTTGTACATATTAACTAGGTTTGTCAGGCTCCTATGAATGGACCTCTGTGGAAAATATTATTTGCTAGGGGCTACTGGAGGAAGTTGGTTTACCCTGCCCCACAGTGAGGAGCCATTAGATCTCCCTCATGCCAGAAGTTGACAGATTGTATGCGACTCGGCTCGGAGCGCTGTGGTGGTGGTGGTGTGAGGCAGGCTGGTCGCAGCCTTTGCAGATCCTCTTTTATGAACTGCAACGACGGCGCCTTTGCAAACTTGGCTTCGGCGTTTTGTTCCGCGAATGGTCTAATGCTCTTCGGGGACGATGCGCATAAGTTGCGAGTGGGCTTGCTGCTTGTGATTAAAATGATCATCTCAGACTTGAGGCTGATGGTGCCTTTATGCCAACACTGGACTGACTGGCCCCTGCGTGAGCCTGCTGGTCTCTAACATGTGCATTGAGAGGGAAAGGGAGTGAATTAAAGAGTGTAGCTGTTGGATATTAAAAATAATAAGCTTTTCTATTCGACAGTTTTTTTAAGCCAGTGGGCATGAAAATGTTGAACATCTTATGGGCGCTCTGTGCGAATATGTGTATCTATTTCAAAAAGTAAACTTGCAATCTTTGTGCCACTGCGAGGCAGGGATAAGAAGGGGACAGAGAGGGCAGTGGACCTAATCAAAGTGTTGTGGGTTCAAAACCTCGTGTTTTTTAAAGGCCCTTAATGTTGTCCAGCTGCAAATTAAAGGAGGAGGGGAGAAAAGAGGAGAGAAAATAATTAGGGCAAGGGAACTGGAAAGAATTGAGTATTGATACGTGGTGGTGTGTGTGTGCACGTGTGTGCAAAAGAACAGGGAGACCAAGTTTCCCCCCCTCTTACTTCTTTCCCCTCCCTCCCTCCTCTTACTGCGAGTTCAGTGCCAGGCCGGACACGGGCCGCTCAGACTATTGAGGCATTGTGCGTTCCGCTTCCAGAGTAGCCCCCGGCTAATCCCCGCGGCTTGGACGGGGAATTTCCCCGCGGCATTCTCCCGGCCGCTGCCCCCCTCTCCCCGCCGGGGCGGGCTCGGCCGGTGCAGCCCTTCCCTTCCCGCCGGAGCGGGATGCGGGATGCCGGTGTCCCTGGGCAGGGATGCGGGGGTTGCCGGCTCCTCCGTCCCCGGGTGTCCGAGGCCCGTTACCTGATTGCCTCCCTCGCCTGCCAGATTTTTATCTGGATAATTGGAAGTGCGGCGGAGGCTGCGCTCCGCCAGCCAGCCAAGGGGCTCTGCAGCCGCGCCTCGTCCACCTTGTTATCAGGGGCTGTCTGGGCAGGGGAAATGAGAGGGAGCCACGGCCGGGGGACTCCTATTGCTCGCCCAGGGAGGGGGAAAGAAAGAGGAGGGGGGTGTTTCAATAGAAAACGGAGAAAAGCCCCAGCAGGCGAACGGAAAGTTTATTTCTGTTGTTGTTTGTGCATGCGTGTGTGTGTGTGTGTGCGCTGGTGTGCGCGCCCGCTGTTTTGGCATGTGGCTACCTTTTCCCTTGCACACAACAGGGCTGTTTGATGGAGTTTGGAGCTGAGGAAAGTTTGGGTTTGTTGCCAGGACGGTTCGCAGCACTTTGTGGAAAGCAAGAGCTAACAGTGAGACCGACAGAGTGAGTGACAAGTTGTTTACAGGTTTCCTTGAAGGGGCCTCTGCTATATTTCAATCTGTCAAAGTTGCTTTTCTTCCCTCAGAACAATGCCTGATTGTTGTGCGGGGTGTGTTGGATTTTTTTTTTTTTTTCCCCTCCCCAAAGAGAGAGAAAGAGGGAGAAAGAAACCGAGAGAGCAGGGAGGGAGGGGGGAAAGGAATGAAAATTCTTCGGAGCACAAATGCCTTTGGTAACATTTTTATGTGTCTAATCTCCCCTATTTCAACTCTGAGAGTTGATAACTGTTTCAATTTAATCAGTCTGCTCTTGTTTTATCTTCTTTCTCCACTGATCTTCCTCAGCGCAGGGGATTTGCTCCTGGTTTGCCGGTTTAGGTGGATTGTCGGGCTGCTTTTTTTTTCCTTTCTCCCCCCGCCCCCAGCCCCCTCTTCCCATTTATCCTCCCGCACGTTTTTGGTTTGGTTTTGGGGGTTTTTT
>WEKX01002123.1:0-12350 GCA_013390025.1 Pitta sordida
CCACAGCAGTCCTCGCAATGCTGTGTTTTGAAAAGGTGTTGATAACGCACAAGTGTTTTGGCTACAGCTGGGCACACTGCCCCTTCCCCCTAACTGAAGACGAGATTCTGGGAGGGCACACAAGCAGGTCAGCTGACCCAGACTGACCAAAGGGATATTCCATACCATATGACGTCAGTTCAGATATAAAAGCTGAGGAAGGGAGCAAGGACGGGGGGCATTAATTGTTCTTGATGACTGCTTCCTAACATGCCTAGGAGCCCTACTTCCCTGGATGTGTACACTTCTGTGGATGGAGAAGTAGAGATTAGATCTTTTGCTTTGCTTCTGCATGGGCTTCTGCTTTGCTTTATTTGTGCTCATATTAAACTGCCTTATTCCAAACCACCCTCTGTATATCATCTTAGTATCAGGACTGAGTGACCGTTTGGGCCCCTGTCATACAGCCAGGGCAAAAGTCGTTACACCAGGACAAACTGTTACAAAGCCCTAGAAAACTTCTGAAGAAAATACTCAAAATTGAAAGGTTAAATGCATATGTAAGGAACAGGTAATCTACCTAAAATCTCAGTAATTCAAAATCAGAGAAAGTACCAGATGGTATCAGTAATATCTCATTGGCAAAAGTTCACCACTTCAGTCAACTGGGGAAAATACTGCTGAAAATACAGTTTTAATCTGTTGCCTTAAGCACAATAGATGTTCAGGGAAAGAAAAAGGTCAATTCAATGGTTCATAAAGCAATTATTTCCCCATATTCTCTAAAATAATACACACAATACAAACAAAGACAGTCAACACGAACAAAATCAAGATGATTTTCCTACTTTGCAGAATAGTATCAAAACTAACAGACCACAAGGTTTCCCTCAGATGAATGGCTCTCATGATTAGCAATTGTTTTTCAGTGCAAAATGTCTTAGAAAGACCAAGATATTGGATATATGTATGACATGCAGAAAATTTCAGATACAGCATACTGCTTTTCAAAATGAGATAAAATGGCCCTACAGCAAAAACCCTAGTTAAAATCAGCAAAAAAAAAAAAGAAAAGAAAATCAGGCAACTAAGAATTATGTACTGCAGTACCTGCAGCATACCTTATATTTAGCACGCTACATATATTTTTTGAAAGCAGCAATTAAAATCTATGATGCTTTCAAAAAGATATACCGTTTTAAAGGTAAAGACCTTATATATAGAATCTCTTGTGAAATATAAATTGTCTCTAAACTTTTGGAAACTGAAAATAAATACTTTGTCTTCTGTAAGGCTCATCTGCACTGTTTTCTGCCATTCATGGTCAGGCCAGTTCCCAGTGAAGGCCCTATGACAATTCATGTAAAAACTATGGCTGCTGTAAGAATTAAACTATTCCACTCAGAATGAAGGGAGTTCTTTCTTCAAGTGAAATAAAAAGACAAATTAACTCCAGTAAGTTCAGAAACATGATATGTTTGAGAGAAAATTCCTAGAAGAAAAATTAAGAGGTTGATACAAACCACACCAAACATCTTAATAAACCCTCACTGACTTTTTAGGCATTGGAATAAGCTCAAGAAGAGTTAACTATGCATGCAGCTTTCCTATCAAATTAATAAGAACACAATAACAGCTTATAGTTAAATAAAAGGCATAAATGCCCAAGGATAAAGAAATACTGATTTAGTAAAACTACCCTAGCATATTTATTCTGGCCATTAATTATTAATTACTAGCTAAAAAACTGCCTCTGTCCTCAAGTCAGGAGTTTTGTAGATCTTTAGAGGTTTTCCAGTGTGGTATAATTAAGATGCTTATGTTTCTTAATGAATTTTAAACTCAGAAAATTCCTGTGAGATTTTTATACATAAGGCAATGAGGTACAGCTTATAACTTATAAATAGGAAATTGTTGGTCAATCTAAAAAAGAAAAAATTAATCTTAGAAACACCACGCCAGTAGTCCTCAAATCTTTCACTCATCACCCCATTTCTACTGGTGTTTTGGGGCATGCAGTTTTACTGATGACTTTAACAAAATCAAAAGTCAATATGAAGAAATTGCTTTGCTCAAATCATTTTTTTCCAAGCTGATCTGAATATTGGAGTTTAGATATGTAACGAGAACTATAAGAGTTTTTGCAGCAGAGTGTACCATAGAAACTACATATATCTGAGCCAAGTGATTTAAAGGGACTAACCAGTGGGTCCAGAGAAGGGCAACAAGGATGGTGAAAGGACCAGAGAACAAGCCCTATGGGAAGCGACTGCAGGAGCTAGGGTTGTTCAGCCAGGAGAAGAGGAAACTCAGAGGTGACCTGATTGCTGTTTACAACTACTTGAAGGGAGGTTGCAGTCAGGTGTGTGTGAATCTCTTCTCTCAGGCTGATGACACCAGAACAAGAGGACATGGCCTTAAACTACACCAAGGGAGGTTTAGACTGGATGTTAGGAAGAGCTTTTTCACAGAGTGATCTCTCATGTGATCTCTCATTGGAATGGTCTGCCCAGGGAGGTGGTGAAGTCATCATTCCTGGAGGTGTTTAAGAGAAGACTTGATGAGGAGCTCATCAACATGGTCTAGATGGTGGGAGGTTTGGACGGATGGAGCATGTTGCCCCTGGTTCCATGCTTGTGGGCCTGATCCCTGGGTGGGCGTTCGCTTGGGAGTTGGACTAGATGATCCTGTGGGTCCCATCCAACTCAGAATAACCTGTGAACATGAAACCAAGCAAAATAAAGAAACAATTAAGAAGGGGAACTGAGGCAGCCAGCCAAGCAACACCAAGTCAGTCTAGAATCAGGAGTATTGTCTTAAAAAGTTCATAAGGCAGTCACTTAGAATTTGGGTGCTCCTGACAGAGAAGACCACCAAAGACCTTTGATGAAGCTTCTCAGAAGCCTTATAACAATGTGTATATATGCTTATTAGTGTTGGGAAATGTCATTGAACTAAACAAAAAAGCAAGAAAAATAGGAAAAATGGAGGAAAGAGTTAAGGAGAATAAAGATATAAGAGAAATTGAGGAAAATAATAATAGAATAAAAATGGATAATTAGATCAGGATTGAAAGGAAAAATAAAAGAATGGCAGGTATTCTGGCAGACACTCATGTCTGTCTTGACAGCTGGGCTCCAAAACTCATTGGAATATAAAAGGATTTGAGCAATCACCTACTAATTTTTTAATTTGAGGGAGATGGGAGGGGAAGGGCAAATTAAAGAGATGCTAGTAGATACCACGCAACATTCTAACTCCCAGTGTACCTCGGACAAATCTCTCTGGGACTCAGTGTCACAGACGCAGCCTTGACACAACAGGTACTTTGTGATACCAACTGGATATAATAGAAGGGAAATTGAGAGCTAACCAGCTAATGCTCCAATACTCCCAGAAGGTAGCTCCTATGGTTAAGGAGTACTTAAAGATGCTTGTAACATTTCAGACTCCATTTTAGCAGCTAATACAATCGCTGTCAGAACTCACACAATAACATTTAAGATTGAGGTGGTAATCTAATGAAAACATTGATCCGGGAAAATGTATTTCTATGCAGAACTAAAAGTTACCACAGAGAGATATTTCAAAAGCAGCTTTCAACAAAAGATTTTACAGAAATTTCTTTCAATTCTGTTTATTGTGGAGCTATAAAAGAGGGAGAAAAGAGAAATTTTCCATGTAATTCTGTTTATGCTGCATAAGTTAAACAAAACTTATGCTTTCATTCTAGCACTTAGAAACCACCCTATAAGAAGCCTATCACATGAACCATGGGCTAATTTTAGAATTTGAGTGCATTTATTTCTCTTGTTTTCCATACCCAGAACACATACTGTGCCCAATCTAAATCTCTTATTTCCACTTTTTAATATTAACATAAATATTACATGAATGTTTAATGTTCAAATTTTATCTGTCTGCTCTGCCCTAGCAGAATTCATAGCTTCCAAGTTCAGTGTTAATACACAGGGGATGTTAAATGTTTCAGAGAATGGAATCAGCAAAGAAACCTCCCAGTGAATCACCTCAGTCAGCATTGTGTTTTCTCTGATCCTATCCTGTAAAATATTAAACTTCTCCTCTGTATCATCGCCCAGTTCAACATAAGATGATGCTTGAAGGTTGATGTTACATGAAGACAATGTATTTCTGAGGTAACATTGATCTTCAAAGCTTAGATGATCTTTCTTACCAGTCTATATTCACAGCCTGAAACCACTTTATCAGGGTGCAAAAATCACTGACAATATGATGAGTTGGAAGGGACTCACAAGGATCCTTGAGTCCAACTCTTAGCCCTGCACAGAACCATTCCCAAGAGCCATATCATGTGCTTGAGAGTTTCATCCAAATGTTTCTTGAACTCTTGGTGCTGTGACCACTTCCCTGGGGAGCCTGTTCCAGTGCCCAACTACCCTCTGAGGAGGATCTTTTTCTAATATCCAATCTAAAAATGCATCAGTTATGGCTAACTTTATTTTACAATGGCTTTTTAATTACATGTAATCCTCTTGTTTCCTACTGTGGTAGAAATACATATTGATACTTCCCAGGACCAAGTTCAAGGCAGTTCTAAGCAGAAGTTATTACAAGAATAGTTATGGATAGAAATACACAGGATTGAATCTCTCACTATATCCTAATGATTAGGTATGTCCTCAAAAAGAAGTAATGAAAGATATTTTAGGACTGTTTCTCTCTTCTTCCCTTTAAGTACTTTTGGGTCTGTTTCTTTATTTATTCTTCCCTTTCAGTATTTTAGCAAGTAACTGCTTTATACAAATGTTGTAAACTGGACTTGGAGATGGTTATCTAAACTGTAGGCTAGAGAAGATGGAGTCTCTGGTTTCCTCAAGGATTTTGCTGCACCCTTCTGCACCACAGAGTTTCTCAAGGGTCCTGCAGAACAAGATTATATATTAATATCCACATATGAAAAGCTCTGGAGTAGATTTTATTACAGTCAGTCCTCTCCACTCACATCCCCTGGATAGCAGCTTCACATCTTAGCAGTGTGATTTTTCAGTGCTTAAGGAGGCCCGTTTTGTGACTGCGCCTGCGCAGACTGACAGTCATGAATATTCAAATCAACCCCCACGCCATGCTGCATGGAGCATGGGTTCACTGCTCACCTGCACTGCGCCCACTCCACTCCCCTCCCGCCATGCCTGCCGTGCCCGCCCCACTCCCCTTCTGCCCTGCCCTCCCCGCTCCGAGTGAGGAGGCTGCATGCAGTTATTTACACACTCTCAGGTTAGACATGGTGTCCAAGACTTTCTTGGGGTAGATGTCTACCCCGAGTATGGAGAAACCAGGTCTACCCACCCAGAGAGACAACAGGACAGTGGCGCATGTGGCTCCCTGCACCAGTGTCCCCCGGGTTTTTTCCAGCATGGGGTGGCCACGGGCACCAGGACATGCTGACACAAACACCGATACACTGCAAGGCAGTGCCAAAACTGCACCAGAGCGCCGAGGGGCAGTGATCTTAACAGAAAACTCCACTGTACTCAGTGGAAAAGAGTTTATTCTTGCCATTCATAAAACATGAAGCTGTTTTGGAAGAGGTTTAGGTTAGATATTAGGAAAAGGTTCTTCACCTAGAGAGTGGCAGAGCAGTAGAACAGGCTCTCAAGGGAACTGGTTATAGCACCAAACCTGGCAGAGTTCAAGTAGCACTTGGACAATACTCTTCGGCACATGGTGTGACTCTTGGGAATGTCCAACTTAAGAATGCCCAGCTCCTGTGCAGGGCTAGGAGTTGGACTCAATGATATTTGTGGGTCCCTTCCAACTTGGCATATTCTGTGATTCTGTGAAAATATGTCCCAAAATCCCCATGGGAAGGTTTCTGCATTTATCAGTGTCTTGGTTTGAAACAATTTGGAAGGAGCAGAGACCTTGGACAGAAGTCACCAACCTCAGATTCAATACCCCTGATTTCTCCAATACAAAGTGAGAGACCAACTATGTCCAGATGCTAGAGAAAAAATAACTCTTCACCAAGATTTTTGCCAGCCTCCCCCACCTGGAAAAAACACCAGATGACACAGGAAAGAGAAAGACACAAGAGAAAGATGACAAGAAAGAGACACACTTCCACATGGTTCCCCTCCCCTACACCTGGAAGGGTTGGAGAGTTAGCGTGGGCAGGAAACGGTGAATAGCTGGGATCCAATACTGGCAGATTCTTGTGTGGCACTAGAATGAGGCTGTGGTGCTGGTCCAGTTGGTTGAAGCAGGGCTACAGACTCCCCAGGAGACTGGGAGGACCCACAGAGACACCCATTGGATCCAGTGACAAGACTTGGTTGATGCAATTTTGCTGTTTGTTGAAGTTGTGGGTTTAATTCTGTCAGAATGGTGGTCCTGGTCCAGATCCATCAAGGTAGTGGTGGAATCCCTGGGTGACAAGGGAAGCCCTGAAATTCAGATTTCAGGTGGAAACACCTCCAGTACATCCCCTGAAGCAGGGATGATGTAATACTGTGAGTCATGATATATATAAAGAACTGAGGGGGGTTTCATACATTTATTTCAGCCCTGAAATTGCTAAATAAATATTTTGGTTGAAAATTTAAGTTAGAGATGTCATGATTTTCACAGTTATAATGCTGCTGGCAAACCTGACAGCTTGCCAACTGAAATTTTAAATACCCACTCAAGAAGAAGAAAAAATTCAAATAAAGAAACTGCGCAAGACATAGAAAAACAGTGGCACTACGTCTTCATACTTGTATTTGCCGTGCAAGCCCTTAACATTAAGTTGCAGATGGTTATTTCTTTTTCTTCCAACAGAAAACAAGCAGGCTAATCTTCACTCTGAACATGTACTCACTGTAATTATATTGCAAATTAGTGCTCAATTTCAACTAAACAACTAGTTTCATATCCAATTAAAACTGTATTCAAACATCTCAGTTACAAATATATTCAAAATGTCCTAAATCTAGCTTTAAGCTAGAAGAAGAAAAGAAAGTAGTCTTTCTAGTTCTCTTGAGTGTGTGACTTCCCTATTTTAAGCAGATTTTATGAGGGTATCTGAAATGGTGATAGTAAAAAAAAAAATTAATGAAACCATTATGAACGCATTGAAGTCTTTTCGTGGAATTACACAAAAGATTGTTATGAATGATTGTTCCTTATCTCCAAGATTGATGATTTGAAAAGAACACTGCAGGACTCAAAGGTTTTTTGCTCCATCTATTAATATCTATACAGCCTAGAGCTAGATTTGAAAAATTCCCTATCCAAACCAAATCAAAACTTTTGTGAATACAACAGCATGTAAACATCAACATTTAAAACTATAATTTGAGAATCTGCATGTATTTCCTGCTTGATGACACAAGGTTGCATGGAGGGACCTTGTTGTACACAGCCAACATTCAGTCAGGCAGTGGCAATTTGGCAATTTTGCTCAGTTACTCCTGTACAAATTTCCACTTACGAGCACATTCATTGTTTTTCACATTACATCTTTCAGAGGCATACCTTACTGTCCCAAATGCAAGCAAGGCTTGTGTATTTCCCTTCAACTGTGGGTTAAATGTGACCGTATTAAGACTGCAAAAAGCTGCAGCAAAAAGCAACAAAACTCATTCAGCATACAGAGTCCAAGCTGTGAAATAAAAAGTCCGATCAAAAGCAAACTGAGACAGCAAGCCCATGCCAGAAGGTGGAGGGTAGGGGAAGATTTCCACTAAGGCTTTTCTGGTAAACTCGAGGAAGCGAGGGTGGCTCTGCAGGCATGATTGTGAGAAGAATCACAAAGACAGTCGCTTCTCTCCCTTCTCAAAGGAGAAAAGTAGCCTAAGGTGGAGACAGCTGCCAACTGGGAAAATATTTTGTCCAAGCAGATGTGTTTATAGTTAATTTAAAAGATCTTGGTAGAAGAATCATGGAACTGTTGTTACATTCATAAATTAAAGCAAATACCACGGAGGTATATATTTAGCTTACTAAATATATACTATACATCACTTAGCATCTCCTCACACTATGCTCATGACACCTCTGATCTAATGGTCTCACTAGTTTCTACCTATTGCCTTCCAGGTCCCGGTTACTCAGAGTCATGCAATCTGTTGCACAAAAGTTTGGGTAACAATTTTCAGGACAACTTCATATTTGTATGTATGTATGCAAATTTTTAACTAATGTCTGGGAGAAATAAGATAAATATTCATGACCCAAACCCTTATTTGCTTGGGTGGAACATGCTTTCCCATAGTACTCTCCTTTGCTGGAGAAATATAGGAGAGGGATTGCCTTCTTCATACCTCCTCCGTGGTACAGGACAGTAACAATAACTTACATTGGCATTTTATTTCACTGTATTTATTTTTGAACACTGTAAGGCATCGTTTCTAAATGTTATAAAATAAATACAATAGAATAAATTTGCAGGACAAACCCTTTTACACTGTTTGAATTGAGAGATTTTTCATATACTTATATAGGTAGAAAGCATGGGTACATATTCATAATTCCTTGTATTGAAATAATGCAAAAAAACTGGTTTAAACTAATAGCTTGCAAAATTGTTGTATTATGTAAAATAACAAGCTTCATACTGACAATATCAAGTATATCACGTTTGTAATTACAGTAAGAGATTCTCTTTAGAATCAACTTGATATCAATTTACTGCTACGTAAAGTGTGTATGTATACTTCCATTGATATTTGTGTTTCAATACATAAAATTTAAAACACTATACCTGCTGTGTTTGCTCAGTTTTTGTTTCCAATTTATAACAATTGTTTCAGCTCAGAGTTACAGGTACTACGGTGCACAGGACTGAGCACTGACATGAGTCAGGAGCAGCAGCTGTCCTCGGTGCCTCATCTTATTATGCAGCTCAGACTGACAGAACGCCGGTGGGTGAACACTGCAGGAGGAGGGAGCAATCTAGGACAACTGTCCCATCACTGAAGTATCTGTGTATGCAGGAGCAAGATTAGTTCATAGTACATTAGAGATCAAATGAGATAAAGAACTGCGCCTGTGAAAATTTCTTAGCATTCCTTAGCTCTGAGTAAAACTAGCAGGTGCCTGAAGAATGGTCAGTCTGGACAAGGAAAGAAACAGCTTGATACTACATCCTTGATCAGGACAGGAAGGCAGGGCATTAAGGACAATTTTAATAGCTTGAACTATATGAAGATTATAGTGAATCACTCACTTCTCCATCTGGGTTGGTCAGTTCTCAAAACTAGAACTCAAGTGGTAGTACAGGAATGGTTCAACATCCAAACATTTCATCAGAGCTGGTCAGTTTTGAGTTTTCATCTTTTGTGAAACTCCAAATTTTAAATTTCCTTTCAATGCTAATGGGATCAACAAACAAAACAACACAGAAATTTAAAACAATTAAATATGTTGGGGTTTGGATTTTTTGTTTGGTTTTCTGGGTTTTTTTTTTAAAATCAGAAAACCCAGACCAATACATAACAGGCTATCAATAAAAAAGAGTCCACAAAATAAGAACTCAAATTCTTCTTGAAGGTGAATATCCAGTGTTCTCATCTAGGATCTGTGTGAATCTACAAAACTCCTAACAGAGACTTTAGTCTCAGTAAATATTTCAATCAAAGAATAGTAACTTCCAGTGTATCTTTCTCATAAGCAAAAACGTTAGACTTTCTTATCTTTAATTTAGTCATTATTAGGTATTAATTCAGAGCTATACAGAGACAATATTGTTGGATATTTGGATATTCATGAAGTCTCTTCAAACTTAGGTTGTATTTACATACATTACAATACAGCTCTTTTTAATTTAATCTGATCACATTTCCAGAGGTTTTCAGTAACAGACACTGAGACAACCCTTCTACAACTGGGCTTTTCTTCATTCCAGTTAGTGCTGCTTCAATACTCTTAGGTGTGTCCTCATCATAAAAGGATTATCGGTGAGCCAGTTTCTGCCCTGACTCAGCTTGTGAAACACGTGGTCTCATTTTAGAAAACATGGTTTTGCCCAATAAGACATGACTGCTAATGCCAAACGTCACTCTGAAAAAATAGGGCAAGCCTAAACTGCTGTGACTGTGGTCAGAATCTTTGTGCCTCTATACTGAGCGTCTCTCTGCCAATTTCTGCTGCCCCTGAACTACTTCCTTTACAGTAGTTAAGATACGTTCTGTCCCTAACGACTGTCCCATCTAAAAATAAGTGCTCTTGACTCACAAGAGATGTCAGACTAGCACAGCAGGATGCTGAAGCGTCTCTAGATGCGTAACAGGGCTTCTCTTACAGTGGGTTGCAGCAATTTAGGAATTCACACTTGATAAACGCAGTAAGGGCAGTTTCTTTTTATCTCTTGCAAATGGTGCCAGGACTGATATATTCCTGACTGTTATTTGGCAATCCATTTTGTTCTTTTATGCTGTTCTCTGGGATCATAAAATTCTGATGTTTTATTAGGCAAACATGTATTGTTATTGTATATAATTTTTTCACTGACATCTATAGATGTACTAGGTCATTGACTTCGTTCTGCTTAGTTCAGCTTACTGGCTGAACCATATGCTTGTGTCTACATTTTATTTTAAAATATTCATAAAGAAACATACTCTGTTTGCTCTGATAGTGTTTCTCAAGCAGAAAGATAATGCCTGAACTCTGGAAAATTTCTTAACTATAGCTGAAATGATTTGTTAGCTTTTTTTTTGAATCCTGTTTTCTAGATACAGTGGGACAGCAACAGGTTACTCTGCTTTACAGTTGAGCAATGCTATTACTTGATTCAAATATCCTTGTCTTTACTCCTTTTTCAGGATGAGTGAGAATTCTAATGGAAGCTAAATAAAACTGTTATTCTTAATAGCAATTGTCATGGTTTGACCCTGGCTGGATGCCAGAGACTCACCCCAACTTCTCCTGAAGGAGAGAAACTGGAGAATAAACCTGGTTACAGGCAAAAACAAGGCAAAACTATAAGTAAAGAACATAAAGGGTTTATTTTCTAACTAACAAGCTCAGAACTGCAAGGGAAGCATCATTTAGAAGGCAACCTTTCTCCCCCCACCCCTCCTTCTCTTACAATAGATGTAATATTCCCTTTTCCACCAGGAGAAAAAGGGGGAACATAGGGTAGGGGTAAACCAGGCAGGTTGGTATTTCTGACCAGATCCAGGGTAGGAACCATCTCTCTGCCCTTCCATAAAGTTCTCTCTCTCTCACGAGAGGGAAAGGTCATTCATGACCCCTCCCAAGTGAGATCTCGACCTCAGGACGACAGTTCTTCTGAAAATTCTATGTTGTNCAATGTATTACATTACCCCTTGTACGGGTTAGATTAAGCTGATTAAAGCCCTGTCAGAGTAAGGCCCACAGAGGAATGATCTATCCTTGTTAGGACACTACAGGACCTTGTTTGGACCCCTACCATAGGAGTCGGGGGGAGGAAATATCACGTTCTCATTATTGTAGTAGTATTTTGACTGAAACACATTACCATTTAGGAACTGATAGGGAGTAGCATTGCAGGTAATACTTCTTTCTTTCTTCCATTCTGTTCAATGCAGCCATCTTGTAGATGCCCATGTTTGCAGGTATTGGAAATTCACAGGTTCACAGGTCCACAGGATATTCCAAGTTGGAAGGGACCTACAAGGGTCATCTAGTCCAACTCCCACGTGAATGCCCACCCAGGGATCGAACCCACAACCATGGAGCGATGGGCATCATGCTCCATCCATCTGAGCCTCCCATTGTCTAGACCATGTCACTGGGTTACTCATCCAGTCTTTTCTTAAACACCGCCATCGCCGGAGGCTTGGATTGGGGCCAGTGAGGAGCCAGCCGCCTGGTGCAGCCTTGGACTTGCAGAGACTTCGGGGAGGGTGCCCAGGGAGCCAGCTGTGAATACCCTCGGGACCACTGTCCGCAGCACGCTGGGCGGCCATTGCTGGAGGCTTGGATCAGCACCAGCGAGGAGCCAGCCGCCAGGTCCCGCCTTGAACTTGCAGAGACTTTGGGGAGGGCGCACAGGGAGCCAAGACCTCCCACCTGTGGGTACTTAAACCATAAACTCTCCTGGGAGTGCAGCGATCTGGGGCACAGCAAACAGGGACGTTAACTGTGGGGGGCTTGAGCAACTGCGGGGGGGCTTGTAAATAAGCAATTAAGAGGCAGTTAGCGCAGCAGTTCACGCGGGCAGGGCAAGTAGGCAGGGTAGCAGATGCTGTCTTGGCAGGTTCTGTCTCTCCTTCCTCCCTGTCAGTCATGGCCAGAAACAGACGGATGAAAGTCGGGGTCAAAGCCACAAAGGAAGCTGAGACCCAGACGGCCACTGTGTCAGTGGATGTGGCTGTCCAGACTCCTGGATACAAGGAATGCCTGAGCTTGATGGTTGAACA
>WEKX01002128.1:2176-16321 GCA_013390025.1 Pitta sordida
CTCCCCTGGCGTAGCTTGAGGCCGTGCCCTCTCGTTCTGGTGTCGTCAGCCTGGAAGAAGAGGTCCACACCCATCTGGCTGCAACCTCCCCGCAGGTAGTTGTAAACAGCAATGAGGTCCCCTCTGAGCCTCGTCTTTTCCAGACTGAACAGTCCCAGTTCCTGTAGTCGCTCCTCATAGGAGTCGCGATGCAGTGGGGATTCACTGTATATATACAAATATATTTATATATATTTTCTTTTACATAGTTTACAAATACAGTCAGTCCTCTGTATTCGTGAATTACTGGTCTCCCAATGGTCCTGCGGAATCTTTAATCTGTGAATACTGGCTGGACATTAATATGGAAAATTATTGGAAGAAATGGCAACTTTGGAACACTGTGACATCCCATGCTCCTTACAGGCAGCAAGGAGCCTGGGAGTTAGTTTTTTTTCCCCTTTAACTCCAGCAGCGAGCACTGGAAGGAATGCTTTGCTTGAGGTTATGAATATGTGCATGTACATGTATGCAGATATACACTGGCAAGTCCAACCTGGCTGCCACAGCATGAGGGAACCGAAGCCTCCTCCTGACATGGTGGTGGCAGTGGTGGCATGGACACGTCCCACCGCTGCCCCATCCCAGCACACAGCACTAGGCCCACTGCTGCCACGGCCAACCCAGCCCCACTGTTGTGGGGCATTTTCCCTGGGGCCACGTCTATCATCAGATGTGCTGAGCGCATGGCCCCTGGGAACACAGCGCGCTTGGCACTTTGCTTCCGCTGCTATTGGTATCGCCTTCCCTGCCTGTAGCCATGGAAACAGTAACACAGACATACAAAGACACACATGCACACAGACATCCAGACATATAGACACACAGACACACAGACACACGCTGTCTCACGGTGCCACAGGACTATAAATGCCATATAACTTCTGCAACACTCATAAAGGAGTGATCTGTGGCTGTCCCAAGCGAGCAATAGATACTACCTGCCCGCCCCATGGGGAGCAGTGGCATTGCCCCTCCACAAAGCAGAGCAACCATGTATGCGTAGACCTGACATATTCCTGAATATCTGATTAGGATTTGCGAAGAAATTTTTCATGAATAATTGAAGCAGCAAATAATTATGTGAGAATAGTCGAGGTACAACTGTATAAGCTACATTTTTCATCTTCATTGCTGTGGTATTACCCTGGTATTCTGACCATAAGATTATTGGATAATAAGGTTTCACTTTAATTAGTACATTTTTATTTAATGTTTTGTAGGTAATTTAAGATACGCAGATTTGTTATTTCACACAGAATCACACAGAATATTTTGAGTTGGAAGGGACTCACAAGGACCATCTAGTCCAACTCACCATCTAATACCCGTACAGAGACCGAAAGCACATCCCAGAGAGGTAACACAAACCTAGTTCCCTCACAGTCTAGCAGGCCACTCCNTCTGTTATATTGTAAGTTATGCCTAAGAGTGCTCAGAACTAGCACTTCTGAATTCCCTCTCAAAGATTGAATTGATATTTATGCAGTGCCCTGATTCTGCAGTTATCTGTGGGGTAAGGGCTTAATATTCCTGAATTTAAAATCCACACCTTCGTGTGTTGTTTTTTTGAGGAATGAGGTCTTTGTACACGCCAAAGCATGTACAAATAATGTTCATACAGTCAACCTTCTCTACTTTGTGGTTCCTCATTTGCAGAGTCACCTCTTTGCAGTATAATTTTCCTGCGATTGAGGAGGTCCNCACACAGACATCCAGACATATAGACACACAGACACACAGACACACGCTGTCTCACGGTGCCACAGGACTATAAATGCCATATAACTTCTGCAACACTCATAAAGGGGTGATCTGTGGCTGTCCCAAGCGAGCAATAGATACTACCTGCCCGCCCCATGGGGAGCAGTGGCATTGCCCCTCCACGAAGCAGAGCAACCATGTATGGGTAGACCAGACATATTCCTGAATATCTGATTAGGATTTGCGAAGAAATTTTTCATGAATAGTTGAAGCAGCAAATAATTATGCGAGAATAGTCGTGGTATAACTGTATAAGCTACATTTTTCATCTTCATTGCTGTGGTATTACCTTGGTATTCTGACCATAAGATTATTGGATAATAAGGTTTCACTTTAATTAGTACATTTTTATTTAATGTTTTGTAGGTAATTTAAGATACGCAGATTTGTTATTTCACACAGAATCACACAGAATATTATGAGTTGGAAGGGACTCACAAGGANAATTAGCCATGCAGACTGTCGGTGTATGTCTCTACCTGTGCTGCCTGCCCTATGCTGCAGCGTTCGCAGTGGATAGCAAGCACTCTGCCTGTGCAGCCTGCCTCACTTCACAGGGAGAGGCTGTGCTATGCCCAGGTGGCCCGCTCCATGCTGCGGTGCTTGTAGCAGGGAGTAAGTGCTCCGCCTGCATAACCTCATGTAGCTGCCACAGAGCTGCTGCAGGGAATGCAGTGGAGATAGCCTCCCTGCCATCTGGTCAGTTCCCAGAGGGACAAAAGCACCACTGCTTGTTAGGTTTTTTCCTTTTAAGGTCCTACTCAGCTCCTTTTCTCTACCGTGCAATTATCAAGTTAAAACATTACAGTATACCAACTGTGTGTACTTTTCTTGGGTTTTCTTACCATATGTTAACTAAGACAAGTACCGTGATTAACATGTGAATCTACAAGCTGCTGGCCACTTTGTTGTTGAGTCGCATTGCCATAGTAACACTGCTGCCTAGAGCACACTGGCCGAGCAGGCTAGCCCCTCTCTCCCCAGCGGAAGCAGGGCTGGGCCTGGTGCTGCTAGTGGACAGAGCACTGCCTCGCAACTGTTGCCTTGACAACGGGGCTAGGCTGTTGTGTAGCCAGCCCCAGTCCTCAGAGTGTTCCAAGGATGCCCGCACAAGCCCCAGCATGGAGTACAGCCTTTTAAACGCCATTTTAAGCATGCGTGCAGCTGCAGTGCATGTAAAAGTGAGGCAGTAACTCCAAAGGGAAGGATCACAGTGCTGCCACACACTCCCCACATCCAAGACCAGCACTAGGTCCCAGCATGTCTGTCAGGAGTTGCACTGGCCTGAATTTGGTTTCAGCGGTTCCTGCACAGCTTGGCATGATCTCTCATGGTCCCTCGATGGCCTTGGGCCACCTGCAGGAGGGAGGGAACCCTCTTTGGTTGCAGACAAAGTGGTGCCACTTGCCTCACATGGTAGACATTGCATGCAGCGCACGTAAAGAATCCTTCCCAGGTACCGTAATATTCAAGGGTTGACTGTATATGCATCTCTCTAGAGCTAGATATATAAAATATATAAAAATAAAAACAAATATATATATATATACACTATATATATAAACACTCTACAAAGCCTAGAAATCACTTTCTTTGTAGGAGACTATTTAAAAACATTTGAAGTCCTATGCAAATTACCTTGAATTAATGAGACTTTCACTGAATTAGAACTGACATCCTTGTTAATGTTAAATGGAATCATGATCATTAGTCTAATACATTGAATAAGAAATCTTTCCATTACTGTTCAAGAATGTGGGACAGGCAAGTCTCCTGATAATACAGTCACAAGCAGAGGAGGCGTGCAAAAGCTGACTGTCTCTACTGTGTACTGATGACACTATGTCAAGGCAGAGACACAATGTGCCATTATTCACAACTAGCAGTTAGACTTAAATGGTGCATCACTCCCTGAAAGCCTTGAGGCAGGATTTATTGGGAGAAACTCCTTTGAATTTTAAAGGAGTGGATGATAGTCTTATTTTCTTGTTTTAGTCACACAGACTGTGCAGTTAGGGCAGGACAAGTGCTCACAGAGAGCTAGTGAGAGCAGGAACTAAATGCAAGTGGCCTGAAATTCCTGTTTGGAAAATCTCATCCCTCTCTTCAGCCGTATGGTGAGTCCAGGAGGAGCAGTTCCTAAGTTGAGCATCTGAAGTGGGATGGTGAAATACTCTGCTGCATCCCTTGACTAAAGTTAGAATTTACCTTGAAACATCATAGTGAGAGAACAAAGTCTTTCAAGTGAACCTGCAGGCTGTATTGCAGCAAGTAGTTACCAGACAAGGAACTGCTCCAAGCTGCTGCATTCCTGTTAGGGTCCTCCTGGACTGTGAAGGAGACAGAACACACAAACCCCACTGAGCATGCCTAACCCAGTAAATCAGGACTTGCGATCTCCCTCTCGGTCTGCTGTTGGTTATGAAATGACTGAGTTATTCTGTGATTGCCCTTGCACAGAACAGCTTGAAATTTAGCTTCTTACACAAGAAAGGTTTTTTTAAGAAGTCAAGAGATGTGAAATTTTTAGGTGGAAATTTTGACTTGCTTTTCTAGGGAATGCTTTTGGGAACAGAACATTACTAAATAGAGAAGTATGTTGGGAAAAAAAAAAGCAGAATATTGACTCTTCTTAATGGTCAAACCTGTAGTCATTTTCTAGAAGAAGCACTTTCCAGTCTGCACATAAACTTTCTCCTGTCTCCTCTCTCTTGAGATTCCTATCTCTTGAGACCTCTTACTCAACAATTACTCACTTCCAACAGAGAATACTCCATTAGGAGCAGCTTCTTATTTTATTCTGTGGGCTTCATAATCCCCTTTGTCTTTACTCTTCCCCCCCTTTTCCTTAAAGATTGGCCAGTGTGTTTTTGTCTAGCTTTGCAGCTGTTGATATTTCTCTTTATGTGACATTTCTTTGGCATGTTTTTAGTGTCTCATGCTGTTTTAGTGGTGGCTTACCCAGGGTGGGAGTTGGAACAAATACATTTTCCTGAAATGTAGTTATGGGAAGGCTGCAATAGATAAGAGAGAATACGAGAGGATCTCCATTACTGTGTTTATAGCTACCTGTCACTATTGATCATTAACTAATCTTGCTAGAAGTATGACTTCAATTTTCTTTTTTCAATGTGGATTAAGCAGTGTTGCCAACACACATTTTTCTCTGTCAGACATTACAGTAAGTATATGGTAAGTAAAAGTTTGAGTGCCATCTCCCCAGATTGCTGTTTAAAAAAGACTTGAATGACTCAGTTGTAGATGTCATACTCACTGACATTGAAAAATTAGAATTTAACACTTTCAGTCAACTTAAAAGGCTTAAAAAAGAATATAAAATGGACAAAAGAATTAAGCTGTTTTAAAGCAAAAAAGAATGAATGAAGAGTAGTGAGGAAAGGAAGATGGTTGCTTCTGAAGTGTCTTGAATTGAAGCTGCATTTCCTAAATTTAGCATACAATGTATTGTTTAAAAAACACCTCCACCTAGCTGAAAAAGAAATCACCTTGTCACCAGTTGGGTCATAGTGAAGGCAGGGAATTTGGATATTTTCTGAGGTCACCAGGACCCCTGGCTTTTCTACCAACCTGTACTAAGCACCTATGCATACTGAAGGGAAAAAAGGTGAGAATTAATTTAGTAGAAACAGGCAAATGTGTGGAGACACTTGAGACTTGAAAGTGAAACTTGAGCAGTTTATATAAAATGTCTAAAATCAAAGAGGAACATCTTAAAATCAGTGGCAAAAATACTATATGTCCATGTTTTGCCAGTGATAGCCATGTGACTTTCTGTACTATGAATGTCTCTTCTGGTTTCAGTCCATGGGACATTTATTTCTACATTTCTAGTGCTTGATGTAGAAAAAACAGGCAGGAAGTGCGCAGCGATGGCAAAATATCTGACCTTGTTGCTTAGGTAGACAGTGATACCCAGTGCAGCAGAGCAGGTATCTGGCTGCCTCATCAGAGTGTGGAAGAGCTGGGTTGTGGACGGGAGGCTGGCTTGTAGGAGGTGTGCCAGCTGGTATCCCCTTTCTGTACATCTCTTGGCTGTCTGTGTCTCCATCCTGCTCAGTCCTTCCCCCTGCACCTCTCTATACTGTGAGAGTAGTTCCTTGTCATATGGCAGGTTCCTCATTTCTTATACAACAAGGCCTGGAGCTGATTCTGCCTGGGCACATTAAGAGTTGCTTGGTCCTCCAGATGCACTGAAGAACGGCTGCAGGGAAATATTGTTAGAGCATTATTGGTCAAAGTTCAGTGGCCTTCTTCGTAGGACTTTCCATCACAGCCCTCATGGAACAGGAGGATGTTCCTAGAACACGATATATCACTGAGAGCTCTCAAGCTGAGCTCTCAAGTTCTGGGGTGTTTACAGCCAGTTTGTTTGCATTGATTTATCAAGATTTTAGCAAGTTAGTTTCTCTGGTTTTGTCCTATTCTAAAGCTGAGTTGTAACACATAAAATTCAGTAGGAAACATGGAAAGGAAAAGATACTTTGTCCAAGGAGAAGCAGTCTGGGAGGGGCTTCATTCTAAGAACTGTGGGAGGTTGCAAGACTGATGGCTCTTGCCAGCAGTGTGTCTTGCAGGTTGCAGCAGGCTCCAGACAGTGCAGCCCTCTCTGGTTTTATGGTGCTGCAGTTCATGAGTTAAAATCACAGAAAGTCCTCAGTCCATCTTCATCTTCCCTCTGCAGTTAGAGATTTCTGTGATTGATTTCTGTGGATTCGCTGACTGGGATTTGTGAGGCTCTGTGGGGAGAGGTTTAAGATGTCTGGTAGGTGTACAGGAGGCATGCCTACCCTTCATTGATTTCTAGAGAAAGAGCTGTCCCATCTGCTCTGCTCTGCTTTCTCTGTGAACAAAGTAAAATGAAATCAGGAACTTTGGTAACACTGGTAGCGTCCAGGCAGTGAAATGAGAATTATTTGGTAAATAATAGTAAACACTACTTCACAGAATCACAGAATCACAGAATATTATGAGTTGGAAGGGACCCACAAGGATCATCTAGTCCAACTCACCATCTAACACCCGTAAAGAGACCGAGAGCACATCGCAGAGCATAACACCAACCTAGATCCCTCACAGTCTAGCAGGCCACTCCGNCAGGCCAGGATGCCATTGGCCTTCTTAGCCACCTGGGCACACTGCTGGCTCATATTGAGTTTCCTATCAATCAGTACACCTAAGTCTCTCTACACTTCAGTAGTAGCATTTCAAGTATACGATGCATATTCTTCACCCAAAGTAAAAATGTTCGGTTAACTCAAATGTCTGTTACTCCTGCATGTTCCTTCAGCTAGTATTTAGGTGAGACATGCATATGCAGCACCAGTGGTCCAGATGAGAGATGCCAGGTTCCAAAGCAGACTGCCTTCTAGTAAATGAGAACTAATGTATAGAGGTTAAAGAGGAATTAGCAGTCTTTCCAGATATATTTTAGTGCAGGGAAACATATATAAGAAAAACACAAGTAATAAATTAGAAAATATACAAAGGAAGATTAAACCTGCCCTCATAAAGGAAATAGTGTCATAGGTGAAAGAAAATATGAGAAGTTAGGCGGCTTGCCAGTAAAAAAATATTAAAGCTAGTAGAGACAAAACAAATTATGTCAAGCCTCTGAAAGTTGTAGTATATGCAGAGATTATTTCAAAAGGAGAGATCCACCTGTAAATTTGGAATAAGCAGTTTCTTTCCTATTGCAGGAATTACTGAGGGAGACAAGTGAGATGAGATCAAAGGGCACTTACAGGATGTGCAGAACGGATGAGGGAGACAGGCAAGACAGACAGGATCAAAGGACACTAATGATAAAGAAGCTTTGCTTGCCATCTCCTGTAAAGAAACACTGTGAGTCAGCAGAAGTTCAGGGGGTATTAAAAGAAAAAATCTAAAAGATCACGTTAGAAGCAAGCTACATGTATTTCCTGCCCATCAAGGGATGTAACAATAAAAGGATATGGGCAACATTTATACACAAGTTTGTTAAGTGCAGGTGCCTTTAGCTTCAAACTGTAGATTAGAAAGACTTGAAGAGAGCAGTCTGAATAAAGTTAATGCAGCCAACACATTAATTTACGGTCTTACTGTGGGGCTTTGTGGAGTCTTGCCTAGAGTGTTTTGAGTTCTGTTCCTAGCTAATGTCCTATTATCATGAAATAGAAATACTGCATGTGTTTATTTTTTTGTTTTGTTTTCCTCTGAGGCAATAAGAGAAATATTATTACTCTTATCTACTTACGGAAAATAAAGCCACTTCAGCAAGTCTATTGATGAGCTATGAATGTGTCATTGAACAAGTAGTGGAAGGGACCTTCAAACTGTACTCTGAAAACACTTTTAATTAAGGATATAAAACACTCATTTAGAATAATTAGGAAATTACTCAGTATAATATTTAGCATTAAAGTAATTAATAATTGACATTCATCAGTTTCAGAGGACTTCATGCATAGTATGAGTAGACTCCTTATAGCACACTTGCTGCTTTTTTTGAGAGGCCTGTTTGTGCCTGAGTCAGTGAGTGATGTGTGTAGGGCTATGCCACAAATCCAGCAGAAAGCTGAGAATGTAACCTACGCCTGGGATTTGAAAGAGGGGAGGGAAATGAACCATTTCAAACAAATCACACTAGTACCTTATATGTAGTCTAGAAGAAACATTGTTGTAGGGAAGCATTATCGATTACCTCTAGAATGCAGCAGGGAAAAAACACCAACTTGACAATTTTTCCCTGAAACACAGATTTCAGTATCTTTAAACCACTCTCTATCACAGAAGTAGTAAAATACATCATTGGTATGGCATGGCAGGAGAGAAAAACTTTTCAGGAAATTCATTGCACTATTCCTTGAAACAAAATGTTTTCTAATGCCCTGGGAGATCGATGGGAAAGGTGCTTCTACAATCAGCTTCTATATAGAAAGCCCTATACAGGGTTTTCTTTTTCCAGTGTGTGTATACCAGAAGTTGTCATAGAGCAGTCACTAACAGCAAGATGAGGAACTTACATTGCAAGGTGCTAGGTCAGTTTCTCAGCTAAATCCCACTAAATCTTTAGATTTGATTAAATGAGTGAAACTTGCTCCTTCTCAAGATGTTTGCTGAATAGGTGGGGTTTATCAATGAGTGCTTTCTACAGAGTCCCATTTCTTTGTGCTGCTGTTTCTCTGTATATGCCTTGAGGGATTTTTCCAATATAATGAATACAATCACTGAATCAATCAATCACACAATCAATCTTCATTGCTTTCTACTCAATTCATTGGAGCTGGCTGGCTTTTTGCTACTATCCCAAAGTTTTTCTTGTCCTTTATTTCTTACAGAATAAATATGGAATGAAAACCACTTAACTAGACTTAGAAATACAGAACTTCCTTAGTAATTAGTCTGCTGTTGTACTTCTCTCAATTTTAGTGTAATTGGGCTCCCTCTTATCCCTGATCAATGTTCTACTACTCTTACATCTCATTTTCTGTGTCTGCTTAAAAGAATAACTCGCCGCATTGCAACCTCTCTGGTTTGTGAGAAATTTTCCTAGGAGACCTGCCTCAGTGATTCACGGAGCTTCCTGTTCGATGCATGCACAGTGCCTCTGTTTTGCTGAGGGGCGGTGCTGGCGCTCCCTGTGAGGCGGGAGTGGCCTGGCACTCCTGTGTGTCTCCATGTCCCATCCCTACAGTGGAAGGCTCACGCCATGGAATGCCCTGGGCGGCCACTGAGACTCAGTGCAGCACCGTCACAAACCATGCCATCCCCTGTTACTCTAAGCCCAGCTGGGGACTCACCCCCACAGGGTGTGTTACTGTTTCCATAGCTACAGGTGGGGAAGGCGATGCAGTCTATGCTCGGCCATTGTGTGCCTGGTGCACCTGGTGATGACGTAACCCCAGGGAATTGCCCCACAAAAGTGGGGGTGGGTTGGCTGTTGTGGCAGTGGGACCAGTGCTGTGCGCAGGGACGCGGTAGCGCTGGGACGTGCCTGTGCTGCTGCCACAGCTGCTGCACCAGGAGGAGGCTTCCGTTCCCCCATGCCCGCCCCCTGCCGCAGCAAGGGAAGCGCTGTTCTCCTGTGTCCATATGGCCAGCTCTGCCTCTCCCAGGACCAACAGATGGTAAAGGGAAAGAAACTCCAACACCCATGCCATCCCCCACCATAAGGGGCTCCGGGTGTTGCAGTGTTGGAAAGTTAAGGTTTCCCAGGCTCCACGAAGGCCAACCAAAGCCCAGGGACACCCCTTCCCACTGTGGTCTGGAGCTTCCCCTCCATGGACGCAGTGCAAGCATGCGCGGTTGCAGCAGCCTGGCAACAGCAGGTGTAGAAGCAGTGGCTTGGCTGAAGAGAAGCCCAGGGATTCTCCGGGGGGGTCTCCTGAGTTAAAGAGGGCTCAGAAACACTTCCCTTTGCTCCCGTGTGTTGTGAGAGTGTGTGGGGAGGAGCGGAAAATGCTCCCCAGTGCTCCTGATTGGGGGTGGAGTGATGGGCATGGCCTGTATGCGTATTAATGACCCGCACGTGTTTGTGAATTAGACAGTTTAAAAGACCCCCAGGAGACACGTTCCTCACGAAGGGTGAGGTATTAAAAAAAAAATCCACTTTAGCACAGTGGTGAGTGTCCCCATCTGTCATGTGGGAGACCGGGGATTCGATTCCCACCAGGGAGGCAGTGGTGCTGTTTATGAGTTGGACTTGATGATCCTTGTGGGTCCCTTCCAACTCAGAATATTCTGTGAAATATCTGTGAAATATTACTGTACTTTCTGATTTCCTGATTTTACTGTGGTTTTACCCTAGTAAATTCTTCAACTATTTTAGTGAACAATTTTCTTTTGAAGTAGTTAGAAGAGTATATTCCATTTTACTGTCTTTTTCTTGAGAGAAATTTCCTGTGTTTTCTATATCACACCTAGGATTTTATCTTTATCATCCAAGTCTCCTACACGTATGATTTTTGGTAGAAGGTTGAAAGTGCTAAAACTGCGAAATTACACAGAACCATTTTTATTTAATTATTCAGATTTATAAAAACATGTGGAAACTAAGAAAGTTTTAATAAATTAATTTTTTTTTCTGTTTCCTCAAGTTTGTTTTTTCATGTCCTCAAGTTTGTTGATCCAAGATGTGTGGTGATACTTGAAAGGTGGCTATCTGTCTCATGCACCTTGCATATTTATGGTTCCACCTTTTAAAGTGAAATTTAATTTTCTGAATTAAAAGTTTTAGTTCGGATAGAAATTTAATTTTAAGATATTGAAATTTTAGCTCACTGTCAAACATGCTAGTAATAAGTATGAAGACAAGATTTAAGAGGATTTTAGCCACTAGAGGTATGATAAAAATGCAGAATTTTATATACAGTTATACCTTGACTATTTGTGCATAATTATTCACTGCTTCATCTATTCGCAAAAAAATTCTCCACAAATCCTAATCAGTTATTCACGAATATGTCTGGTCGATGCATGCATGGTTGCCCTGCCTCACGGAGGGACAGTGCTGCCACACCTCTTGGTGAAGGAGTGGCCCGGCCTCACAGGACAGGCGGGCAGTGCCTCTCGCTTGCTGGGGACAGCCACAGATCACTCCCTTATGAGTGCTGTGGAGGTTACGTGGTGCTTATAAGTCCTGCAGCACCTTTATACGTGCTACAGAGCCTTCCCCGCTCCTGTGTGTATTTATGAATGTGTATTTATGGATGGTCCCTATCAGGAAAGGCTTATACACATGGCACTGCAGCAGGCCTCAGGACACAGGGGGCCCCACGTGGAGATGCTTCAGTGCCGGCTGCCCTGGCTGCCTTGGGCAGGCACTGAGACTCAGCATGGCTCCACAGAAGTCACACCCATCCCTTGTCAATCTAAGCCTAACCAGGAGCCCTGCTCTGTCTTCTCCAGTGTCCGTCCCAGCACCACAGCCCTACAGCCCTATGCCACCACTGCTGGCAGCATGGCCACAGTGATTTGATAACATTAAAGTGTTGAGAAACTCTGTATAAAAACCTTCCACAGCTGCTCACAGACAGGCTCACACACAGGGACAGGCAGCCAGGCTGGACTTGCCAGTTTATATCTGCATATGGGCAGATATGTGCATATGCACAGATATGTGCATATGCATATGCAGATATGCATAGCCTTAGACAAAGCACTCTTCCCTGTACTAGACAGCTGCAATTAAAAGGAAAACACTCCTACACCTATTCTTAAAGGGGGCTCAGGATTTTACAGGGTTGCAAAGTTGCCACATTTATGACAATAATTTACCATGTTAATGTCCAACCCAGAATTCACGGATTTAGTGTTCTGTGGGAGCCTCATAAGACCCAAAACTTGTGAATCCAGAGCTATGACTATGTTTCCCACAATATCATATATGCATTTAATGTAATGTTATAGCACATATAAACTTATTGAAGATGGAAGAAAGGAGTTATAACCTCTTTTACATGCAAGTGCTGTATAGTGCAGACTTCTATATTATTATGCTGAAATGATTGTTATCCAGAAATTATATTATGAACTTGCAATAAAGTAGTCCCTGTCAAGCCTTATGTGGTGCATTAAAAGAAGATAAATGAGCTTATGTAGAAAAAGTGAAACAACTTGTTCCAGTGCATGAATAATTGCAATTAATTTTTTAATATACCCTAAATCCGTGTCAGTTTTAAAGTTCTGCTGATGTAAAGGATGTTGGCAATTAATCTGCAGTCTTGTGTGTGTCCACCAGCACTGCATAGGAGACACAGGTTTTGCCTGCTTGTGGCCCACTACTCAAGGTTTCATGGCTCTACGTGACTATATACCCTATCCAGAAATAGCTGAATGTTAGGAGGTGTGCTCCAGATCACAGAGCACAGAGAGGAAAGCATATTTATACTCTTCAAATTAGGATCATCAGATGATATACACTTTTCTTCTTAAATTGCCTTCCATGTTTTCTGATGCTTTCATTTTCTGTATGATCTCTGTCATCTTACAACCCTGAAATAATGTGACTGCAGTAATCCCTTGAATTTCACAGGGGCCCGGGACTGGGGAAATGTTGCAAAACCCAGATTCCGTGAAGAGCGGTGGATCACACACGTGAAAATAAGACATGTCCATCGTCCCACCCCCTGAGCCCTGGAGAACCAGGGGGCCTTCCTGGCACCTCCCCACTCTGTGTGACTGGACAGGGGAGCAAAGGGGATCTCTTTTGCACCTCCCTGGTGTGGTGGGAAGGGATGGGGAAGAGAAGGGGAGGTCGCTGCTGTGCCACACCATTAGAGAGTCCAGTCTGCCCTTTCCCTCCCCGAGCAAGGCAAGCACGTGCTTTGTGCAGCCCTGAGACTTCAAAAGGCAACAGTGAGGGCTTGATGTGGCCCTGGGGCTGCACAAGGTGACAGAGTCCACTTCGTGCAGCCAACTCTGGGAGGCCCCTGAACAAACGAGAGGCACTGCCCCCCTGCTCTGTAGAGCAAGCTAATCCCGCCCCCTAGTGCAGCAGAGGGACTCTACGCATGTGCACATGGAAAAATGCCATGAAGAATTGAGGGAAGAATTGAGGGAAGTCTATGGTATCTTCACTGTAAAAAGCTTCATGAAGAAGTAAAACCATGAAACTTGATGCACGAAGACATGAGGGATTACTGTATTTGGATCCCATGACTTTCTCATACATGGTCAATTTAGTACTTCACAAACTGGTGTTTCTTCCCTTGTCTCAGTGATTATGGGATTCAGACTTTTGCCTTGGATGACAGAGAATAAGCAGAGCATATCTGCACAAGGTTCTGGCTATTGCTATATGGAGAGAAATGGAAGGAAAGAGTTTCGAGAAAGAGGCTTGTGATACCCACTCACTGCTTTAAAGCAGTTGTTTCTGCGACTGAAACGGATTTATGAAGAACACAAGAGATTTTGTTCTCAGGAGCAGAAAGGGAAAAGGCTATTGACAAATTGTTTCAAAAGACCTGTATTAAGGTTCATCAGCATTTTAACTGTGATATTGTAAGAATTGTAAGAAGCCTATATATAAACAAAGATCATACTGTTGAGTCCTGAATCTTATTTATTGAAGCCTCTGTACACTGCAGAGAGCTTTTAGGTCTTTTGAGTTAGAGAACATAAATCAAATTCTCTTCCCTTCCTTTTCTGATGGGGAAAAACATTGACCCTAGAAGTGAGAAGGGCTCTGAGCTAAGGTATCAGGGTTTTAATAATAAGTTTGACATCAGCGATGATCAGGTTGAGAGCCTATGGATTATGGTTAACGGGATAGATAATAAAACTGAAATCCTGGTAGGAGTATGTTATAGATAGCCCGACCAGGAAGAGGCAGACCTATTGCTC
>WEKX01002130.1:0-60186 GCA_013390025.1 Pitta sordida
TGCCCTCCTGCCTCATCTTGTACTTGTTACTCGGCCGGAGAAGAGTGGGGCCCTTCCTCCACTCCACGGGGGCCTCTCTGCTCAGCTGGCATTGCAGGGTGGCTGTCCCACCTTCCACAGCTTCCATGTTCTTCAGCTCTTCCTTGAAGAGCACAGAGACAGCTGAGGAACGAAGCATTCTCAGTTTACTTTGGGAGTATCATCACCAGCTGGTGACCTCACATGGGATTTAAAGCCAAAACAAATTCCTTTGGCGCATGCAGCAAAGAAGCTCAGACCTACCTGCACTTCCAGGACTCCACTCACGTTTACAATAGGACACCAAGAGTTTGGGATCAAATAAAGAGAACATTTCCCAATAATTAGATTATCAAAGTAATTACCCTTCTGCTGCCCAAATGCTGTCTGTCACAGACATGTAAAAACTCATTAAGAAAGTGGAGAAAAGAATTGCATATTCTTTAATAAAAGGTGTAGCTGAGGCCTTCCTTACCTCTTTGCTTTGAGCTTGGGCAATCACCTCTATCTAACGTATAAGAGATATTTCATAAGGAAAAAAGAAATCTGTTATCAAGTGTATTTGATAAGGTTTAGCATGAAGTTACCATCCCATAAAACATAATGGAACCCAGCCAGAGCTGCCTTTTGTCTGTCCTGATCCCTGGTTTTCCAAACCATAAATGTGCAGGAGGTAGCAGGACCGTGGCAAGAACAACAACAAATGGTCACAAGCAGGTGTCTCATTCCTACCATGGATTTTGACTCGGGCTGTGGTCTGCTGGTCTCCAGTGTCACAGGTGTATCTTCCCGCATCTTCTGGCTCTGCATTATGAATCACCAGCTCTGCCACGGTCCCCTTCTGCTTCATTTCATATTTGGCACTTGCCTGGAGCATGGCTTCTCCCTTCTTCCACACCACGGTGGCATCAGCTTTGGTGAGTTCGCAGCGCAAGGAGACGGATTTCCCTTCTTCTGTATCCGTGTTCTCCAGAGCTTGTTTAAAAAGGACAGGCACAGCTAGAACACAGAACCGGGAATTAGGATGTGCCCTCTTGACCTGATCTACAATAAGTACCCCGTGAGAGCTGTCACCTCCTAAACACAGTCCTTTTCCTCAAAACTGTCCCTTGGCTGTGTGGCATTGACATGATTCTGCTTGGGAGCAGGAATAAACCTCTCCCCCAGATGTTATCATCTCACTATGGACTGACAGGAATATGGGGAAAGTTTCTTTCATTTTTAATAAGGACCCTTTTGGAATCCTCTGGTTATCCTCACCTAATTGATTCCCTGCTCCTGCAGGGAATTAAATATGTTAAATATGTTAATATCCAAGGTCACTCTTGCTTTCTGCTCCAGCTCCTTTTACCACGTTGCTAAAGCTACTGTATTTCTTAAAGGGCATTGAGGAGTGCAGATGACAACTGGGAGCCTTGAAAAAAAGATGTTTATGGAAGTTTAGGGATCTAAACATTAATCACTTGGCCACCTCCAGTTTTCCGGGGACTGGACTTAAAATTTTCACATTCCTGTGCTCCAATACTACTGGTCTCCATCTCTAACTCCAGTCTTAATCACAACGATTTAAAATACCTCAGAGATCAGGAACTACAGGACATAGAAAATTAACATTCCTTCACTTTTTTTTTTCCCTCCCAGTGGGAAGTTACAGATTTAAAACCCCGAATGCAGAATGTGAGATGACATGAATGAAATATATAGAGGTGGTGATTACAAGTGTACAGTATCACCTTTGAATTTTACATGCCACAAGAAATGAATTGTCACATGATTATTATTTTTTAGTAACTCTATTAACCACTTGATTAGAAAGTGTAGAAATCTCTTTAACTCTACCCACCATTCACTTTCACCCGGGCAGTGGTTTTCAGCTCCCCAGTGCTGCAGGTGTAGTCCCCAGCATCCACTGGTTTGACATCTCTGATGATGAGCTCTGCCACGGTTCCATGCTGCTTAAACTCGTATTTCTCACTGGCATGGAGAACAGCGTCTCCTTTCATCCATTTCACAGGGGTACCAGGTTTGCTGAGCTCACAGGTCAGCTTGACCTCTTTTCCTTCTCTAACCTCTTCATTTTGAAGCTCTTGCTTGAAAATTAGTGGCATCTCTGAAAAAGAGCAACAAAAACGGTGAAGGAAACGCATGAGGATGAAAATCATCCCCCCCCCCCCTTTTTTTTGTATCAGACTTTGTTTTTGAGATGGAGAATCACAGGAAAGGAAAGGCACTGGCAAAGAGTAAATGGATTCTGACATCTCACAGCTGGCTGCCAGCACTTTAGAGCAGCAGAAAAAAATTGAGGCCATATGTTTATTTTCCTTTTAACCGCTGTCTGCACTATGGAAGACTTTGCTGCTATTACTGTTTTCATTATTAACATCAGTGGCACATGCTGCACCGCTATTAATGCCACAAAATCTGTGCTCAGAGCTGGACCACTGGCACAAAAAACATAAAACTTCACTGAGATCAACTCACATATAACACAGAGGACACAGGAAGGGCAAAGCACTTTCTGTCACAGCTAGCAGCATTGATTCGTTGTTATAACACCACCACCACCCCCAATAATGTGGGGTTTGTACTTTTTTTTTAATCCAACATGGACACAGATTTAAAGCCAGCACAGAGAAAACACAGAGGGGAAGCACAGCTGTAGGTGACTTGAATCCCAGGCAGAGGAAACTCCGCAGGGACAAGGATTTAAGCTGAGCTAATGCAGAGAAGGAGAACCTCGACTGAAGTGCTCTAAAAAACACACAAATTGTTCCTGAATTTTTTGTTCTTATAAACATGCAACTCAGATACTGACTAGTGATGCATTTAACCCGTGACTGTTACAAAACTACAGCCTGTTCTTCTGTTCCCTTTTATCTCTACTTTGGGACACTTCAAATAGATCAGGTTTCCCCAAATCCCAACCTGGCCTTGAATACTCCCAGGGATGGAGCATCTACCAGCTCTCTCAGCAGCTTCTTAAAGAGTTTTACCACATTCATTGTAAACACGTTTTCCTTACATTTAGTCTAAATCGACCCTGTTTTAGTTTAAAACCATCACGCCCTGTCCTATCAAACAAATCCTGCCTGATCACACCCTGTGCATTGCTCTGAATAAATCTGGCTGCCTAAAGCAATTACCCAGACAAATGTGGGGGGGTGAGCTGCCTCCTTGGGGACAGCCATCAGAAATTTGATGAATTTACACATTTGAATCCACTTGCACTGGAAACAAAGGATTCAAACACTTATTTTCCCCTAAGAGATCACTGACAAGGGTGAGATCAATGTAGTTTGTTTTATATTCAATTCAAATAAATTGTTTGAAATTTACTTTTTTAAATCCAAAATACACATTTGAAGATATTCTAATGGCATTCTTGTACCAAGCTGCTACAATTTTGGGGAGATGACTTCAGAAGATTGAAGTCCCTAGTATTCAGAGATTCCCTTTTTTTGGGGTGGTGGTTCACTGAGTCTTATTTTATTCAAGTCCATTCCCCAGCAGAAGCTGCACTTGCCAAGTTTGCTGCGCTCCTTTACCACAGAGAGAACACAAAGCTTCTTCCTCTCGTGTCATTCATTGGCTTTTTTCACTTTCAGGAGACGGATTCTAGAAGTGATTCATCCTTTCTCTGGATTATCCTTTAGGACAGGTGGATCTTCTACAGAGATACCCACTGGCCTCCACTGACCCACTGATCTCTTGGAGGTTGTAATGACATGATCTTTCATGTCCCTTCCAACCCCAAACCATTCTAGGACTCCACGATTCTCAGAGAACTTGGGCACTTCACTTTCCCAGAGCTAAAACCAGGTCAGATGAAGGATTTGCATGTTTTTGTCATGTCACTTTATGAGTCTGACCTCAGTGTTAGATGACAAAGTAGGACCCAAACCATCACCCTTGGCAGTAAGAACGTCACTACTTCCAGCTGCTCCAGCCTCACACTCATATCTGCCACTGTCTCTTTCTTCTACTCTGTCAAGGACAAGCTTGGATTCAAATCCTGACCAGGCCTGTTGTGACTTGGAGGTTTCAGAGTGAGGGATCACATCCCCTGCTCAGTGACTCCAATATCAACCAGCTCCTTTGTGAAAGGTGCAGGGTTTCTCTAAAATAACATAAAAACCAGCTGAGGTGTTTCAGGAGAGATTTGGATTCTCAGATTACACGTCATCTCTGAGGTTTGCATCCAGGATTTCTTCTATCAAAGTTACAGGTCAAGATTAGTGACAAATATTTTGATGTTTGTGATTATAAAACCCCTGAGAAGCACCAATGATGCATAAAATATTGCTTAAAGACCTATTGACATCTGGGAGAAACTGAGAAAATCATGTCCCTGTTGGAGAAGATAAATAAGATCTCTCCCACATCTCAGTAAATAGAAGAAAACCCGTTTTTCTGTAGTTTGGCAAAATTTGGGCAAATTTTCAAATTTGGAAAAAAAAATAAAAATCTTCTCTGAAATAAGGGTGGTGGTTGTGAAACATGACACTATGATCTGACTGTGTGGTTTACATCTCTGGGCAACGAAAAATATTTTTATTTCCAGTAAGAAAACATCTCTCCAATCCCACATTCTTGGGCTGTCTGGCATTCATCGAATTTCTTGCCATAGGAGTAAACCAACACTGCAGCTTGAACTCTCCCTTTTCCAGAGAAAACAATCCATTGTCAACAACGAATAGCTGAGAACACATGCAATGAAAACTCGGTTTCAAGCTTGGCGTTGCGCTTCTTTTTTTCATACAATTAATTGATTTCTCCTCATTAATCACCACCTTAAAAGTTCACTTGAGGAAAACTGAACAAGGCATCGAAGGTACCATCACTGCAGCATAACATTCCCACCTAAGATCCAACAAGCACTCCAGGAATTGTCCAGGATTACCAAGTGTTCATTCTCCAGCGATAATTTCATTATATCAATAATTCTGCTCTTGAACGTACACGGCTATACATAGGACGGGGATAAATTCGCAGCATTTTTGTTCTTTCTTTCCACCTACCCACATTAACCCCACTTATTTCTACTCATTCTCTCCTCTCCTGCAGTTTTTATGATTGATTTACCTTTCACCACCAAACTGGCAGATGTTTTCTTATCACCAGCTTCAAATGTAATGACCCCCGAGTCCTTCAGTGAGAGCTTTTTCAGCGTTAGCAGGTGATATCCCCCAGGCTGGCACTGGATCTCATTAAGTTCATTGGTATGGAGTGGGGTTTTATCCAAAAACCACTGCACTTTGCTACAGTCTACGGGAGAGATTCTGCACTTGAACATGGCAGATTCTCCTTCTAAAACAGTGACATCCTCCAGGTCTTCTGTTATTAGCACTTTCTGGCCTGAAAGGAACATAGATACATCAATTACTGGAATCTTCGGTTTCTAAGCATGAAAATCCATATGGAAAGCTCCCAAGGTTTCCCAGGAGTTTTTCAGGGGGGAATAAAAAAAAATGTTCGCGATACAAAAGACATGATTCCCCTGATACTGAACACAAAACCCAATCACAGGAAGAGAATATATGCAGGACATACACCAAAATACGATGGAGACAACTTTAAAGCACCAGAAAACATAAAGCAGAACAAGTAGCCAGTCCAAGGCAGATCCAGTGTCATGAACTTTCTCCAAATAAAACTCCCTGGAAAGATTGAAAAGATGAGTTTCTGACAGCGTTGTTGGGCTCTGGACACCACTAAGCAGATGATCCCTCCCCTGACAACCTCTCTGTTTTTCTGGAGCAAATATGACTTGTTTTCTATGGGATGGGACCACTGAACCCCCACCTTCTTACATATAAACACAGTGGGAAGTGGAGAGAGTGTCTGGCTGCACCTTTGGTAGAAAGAAACATCAGCCCTGAAGACCTGTCTGTATAGATGGATATACACCTAACTAGAAATAAATATAAATATAAATATATATATATAAAGATAAAGCTACCTACAAATACATATAAAATAAAGTTATTGCTGTATACAAAGGTGCCTCTGATGTTGCTCCTACTGACAAAACCAGTACAGGGATTTTTTTCTTTAATCTTTGTGACAGTGGGGTATTTTTTTACAGTCAGAAAAGATGCTGTTAGAAGCCTCACAGTGAATTCAGGTAGCTTAGAGCCTGAGGCCATGATGGAGATTAAATACACTTCCTTGCTTTTCAACACTGCTCTAACAGATGATCAGAGGTGGAGGAGTCTGAATTTACCCCTTGTATTTAATAACTAAATATAATAATTAGCAAGAGGACACTGCCACTGTTTCTCCAACTGACTGCTCTTGAATCATTCCTCCTATTTTCTTAATTTTTTATTAATATCAGTATCAGGATTTCTCCCATCTGGGGCTTCAGCGAGGAATCTGTGAGGAACAGTAACAATCAGACCTCAGACACTGCCCTCCCATCAACATTGGCCTCCACAACAGAGATGCTCCAAGGGCTGGATCCAGGCTGGGAGAGCTGGGGGAGTCCATGTGGAGAAAAGAAGGATCCAGGGAGATCCTTCTTAGGTCTGAAGGGGCTCCAGAAGAGCTGGAGAGGGACTTGGGACAAGGGAATGGAGGGATGGGACAAGGGGAGTGGCTTCCTACTGCCAGAAGGCAGGGCTAGATGGGATATGGGGAAGGAATTTCTGGCTGCGAGGCTGGTGAGGCCTTGGCCCAGGTTTCCCAGAGAAGCTGTGGCTGCTGCATCCCTGGAAGTGTCCAACACCAGGTTGGACAAGACTTGGAACACCCTGGGGTACTAGAAGGTGTCCCTGCCCATGACAGGGGCTCGAACTGGATGACCTTTAAGTTCCCTTCCAGCCCAAACGATTCTGGGATTCTATGGATCACTCTTTGCCCATTACCTCTTAGAAACCACTGCTGGGACAAGGCATCAAGGGACACAGGGAAAAGTCTGGAGACAGAATAATTTTTCCCTCATCTAATTGCAGGCACTCAGAAGGAAGCCTGAGTTCCTGTTCATACAGGAACACCAACCTCTCCTCCCTATGAGCATTTTAGGGTTAAATCACACCCTAAACACTCCAGGTGTAATTGCGTCAAGTTTCTTGTCATGTCCGTATTTTCGGCCACATATTCCTTTCATCTTGAGAGAGACAGAGTCAGAAATCAGTGGATCTGCTACCCATGTGCTGAGAAGTAGATCTGCCTGTGCATATAAGGTTTCCCATGGTAAATTTGGGACGTATGATCACATTCCTCCCATTCCTACCTTGCACAACAAGCTTGGCTCTGCACTGGGCGTCACCAATGTCACAACTGTAAGTGTCACTGTCGCTTTTCTCCAGGTTTTTTATGGTCAGCTGGAGGACTTGTCCTTTCTGTGTGATCTCGTATTTCCTGCCAGACCTGAGCTCAGCGATGCCTTTCCTCCAGACCACAGAGGACACAGCTCTCTCACTCTGGCACACAAAAACTGCAGTTCCACTCTCGTTGACTTTCAGGTCTGAAAGTTCCTTGACAAAATAATTGGGTTTTTCTAGAAATTAAAAAAAAAAAAAATCATTAAAATGAGTCAGACTTACTTTTTACCCAAACCAGTGCTGAGCATATAGGCTTGGATCCCCTCTACCCCTACTTGTAGAATCAAAGAATAAAGAGTCATAGAATCATTTAGGCTGAAAAAGACCCTTAAGATCATCAAATCATTAACATTAACTTAACTCAACTCTCCCAAGCTCACCACTAAACCATGTCCCCAAGCATAACATCTATAAGTCTTTTAAATTTTTCCAGGGATAGTGACTCCACCATTTCCCTGGCCATCCTGTTCCAATGCCTGAGCATCCTTTCCATTAAGAAATTTCTCCTAATACCCAGTCTAAACCTTGACCATTTCCTCGCATTCTGTCAGATGGAATGGATCTAAAAAGATCACCAGATCCACATCCAGTCACAGGACATACAAGGTAAAATATATCCAGGAAAAGCTAACACCATTATCCAGGTACTGGTGAGGTCTCATCTTCAGGGCCACACACAGTTTTCATCACTCATATTCAAAGAAGACAAACTCAAATTGCCAGTTTTGATTGACACATAAGATTCCTCAAGTACCTACAAGGTGCTTTTTCACATTTTATTGTACTTTTAACCCATCTTGTTTATTGAAAAATGAAAACTGATCCAGTTCAGAGAGAACAACATACCCTACAGGATATTTACTCCAGCCTCTACCCCTGCCAGCCCCTCTGCACACTTCAACTGACCTTGCACTGTGATCCTGGCTGTCGTTTTCGAGACCTCTGTCTCACAGGTGTATTCCCCACTGTCCTTGACCGTGGAGTCATGGATGACCAGAATGGCCTGTGTTCCCTCTTGTTGCAAATCGTATTTCTGGCTTTTTCGGATTGCTTTGCCATCCTTGTACCACCTGATGTTCACGTCAGGTTTGGACAGTTCACAGCTCAGGCTGATGTCCTGCCCTGCTTGGGATGTTTTATCCTCCAGCTGTTTTGTAACCTCAGTAGGTTTTTCTGAAGAGGAAAAAAAAAAAAGATAAGGATCTTCGAATGAAAATCATGATCAATGATTGCAATTCAAATCACAGAATTATAGAATCATAGAACCTGTGACTGTCCCATCACTGGAAGGGTCCAGGACCAGACTGGACGCGGCTTGGAGCAACCTGTGACAGTGGAATGTGTCCCTACCCATGGCAGGGGGTGGAACTGGATGATCTTTAAAGTCCCTTCCAACCCAAACCATTCTCTGAAACAATTCTCTGATTCTATGAAAAATGACTACATATTTGCAGATTTTGAACTGCGTCTGAAAACTACTTATTTCTTGTCCCCAAGGAGCCTTGGGTGATTATCTCTGATCCACACAGTCTGGGTTGTAACTATCTGTACACACTAGCGTAGTCAGGTGTCAAACATCTATTTGAGCTCAAATATCTATTAAAAGCTTCAGCCTTTCACTTGTTTTTAAGGAAAAAATCTCAGTTCTTCAAGGCTCAGGGGGAAGGCTGTTATTCACTGTGATCATAACAAGCACTTTGCTGACAAACCTTATGAAAAGACACTAGGAAATCAATCCCTAGAACCCTTCTAATCTTGTTACCTTTCACAGTCAGAGAAGCCTTGGAGGTCAGGCCACGGGCAGTGAAGACAACTTCCCCAGCATCCTCAGGAACCACACTTTGGATGCTGAGAGTGTACTTCCGACCCATGTTAGAGGCTTTGAACCTCCCACCACTTTCCACTTTTCTCCCGTTCAGTGTCCAGTTGAAGTCATCAATGCTTTCATGGGACAAAATGCACTCAAAGGTGCAATCCTCTCCCAGCTGGATTTCGGTGTTCTTGAGTCGTTTGGTGATGCCAATGTTCAGTTCTGGAGGACAAAAATCAGGTTAAAACAAGTAAAAAATAATGATGTTTTTAGCTCGTAAGAGTGGTTTATCTACTGGATTGGCAGATATCACTGCATTCCTTACTGACGTCTGTGACATGGGGAAGATTCCTCAGATATCATCCACTCAGAATGACCACAAAGTTATAGAAAAAGGGACATGTGAACTTCCTGGCTCTGCTCTGGAAGGACTGCATGAAAAACACCTCACTCAGTGGAGAAGAGTCAAGATTCACTGAGGTACAGGGGAGAAGAGCTGTCAGACAAGAAGCCTCCAGGATGATCTGTGAGGTTCTTCTCCATGTTGATATGAAAAACGGGATGTTTGAAATTTTTTAACTTTTTACTTCTGGTGTTCAAATCTGGCAAACTCAATGATTTTCTTATTATTAATGTGGGTTTGGAAGATATACAATTTTTTTCCTTCAAACAAACACAAGGATTAGAGGACAGGATGAAATTCTGGGTTCTTCAATAGATGATGCTGTATTTTTGTATTCCCAAAATGAGCTCTGAATTAATAGCTCAAAATATGACACCCTGGCTATTTGAGTGGTTTTTTGTTGATTTTTTGGTTGTTGTTGTTGGAGAGGATTTTTTTGAGAAATTATTTGCACTCCTAGGAGGATTTCTGTGCCTTAAGGATATTCAGGAAGGAAACATTTTCCCTGCATTCTTGATGCCTGATTTTCACTGAAACACCAGATAAACTTAAACCAAAGAGTAAAAGGGATTGTTGAGACGTCACTGCGTCATGTGAGGCTTATACAGGAATAGGTGTGAGACCAAGTGACCAGCCCCATCCATATTTCCAGCACCCCTTGACTGTCCATTCTCTACAAGACTTACCCTGAACGCTGAGCTTTGACTTGGCTACATCAGTGCCAATGTCACAGGTGTATAAACCTGCATCTGTCTTTTCAAGGTCATGGATAAGGAGGCACAGGGTCTTCCCAGACTGTATCTCCTCATACTTGTTGCTAGGAGTGATCTTCACACCATCCTTTTTCCAAACAGGTTTGACCTTCTCCTTGGAGGCTTCACATTCCAGTTTAATCACACCCCGCTCCTCACCAAAGACGTCGTCCAAGGACTTCATGAAGACAGCAGGTTTCTCTGAAGGTTAACAGGCAAAACAAAGGACAACCAAGATATCTCAGTCAAGACCTTTGCAGTTGCTAACCAATATTCAAAGACAGATTAAGTAATGGCCATGCTGCTGGTACCAAAGCAAAACCTAAACTGTGTCTTCCACCAGCACCTGAGTCCTTCTCACCAAGGCTGCTCTCAACTCCTTCATCCCCTAGCCTGCACTGAGGCAGGAGCTGCCCTGGCCCACGTGCAGCACTTTGTACTTGGCTTTAGTCAACTTCAAGAGCTTCACATGGGCCCATTCCTGATCTTGTCCAGGTCCCTCTGGATGGCATCCCTACTGCTTGGCATGTCAAGTGCACCGCTCAGCTTGGTGTCACTCGCAAACTTCCTGAGGTTGCACAAGAACACATTAAACCACAGAAACTCTGCTGCTGTCCTTCATATATGTATCTTAAAGTACAGTCATGCAACTAACTGCCTTCTCTTTGCTGCTTCAGTCCAGCTCCAGAAGTGATGTATTAAAAGTCTAGAGAATTATAGAATATGCCGAGTTGGAAGGGAGCCATCAGGATCATCGAGTCCATCTCCTGGCCCTATGCAGGACATATCATGTGACAGAGCATTGTCCAAACACTTCTTGAGCTCTGTTGGGCTTGGTGCTGTGACCACTTCCCCGGGGAGCTTGTTCCAGTGCTCCACTACCCTCTGGGTGAAAAACTTTCTCCTGATACCCAGCCTAAACATCCCCTGACTCAGCATGCCCTATCCTTGGAGTACACTGAAACTCAGTTCCCTGTAGTCATAAATCTTTGGAAACAACACTTTATACACTATCTACCCATTGAAGAGACCTTCAAGCAAAGGAAATTGCTCTTGAGACAGTCCTGATACGTAAAAGGATGATAACAACCTATGGAAGACTTTGGCAGGAAACCAAAACAATTTTCTTCATAAACTCCACCAACTACAGCAGAAATTTGCACTGGAAGAAAGCCTTTGCTTGACTTTTACTCTGTCCCAGAGGGACGGAGCTTTTAAGCAGGATTGCTGCATGGGTATGGTAACTAATGTCTCATTTGCATCTGGAATGTGATCAGGACCCACCTATCACCTTCAGCCTCGCGCTCTCTGACACTTTGTCTGACTTCATTGTCACCGTGCCAGCGTCCTCAGGCTTGACCTGCTTCATCGTCAGCGTGTAGCACTTGCCAACATTCTTGATGTCGTTGAAATTGTTGGTGTAGAGGAGGGTGCCATTGAGGAACCACTCCACATCCTCATCATCATGGGACAGCTCGCAGGAGAACACAGCAGAACTGTCTTCTTCTATTTCCACATCCTGCAGGTGTTTGAGGATTTCCACGTTCCGGGCTGCGGGAAACCAAGGGGCACCATCATCACCATTGTCATAAGGCAGCTGTTACCATAAATAATTTCATGGTGCTAAGAGTTTATTAGATGATGTTATCTGGTCTTCTGAACACGATGGATCATCACATTTCGTTGACTTGGTTTTGCATTTGCTCCAAACAAACAAAAAAAATCCATTAAAAAGACCATTGTCTAAAGTCATCAATTCTCTTTTTACACTAAAACTTGGGGGTTTTTTTAAATTTAAAAATAAATAATTCTTTCTAAAATTATTTTACAGTGATGCCAAAGCATCCCACAGAGCTCCAACCCATGTGCTACTCACTGCACACACACATTAAAACTTAATTGTCCCTGACTCACTTCCAGGGAAATTGTGTCACACAGGATGAGATGAAGACAATGGTTTTGAACACAAAGACCAATTAAAAAGAGATTAAGCAACTTTCTCAGGTTTAGGGAGCAACAGGAATTTGATTTTTTCTTTCCCAGTCTTTGGCCAGAGGTTTCTTTTTGCAGCTTCTCCACTCATGGAATGCTTTTCCTCAGGGGTTAGACAACTCAGAGGAGAGTTTGGGAGTATCAAATAATTTTGTTGTTCAGATAGAACAGACCCACAAAATCATTAAGGCTGATAAAGACCTCTAAGACCATCATATCCAACCATTGACTCAGCACTTCCAAGGCCACCACTAAACTGTCCCCAGGTGCCACATCTACACATCTTTTAAATCCCTCCAGGGATAGAGTGACTCCACCACTTCCCTGGGCAATCTTTTTCAGCGTTTGACAAAATATTCAGTGAAGAACTTCTGCAAGGCCAAACTGTTACCAAGAACTGCCCATGGACTTTTGGAAATGATTCTGTGACTCATCTCCAAGTGCTGCTGAAAGTGATACATTTTCATCAGAGGTCAAGAACTGCCTAAAACACAGTTCCATACCCAGATGAGGGAGAACATCATTATGAATAACAAATTTATTCAGATATAAAATAGATACAAAATGTTTATATAGCAGATATGAAAAGGTGAAGCAGGTATAAAAGGTGACACAGTGGGTCAAGGAAATGAAAACCTCAACCAAAACCACCAGAATCAATGGCCTGTGGCAGTTTAACGTAAAGAACATTTTTAGTTAGAAAAATCGGATTTCTAATTCCTCATATAAAATGGATGGTATTTTTTTCACACTCATTACCTACTTTCATGACAAGGGCTGGATTTCTGTATCATGGAACATCAGCGCAGTAGGTTTATGATACATGTTCTTTATTTATATAAAATAAGAAGATAATTGTGGAAATCTACCTCTCCTCAGGAAGAGAAACCCAGAGTGAAATACTGAACCATAAAGACACACAACAGGCAGGTTCTGCTGCTGGAAACATCTCGTACCTTCGACGGTGAGCGTGGCTTTGGTCTCCGCATTCCCAGCCCTGCACTTGTACACTCCGGCATCTTCGGGCTTCACCTTCAGGATCTTGAGCTCTGACGAGTGCTGCTCCCGCTTGATTTTGTACTTCTCAGAGGGCTCGATGAGCACGTGGTCCTTGAACCACTTTACAATTTTTGGAGAAGGCCTGAAGTCACAGGACAGGATGACCGAGTGTCGCTCCAGGACGGTCTTGTCCTCCAGCTTCCTGGTGATCTGGATGTGATAGTCTGCAGGGTTGAGAAAGAAGAAAGGATCAATCTGAATGATTCTAATCTGTATTTCATGCTTATTAATTCCATACATGGCCTTCACTGTCTTGTGAACTTCTGATGTGGTTTGAAGCTGCATCATCATGATAATCTTAGATTGTATAGACTTCATTCTGTAAGATAATACTGTGTATTAACCTTCAAATGCACAGTCCACTTCTGGTTCAGTGCCTACTGAATTGCTCTCTAATTGAGGTTTTCATTTAAGTAAGAGCAAATTAAAGACAAAACAAGGGCTTCAGGATGTGATTGGAGATATTTACCATGGTGACAGCAGAAGATAAAAAGCCTTGAAGCTTTGTCCTAGATCAAGTCAACGACAAAACGAATTAAGTAAATGAGCTATCAAACTTGTCTAGTTCAGAAATGGGACAAAATAAACTCTCCTGGCAAATTTCATCTGTTTTGTCCTCTTTGGTAAAGTCAAGTGGACAGAAATAAACCAAAAACCAGTTTTAACTCGATAGATTTTAATACCAGGTTTGAAAACCAGGAACTCTAAAGTAATTTAATCAGATCCCTTCCTAAGACATTGCTGTCTCATTTAGTGCATCCAAAATTGCTCCCATTGAATTGTAATTGGGAACTAAGCAGATCTTCCAGGTACACAAAGATTTCCAACAATTCAGCCAGTGGATCTTGCACATTAGAGAGTATGTGTGAAAAATTGCTTTCTGTGAACTGTGAGAGGGAAGATCTTCACTCTAATTCAAGTCAGGACATATCACAATACCTCTGACAAGCAGGTTTGCTGTGGATTTTGATTTTCCAATGGAGAACTGGATGGTCCCTGTCATATCAGCACTTGTTTTCACTATTGTCAGCCTGTGGATGGTGCCTTCCTGCTGCATGATGAAGTTTCTGCCAGCCTGTAAAGCTTCTCCACGTAGAAACCACTTGGCAGGTTTCACAGACGGAATGGATGTCTCGCATTCGAAATTGGCCTCCTCAGGCTCAGTCACATCCTCATCACACAACTCCTTCACAATATTAATGGCTTGCTCTGGACGGAATGAGAGGGCAGGAGTTTAGGAGTCATGAAAACGTTTCCATTATCAACCTGAACACTTGTGCCATCTTTTGTCCTCTCCAACATTGAAGTTATTAGCTCAAAAGGCCTTAAAGTACCAAACTTGTAGTACTATGAAATGGAAAATGAGGTTTGTTGAAATGTAGATGTTGGTAACAGGAACTGCAACATTTATCTGAAAAGCAGACTTTCTCCAGTAAGCTCCAGATAAGCTCCTCTAGACCAGGAATCTTATCACTTTCTTTAGGAGAAAAAAACACGCATTCATTTTCCAGAACATTCCTTCATTTACAATCCTATAAGGATTCAACACCAACAGACTTCAGAATAGATCGACACTGAACGAAATCACTTTTTAAGTGGCGTCGTGTTTCCAAACACAAAGTGAACCAGCCAACCCTCCCTCCAGGGGTGAAAAAAGGGTTCTCTACCTTCAACAAAGAAATTAGCACTGCTTTTGTCATCAAAGGCATCACAGGTGTACGTGTCCTCATCCTCATAGTCGGCGTCGTTGATGATGAGTTTCCGATAGACTCCGTCACTCACAATCTCGTATTTGTCACTGGGGTGAATCTCCACATCCTTCTTGTACCACCGAACCTTGGCGTTGGCACGGGACACTTGGCACTCCAGGAACCCACGGTGCTTTTCCAGAGCAATCTTATCTCGCAAAGGTTTCACGATTTTCACAGGCAGCTCTAAAAGGAGTTAAAAAAAATAAAAAATACAACAATCAGGACAGCCCTCATGAAAGGTGCCAGTTAAAAATTAGTTTGCAATATTTATGTTCAGTTATTTCACAGGAACCCCTTTTATGATGAGGACTCAACTAACACACAGTAAGGGAAGAGTTAATTAAAGGAAAGATTTTTCCCTTGTTTTACTACTTGAGTGACTGAACTGCAGAGATAAAACATTTCTTTGGTGCTATGGCAAAAACATGGGTTGATCTCAGATTTCCTGAGCTGCTCCTCAGTGTACTAATTCAAACATTTTCCATCTCTCTCCCTCAATCACGTTTAGTTAAACAAAATGCCTTCCACAAAAATGCTGTTTTCTGTTATAACATACACCACAAAGTGAAAAAGCAGGAGAAACTCAAGCTTCAGCTTTTTGTACTTCGAATGTCACACACAACTTTTAGTGTCTAAAAACAGAAAACCTGAAAAAATTAACTGTTGTTCAGCCAGAGTAAATCCTCAGGTTGATATTTAACAAGTAGTAAGACAGGTAGAAATATTTCTTTTCCTGGAAGCTGTAGGTGTTGTTTAACCTTTTCATGGGGAAGTTGGTTGCTTTGTGATGTGGGAGAGCATCAGCAGCACTGGCACGAAAAGCATAATTACCTTTCACAGTCAGCTGAGCGCGAGATTCTGCCTTTTCTGCTACAAATTTGATCTCCGCCGCATCTTCGACTTGGACGCGGGTGTAGGTCAGGGAGTAGGTCTTCCCTGAGAACAGATACACAACCAGACAGTGCTCAGCTTCCCCCCGAGCCAACAGCTTCCCTGTCCAAGGAGCTCTGCCAGGCTCAGCATCACCCATCTGGTTTGAGCTCAGCACCACCTGCTCTCATGGCAGCAAGGCCAACCATTCCCCCGTGTCAGGATAATCCAAGCTCAGCTCCTCCAAAGACTGACTTAAGGCAGCACTCGCCATCACTGGGAAAGTGCTTGAAATAGAAGAACCCCACCTACTGTCTGACCATACAAATGCTTACCCATTGCAGCATGGGATGCTGGGATGACACCAAATCTCCCTGTTGAAAATTCCCACAATCCCAGCACAGCTGCGGCTCAAAACCAAAGCAGGACTCTCTGCTGAAGCTTTCTAACTTGATTTTGGAGGTCAGACCATATTTTCTAGTCTCTCAACCCAGCACTTGCTCCAACACACTCCCAGTCAAGGAAATCCCCCTTTTCCCTCCTACCATCCTGTCGCATTTTGATGTTGTCAGAAGTCTTCAGCCTGTTGTCATTTTTGTACCACTGGGTTTCCACCTCGTCGTGTGAGATCTCACAGGTGAAAGATGCACTCTCAAATTCATTCACTTCCACATCTTCCAGTGGTTTTACAATCTTGACATCTCGGGCTGTGAAATCATAAAGACAAATATTTAATGGGATTCCTCCATAACTGAGTGTGGTGTGGTTACCTTCTGCACAACTGCATGGGGAAAAAATGGGATTGTGTTTTATTCTAGACCAGTCTCCCCTCCTAGACAGTTTCTTTCTTCAACACAGTGAATAAACTTTGTGTTAGAACCTGGGTGGGCGTTTGCTTGGGAGTTGAACTAGATGATCCTGTGGGTCCCTTCCAACTCAACCTGTGAACCTACAAGTAGAATTACCAGCTGCTGTGGAGCTCACTGCAAGAAGATTTTATGGAAGCTGACACTTCATAAGGGTTTGAAAAGAAGTTAAACATATTAATGAAAGAAAATCAGGCAAAGAAAACTAGACCCAAGTCTACAATCTTTTGTGTCACCGTAAACTTTTCTCATTCACATTCTTCCCTGCATTCTCTCCCACTTCTCTGCCTAGGAAAAATCTTTTCTCCAGAGTTTCCTGAGCTTGGTCCAATCCTCTTTAATTCTGCCCTGTACATCACTGCTATTGCAGCCCTTTTCCTTTGAAATAGAAGGCCTTGATACACCTTGGATCAGCCTCAGGAGCAGAGTTGAAACACAAACAACAACCTTTCCCAGTCATAAAGCCAGGGAGAAAAGGGGGGGGTTCACAGAGCAATGGACAGATGTTCTCAAATGTATTGCTGAACCCAAATGGCCACATGAGGACAGCAGCTAATAAGCAATAAGAAAGATTTCTGTATTTCAGCGAGAAAGAACCGATCTGTTTTTCTGATGTGCCTCTGGAAAATACATAACATCTGCCAGGGCACAGCCAACTTGTCCGTTGAGTGACTTGCCTTTAGCACCAGCTTATCTCTGGTGCTTCAGAGCCTGGTGACAAAACACAGCTGGGGCTTGAGCAGTTGAACCGTGCAACCCATGGAGAGGAAAAACTGCCTCGAGCATAGAGGAGAGGTGCAGGCAGAAATAATGACCCTTTCTTTAGCATTTAAAACCAAAAAATTTGGGAACCTCTGGAGCTTATATCCTAGGCTTGTCCAGTCTCTAATGAGGCAAGTCCCCCCTGTGACAATGACAAAAGAGAAACCAAATCACATCAGCACCAGCCATTGAAGTCCTGTATTGTGCCAGCCTGTCCAGTATGCACCAATCCAGAAACACCATTGAAATTCCAGAGAATAAAAATCACTTGTGATAAACAGAAAATTAAGTTAGCACCTTTTCCAAAAGGGTAGAGCAGGCACAGGACAGCTCTGCCAGCAATTTCCCACAAGAAAGAGAAATTTAACCAAAATAAGCAACTGCAAAATACATAAACTGCCTACAAAAAAATTCTTGCTGTGTAGCCCAAAACACTGCCGTAAATGTAATTTTCTATTTCAACCAAACATACCATGAACCTTTAGAGTAGCTGATGTCTTGTCCTCAGCTGCTTGACATGTGTAGGTTCCCTGGTCTTCATATTCACACTTGTGAATTATGAGGCTTCTCTTATTTCCCTGGGAAATAATCCCCACGTTTTTACTTTGCCGGATCTCCTTCCCATCCTAGAAGGGGAAAAANGGATTGTGTTTTATTCTAGACCAGTCTCCCCTCCTAGACAGTTTCTTTCTTCAACACAGTGAATAAACTTTGTGTTAGAACCTGGGTGGGCGTTCGCTTGGGAGTTGAACTAGATGATCCTGTGGGTCCCTTCCAACTCAACCTGTGAACCTACAAGTAGAATTACCAGCTGCTGTGGAGCTCACTGCAAGAAGATTTTATGGAAGCTGACACTTCATAAGGGTTTGAAAAGAAGTTAAACATATTAATGAAAGAAAATCAGGCAAAGAAAACTAGACCCAAGTCTACAATCTTTTGTGTCACCGTAAACTTTTCTCATTCACATTCTTCCCTGCATTCTCTCCCACTTCTCTGCCTAGGAAAAATCTTTTCTCCAGAGTTTCCTGAGCTTGGTCCAATCCTCTTTAATTCTGCCCTGTACATCACTGCTATTGCAGCCCTTTTCCTTTGAAATAGAAGGCCTTGATACACCTTGGATCAGCCTCAGGAGCAGAGTTGAAACACAAACAACAACCTTTCCCAGTCATAAAGCCAGGGAGAAAAGGGGGGGGTTCACAGAGCAATGGACAGATGTTCTCAAATGTATTGCTGAACCCAAATGGCCACATGAGGACAGCAGCTAATAAGCAATAAGAAAGATTTCTTTATTTCAGCGAGAAAGAACCGATCTGTTTTTCTGATGTGCCTCTGGAAAATACATAACATCTGCCAGGGCACAGCCAACTTGTCCGTTGAGTAACTTGCCTTTAGCACCAGCTTATCTCTGGTGCTTCAGAGCCTGGTGACAAAACACAGCTGGGGCTTGAGCAGTTGAACCGTGCAACCCATGGAGAGGAAAAACTGCCTCGAGCATAGAGGAGAGGTGCAGGCAGAAATAATGACCCTTTCCTTAGCATTTAAAACCAAAAAATTTGGGAACCTCTGGAGCTTATATCCTAGGCTTGTCCAGTCTCTAATGAGGCAAGTCCCCCCTGTGACAATGACAAAAGAGAAACCAAATCACATCAGCACCAGCCATTGAAGTCCTGTATTGTGCCAGCCTGTCCAGTATGCACCAATCCGGAAACACCATTGAAATTCCAGAGAAGAAAAATCACTTATGATAAACTGAAAACTAAGTTAGCACCTTTTCCAGAAGGGTAGAGCCGGCACAGGACAGCTCTGCCAGCAATTTCCCACAAGAAAGAGAAATTTAACCAAAATAAGCAACTGCAAATTACATAAACCGCCTACAAATAATTTCTTGCTGTGTAGCCCAAAACACTGCCGTAAATGTAATTTTCTATTTCAACCAAACATACCATGAACCTTTAGAGTAGCTGATGTCTTGTCCTCAGCTGCTTGACATGTGTAGGTTCCCTGGTCTTCATATTCACACTTGTGAATTATGAGGCTTCTCTTATTTCCCTGGGAAATAATCCCCACGTTTTTACTTTGCCGGATCTCCTTCCCATCCTAGAAGGGGAAAAAGCCAAACATGCTCACTATCAACTCTTGTACATCTGCAGTGAGCAAAACACACCTTCAGAGCTCTGCTTAGTCCACCTGCCTCGTTGGACTTAACAGAGGGAACATATGTTGACACTTTATCACAAAGCAAAGTTTTCAACAAGTTGGAACGGCTGAGGAACAATTTTGGATGATCTCAGACACCTATTTGAAGGTGTAAGAAACTGTGTAGGCTTCGCAATAAGCCCTTTCAAACAAGACTGGTTTTAAATTAAAAGAGGGTTGCTGTAGATACAAGGAAGAAGTTTTTTACAATACAGGTGGTAAAAGACTGTCACGGGTTGCCCAGAGAGGTGGTGGATGTTCCATCCTTGGAAACATTCGAGCAACCTGATCTGGTTGAGGATGTCCCTGCTCGTTGCAGGGGGTTGAAACAAAATGACCATAAAAGGTCCTTTCCAGGCCAAAGTTTACCTTGAAGAATTGCTGTTATCCCAAATTTAGGGAAGTATCTGCTGAGCCCCAAGGGAGGTACACAAAATGCTGGGGCTGATCCCCAAAATGACTTTCAAGGGAAAGGGGACTGGACTGTCAGTGACAAGGGAAATCGAGGCTTCCCTTTAAGTCACAGTTCCAAAAAGAACTATAAATCCTGGGTAAGAGCTACTAGGCCTAAAGTAAAGCACAAAGCTGCATTGCTGCAACAGCAGTGCTCACATTCTCTGCAAGAACAGAAAAGCTTAACTTTCCACCCAGTAAACACACTCAGTAAACAAAAACCAGAGACTGATTAACTGGGAGAGTAAATGAACATAAGGACAAGAGAGCAATGCCAAGGGCTGTATTGCAAAGGCTCAGATTCACATCCCCTGGAAGTGAAGTTAAAGGCTCTCATTCCCTTCCAGAGAAGGAAGAAATTAAAATATCACTATCCCTTAAGCGCTGTACCTTGAACCACTTAACAGTCACATTGGGCCTGGACAGTTCACACTCGAACGTGGCCTTGACCTTCTGAGTCACACTGACATCTGCCAGAGGTTTGCTGATTCTCACAGGCAATTCTGAAAGAAAAAAAAAAAAAAGAGACAAAGTCCAATGAGTGTGGAATGATGCCTGCAGGATCATCAGACACTAATGGATAGGCAGAGCCTGGTTTCCACGATTAATAAAACCTGTGACAAGGGTATGTCACTGATGGTGATCCAGTTTTACATTCCTAGAAGTTAAAGCTTGCTTCAAATTTGCTCTGCAGCTCAGGAAAAGACAACTCTGCCCACAACAACCAAGGTATGAGCATTTTGGGTCAAGTTACCTGTCACAGTGAGTCTCCCAGATGAATTAATGCCTTCAGCTTTGAAGGAGATGAGTCCTGCATCCTCAAGAGTCACAGAGGAAAGGGTCAGCGAGTGTTTCTTGCCCAGGACACCAAAGCTGATATTGGGTGAAGGCTTCAGCCGAACTCCATCCTTCTGCCAGGTCCCTTCCACGTCCTCATGAGACACCTCCACCTCGAAGGTGACAGTCCCTTTCTCAGCCACTTCCAGGGGCTGAAGGCCTTTGACCAGCTTGATCTGCCTCACTGGAAAACAATATGGACAAGTTGGAGATCTCACACCAACAGCTGTGAAACAGCCTGAGGACTTCCAAAATGGGTTATTTGCTTATTCCTCATGCAGGTAGCTGACAATTAATGGGAATTTGCCAATTTAAAACCCACTTTTACAGGAAATAAAACCTGTCCATGACCACACATGGCTGCTACAAAATGGATGTTTTCAGCTGTGACCAACAGGTCAACCAAATATCACAGAAACTGGCCCCTTTTCCATCAAGGTCCAGCACTTTTTAGTAAAACCCAGACAAATTATCCCATAGCAGTATTGTGCAGCTCTCCAACTAGGATAAAACAATGGAAAGAAGTAGCATGGAGAGAGAAGAAGTTTTAGTAAAAGGGAAAAAAAACCCACCCATGGCATGGTGCAAAGTGCAGTGCTGACACTTCACAAATTGGGGGGCAAAGCATCTGTGGTTCGGGTGGATATTACACCTGTTCCTATGACAAGATATCCATGTCCTGTCAGCCAGTAGAATGGATTTAGTATTGAAATTTGTATCACCATTAGAAGTAATTAAGTAGCCAATTAAAAAAAACCCAAAGAAACATCACCAGTTAAAAAAACTCAACCCTCTACAAATCCATTAATTATTCCCCAAACCTTTCAATTCCCAAAGGGCCCCCTGGGAATATTTAACCTTCCTAGTCCACGTTTAGCAGAGAAAATCCACACTCAGCCAGGGTCTGAATACAAACTTGACCAGTGTTGGGCTGTGGCCTTTGTTCTGTGGCCATAACCTGGTAGAAGATTCCATGTAGATCCATCTCCTTACATATTTCCTGTCCCCTCCATTGCCTGTTACATCTCACAAGAGGTTTCAAGAGGAACACAAACACCCTTTGCAAGGTCCTGTCCATTTCCACCTCCAAGAAAACCACACCGATTCCTCTCCCACGATTTTCTCCAAATATACAAAGATAAAAACAGAGCACACCAGAGTGAGGAATCTCAGTGGAAAAAGAAGCTAAGAAGATTAATGGCCAACAGCATGACTGAAAGCTGGTGGGATGAGAGGGAGGCAACAGGAGTCACTCAGACATTCTCTGTTTGCTACCCTTGCTTTCACCTCCTCTCGGTCATTTGGCTGGTGGCCAAGCCCATGGTTGTGTCTCTGTGTCCCCAGGATACAGGTAGAGACCAGGTTGCACCTCCAGACCTTGACCAGGATATTTATAGAACCAGAGATCACTGAACTTACTTTCCACATTGATCTTGGCTTGGGTCTTGTCATCCGGACTCTCACAGCAGTAGAAGCCCCGCTCTGCAAAGGAGATGTCCTTGACCACCAAGGTGTGCTTTGTTCCCTCAGCTTTGATCTCTATTTTGTCACTGGGCTTCAGCACGATGCTGTTCCTCATCCACTTCACCTCTGCAGGTTTGGTCAGCTCCACCTCCAAGGTCACTGTCTCCCGTTCTTCAACTGTTCTGGGCTCCAGTTTCTTCTTGAATGAGATTGGAGCCTCTGAAAAAGGAGGAGCAATTTTAGTTAGAGTGTAGAGGAACCAGAAAAGAAAATTAAGAGTGGCTCATGAATCTCCAGTCCGAAAGCATTGTGACCATCCATATTTAATGATGCAAAATCAGGATTTCCTTACTGCTAGTACAGTTAGAGGGAAGGCCACATAAAACATGAATCATAGAATCACCATCATGGAATGACTGGGGCTGGAAGGGACCTTAAAGATCATCCAGTCCCTGACACAAGCAGGGCATCAGTAACAGCCTGTCAAAGGGGCATTGCCACCTCTTACCTCGGACTCTGAGGTTGGCTGTGCTTTCCACTCCCTCAGCACTGGCAGAGATTTCAGCTGCATCTTCCAGTGTCAGGTCGGTGATGGTGAGGCTGTGGTTGGTGTCCTTCTGGGAGATCACATACTTCTTGCTGGCTTCAATCTTGACCCCGTTCCTGAGCCAAGTGACCACGGCATCACTGGGAGTGACGGTGCACTTGAACACGGCCTCTTTGCCTTCCTCAGACACCACACTGTTGAGACTCGTGACGAATTTCACCACTCTGGGAGCTGATGGATAGGAATAAAACGTTGAGGAGCATGTCTTTGAGACAAGGCATCAGCACCTTCAAAGAGCCAAAGGCTTTGACTTTATTGGAAGAGTTAACATTTATTACTTGAAGTAAGTGATCCCAATAACAGGCCATTGTTGGATGATGTTTCTCATGCCCAAGTAAATCTTGTCTATAAAGATGTCAGAAGCCAGATGCAAACAAAGAAGGGGAAAACCTCAGCCTAGGTTTGGGGTACTGAATTCCAGCCTCAAATGCAACACGAAGATCAATATTAAAAGACCTGAGCACAACAGGTCTCAGAATCATTATGTTTTTTTAAAAATAGAGTTTTCACCAACACTGAGAGGGAAAGGGAGTTCTGTACTTTGCTCTCAACACAGGAGACAACACAGACACAAGAACAAAATCTGTTTTTCAGAGCTGTAATATGTGAGGACAAACCCCAAGGATCCCCCCACACTGTCACCATCAGGGACCTACCTTTGGGGGTGACGGTAATGCTGCTCTTGTCATCCCTGGACTCACAGGAATACTCCCCCTCATCCTCAGCCCGGATCCCTGTTATTGTCAGGGTTCGTTTGACCCCCTCCTCGTGAATCTGGAAACGTTTGCTGGGCTTGACCTCAACCCCATTCTTCTTCCATGTCACCTTCCCTCTGGCGTGGCTCAACTCACAGCTCAGGCAGACACTGCCTCCAATCTCAGCTTTCACAGCTTCAAGCTTCCTGGCAAACTTCACTGGGATTTCTGAGATCCAGAAGATGGGAAAATTAAGAGAAATTAAAAGATAAGAAACCCATAAGAAACGCGTTCTGGCAAATTTAAATAGATAAATAGCATGACTCCAGAAAATATCTGGGGATCAGGGCAGGCAGAAATAAATAAGGAAGGTGGAATTTCAGTAAAGTTTGTGTGACATGATACTTTTGTATCACTATCATTCTGTAAGGCAAGAACAATACCTTCAAACAGGATTGTATATTGAATTACTTTCATTCTAATCTTTCACCTGATGAGATCATGTGCTGGTTTTACACCTGAGCCTGATTTGCCAAAGTATTATAAATCTCTACAGATGCCAAAGCCTCAGCCATCTCTGTCTGTTCTGTCACTGCAGACACAGCCAGTGGTGCCAGAGAAATCTAGGGTGTGATTTCTCTAATCCTAAAGAGATATTCCAAGAAATTTGATTTATCTAGCAGCAAACTCTCTTATGCAATGACTCCTCAGGGATCTGAGGGAGTGCATCTCAGTTCCAGACATTTCCAGGGGATTGTCTCAAAAGAAAGGAGCAAGACTTTGCTGTGGGACATCACCCCTCTCATCTCCATCTGTGGATCAGCTCTACTTCATCCTGTTTGCCAATTTATAGCCCTGAGTGGGGAACAGCATTCCAGGTCCCACTTCCCCATGTGACTAAATCACTGATTTTCTCCTGACACAACATCTCTCTACACCCGCATCAGCTTTTGCCCGTGAGAAGAGTGGGGAAGAGCTGAGTCTCCATGTTCCAGCTACTGGGGCTGGGAGGAGGCAGAAACAGAAGGGGAACAGACAACGGGAGAAGCATCCATCACAGGCTTCCTTGTTCTCTGAGTGGCCAAGAAAGGACAAAATCTGGTGTTTGGAAGCAGGAAATCTTTGCTGACCCATGGTGAGGAATCCCCAGCAGCTACAGCAAGCCCTGAGGCTGGAAGAGTTTCAGGAAGAGTTTNGTACTTTACTCTTCTCTATCTTCTACAACACTTTGCCACAAAATTGGGCATTTGGGGGGCACACAGAGGAGCAGAGCAGCTGTTATTAGTCAACCTTCTCTACTGCTGCTCTTCAAAACTATCCACATCTACTTCCAGTTCCCCACCACTGAAATCAGTTGTGAAATGGGGGGGGGGTAGATAAGCAAAAAACCTGTAGCATTTCCAGAGCCAAAAATAAAGGCTCAGATTTCCCACCTCTACACTGCTAAATTAAAAATCAATGTGCAATGTGGTTCACTGATGTTGCTCCAGGGCAGATGGTGGCTGAATCATGACCGTTGGGGAGGGAAAATCCAGTTTTCCTCACAGATTGGTGCTTAACCCCTCAAAGTGAGTACTCACCAGTTGGTTCCAACTTGAATGTCATCTTCTGGCCTGCAGCCTCACAGATGTATTCCCCAGCATCTTTCTTCTCCAGCTGCCCTATGACCAGGCGCCGGGTTTTGCCCACAGTCTCTATTTTGAATTTTCTGGAGGAAACAAGCAGTTTTCCATCCTTGTACCATTTCACTTCGGTTGCATCCTGTGCTACCTCACACGTGAGGGTGGCACTTTCTGTCAGCACAGCTTTCACCTCCTTCTGGACCTTTTCCTGGTTTATAAATGCAGGCTTTGGTTCTGAGCACAGAAAAAGAGGAGAAAAAAAAAAGATTGAAGGACTAAAACGGGATTGATCTTACAGACCTCTGTAGACAGGTTTGGAAAAGAATCAGGCTGTCACTTGCCAAAACCAATTGCCATCACTGGGCAATATCTAACGTTCTGTGGGATTGAACTGCCATGTGAAAAATCGGGAATTAAAAGCTCAGGAATGGAAAGGACCAAAAGGGTCCTTGACATCAACCCTATGGCTGCAAGTCACCACGAAAAAAAATATTTAATTCAAATTTTGCTAAAGAAAATCTGGCCTACATATCATCAAAATCTCCCAAATTCTTTTTACGTTCGATCTGGAATAGAAATACAGCACTGAGGGCTTCTGGAACAAACTCTTCATGGTCCCTTCCACTGTCAGAAACACAATTGTCATAGGGACAATGAAACAACCTTCCTGCAGGGCTCAGGTAGGTCCAGATCATGGCAGACAAGGTACCCGAGGCTGTTGCAACGTCAAAATTCCCTTTAACAGCACATGCTTAAAGCAGTTTGGGCACCACGCAAATCCTGTTCCAAAAGACAAACTTCTTGGAATGTTTCACAGCAAATGGGCATTTAGCACCTGGCAGAATTAGCAAGGCATCTCGAAACCCTGAGATCTCCATCACACATCAGCCCAAATTCAGTGAAATGTTGTTTTCAACCCATCTTGAGATGTGCTTCTGCTGAAATTAAAAACGGCAAAATCTGTTCCAGCCTCTCAGTTTTCAGAAATGGGATTGGAATTCTAACAACAGAAGGATTTTTGAAGGGTTCTTTCCCTTCAAGGCGGTCAATGCACAAGAATTGCCCTTTGGAATGGGAGGGACTGATATAATATGTTATTATATAAGAACAAGATAGACCTCTGTGCCATCTATGGCCAAGTATTCCCGTTTCTACAAATCCAAACAAGGTACAGAAACTCAGGTGAAACCTACAGGCTGCAACAGAACCCAGACCACAGCAACTGAGCAACAATGGGACAGTTACTCCAGTCACGGTTTTATTGTCACCTCCTGTGTCTCACCTGTGACATGGATTTTGAAGGTCAGTTTCTGGCCAGCAGCCTCACAGCTGTATTCCCCGGCATCCTTCTTCTCCAACTGACCAACCACCAGGCGACGGGATTTGCCCTCTGACTCCACCTTGAACTTCTTGCTGGGGCTGATCAGCTTCCCCTCCTTGTACCACTTCACCTCTGTTTTCTCCTGGGCCACCTCACAGCTCAGGGTGGCATCTTCTGAGAGTGCAGCTTTCACCTCTTTCTGCACCTTCTCCTTGTTTGTGAACACAACTTCTGGCTCTGAAAAAAAGAGAGAAGTTTCAAAGTTTCTCAAAAAATATGATGTTGCCTAATCCCCTTATTGTGGCTTTCAGGTAACACTGGAAAACAAGCCTCTGACTTGACAATGCACATGTAGATCTACTGGAAGAACATACAAACCATTTTGTGGTGGGGTTTTTATGGGTTTTTTTTTGCCTATTTGGGTTTTTTTTTTTGACAGCAGTAATCTAGAAGATCCCCTGAACTGTGCCAGACAATGCTCCTGTGAGGAGTCCACCAAGGCAGGACATTTTGGCTGAAGCTGGGTGCAAACTAACAAATTTTTAGAGGAAGGAGCCGTCTTTTGCTGCATCATAATCCCATATAATTAATTTCTTTGATTATCAGCATCTGTTTCTGCTGCTTCTTAGACCATTTTGTTAAGAGAGAAAGATGTTAGACCAGGATCAGCATGTCCAGGAATTTTCAGCATGACTTTGAGAAAAACTTCAAGTTTTAAGCATTTATAATTTTTTTTACACGGAATATATGAAGGTAACTGTATTTGCAACTTTTTGTGCCACTTCCAAATCAGAGTTGGACCATCCCAATTATGTTCTCCAAAAATATGAAATGTAACATGAAAAAGCCTTAACAAAAAAATAATATGGATTAATTTCTTTTAAATAATCATGGGCCAAATAATCTTCTCTCACCTGTGACATGGATTTTGAAGGTCAGTTTCTGGCCAGCAGCCTCACAGCTGTACTCCCCAGCATCCTTCTTCTCCACCTCACCCACCACCAGGCGACGGGATTTGCCCTCTGACTCCACCTTGAACTTCTTGCTGGGGCTGATCAGCTTCCCCTCCTTGTACCACTTCACTTCAGTTTTCTCCTGGGCCACCTCACAGCTCAGGGTGGCATTTAGTGAAAGTGCAGCTTTCACCTCTTTCTGCACCTTGTCCTTGTTGATGAAAGCATCTTCTGCCTCTGCAATTTAGGGTGAAATTGTGGATTTAAAAAATTAAGCTCTCCCACATACACCCCCCTAAATGCCCACATCAGCCTTTGGATTGTGGTACTGAAATGAATTTTCCACTCACATTCCCTGCCAATACTGTCAACTGAATTTTTATTGTTCACATTTGAATTATATCAAGTGCTGGTGAAGGACTCCTTTACTGGCAGTCCTACACATGGCCCCAAAGCTGCTTTCATTTCCACCACTATCATTCTCCAAAATCTGCGGAAAAGAAGTCAATGCATCCCAAAATCCAGCAGCACGTAGATGGATGAGGTCTGCAAGAAGTCAGTTTTGCCAAGAGCTGCAATTTGTTTTCCCAAGAAAAACAAAGCTAGTGGTGGGAAACAACTTTTGTGAGCTTGTTCTGAGTCTGTATTTCCCAAGTCTTTTAAAGATGTGCCATCCTTGGACTGTTTCCCTAATCAATGAAGATCAACCAGCTCTCATGGAATTTGCTTTGCACTGCACTATGCCACAATCAAAAAAAACCCCAAACAATCTAGTGTATGGATTCCTCAATTTGTTTTAAATTCATCGAGATCCAGCTGAGGGATCTCAAGGTTAAAACTTGTCCTTGCTGATATCAGGGTGAAAAAAACATGTTTTCTTCATCTATGGCTTCTGAGGATTGTCCTACTATTTCCACTCGATGGTTATGGCCATAATAAAAAGGTTTCCTCTATAATTAAAGTTTGTTTCAGGAAGGAGCTTTCACAAGAATATCAGTGCTCAGATTTGCTGTGCCCTTTGATTTCTCCTGCATTTACTGAATGGACTCGATGATCCTTGTGGGTCCCTTCCAACATGAAATGACCTGTGAACCTGTGAGTTCTCAGTCTGCCATCAGTGGATCTTCACCAGATTCCCAGGGGAATACCCCCATGATCTTCAGCCTGACCTGAGCCTGGGCTAAAGAAATCCACTGCATTTTTATTTTCCAAAGAATTAAGAGGAGAATTTCATGAGTAAACCAACACCATTTAAATGCTGACTCAATCTGTCGAGACAGTTTGCCAAGCCACACTACCCTCCACTCCTTCAGCTTTTCAGGATGTAAACCAGGGATGCAGCACATTCACCCACCTGTGACATGGATTTTGAAGGTCAGTTTCTGGCCAGCAGCCTCACAGCTGTACTCCCCAGCGTCTTTCTTCTCCACCTCACCCACCACCAGGCGACGGGATTTGCCCTCTGACTCCACTTTGAATTTCTTGCTGTGAGTGATCAGCTTCCCCTCCTTGTACCACTTCACCTCAGTTTTCTCCTGGGCCACCTCACAGCTCAGGGTCGTGTTCTCCTTCAGCGCTGCCTTCACCTCCCTTTGCACTTTGTCTCTGTGTTCGAACACATCGTCTGCAAGAATGGAAAAAAAAAATCAGGACAAAAGCCCATGACAATGAAAAAGTTTTGCCTCCACAGTCAGGGGGTGTTGGGTTTTCAACAGGACACCCCCTGGTAAATCACAGCTTAAATAACATTCATTTTACACAGCTGTAAAATGAAAAGCATTAACAGAGTCAGAGTTAAGGAAATTCAACAAACGCTTGACAAAGCACTGGCAGGAACAATTTGCTTCCAGACGTCCCAGTTTCCAGCTGCTGCTCCTTTGGGGCAGCAAGAACTTCCATTCCTGACCTCTGGGCTTGCACCAGCTTTCCTACAGAGCCTCTAGAGGGTCACTCTCTGCAGGACAAGCAGGACAGGCTCCCTTGGGGAGGCAAGGCATGTTTTGTTCACCTGCAGAGAAGTCAGGGCTGCACAGTCACAGGAAACAGGGCAAACTCCAGCAGAATCATTTTTTGCTGATGCTGTCCTCACATTTAGGTCCAGGAAATATTTAGGGAAAAAAAAAATTATGAGGTTTATGAAGTAAATGCATTACCTCATAATACACAAAGCGGGTGTAACTTTACAAACATTTATATGGAGTTGTGTCCTCATGGAACAGCATCACTTCCCAGATATATCCTGCAGAACACACACTATTTATTAGGCAAAAAATGATTCAGGTTAGGAGTGATCTCTGGAGGTCATCCAGTCCCACTTCCCCAGTCACAGCAAACGAAATTACATCAGGCTGCTCAGGGCAACATCCCACTGAGTTCTAAGTATCCCCAGGAGTGGAGACCTCACAACCTCAAGGTTCCTCTTCCAGAGCTTGGCCACCCTCACGATGCAAATTTTTCCTAATATCTGTCCAGAACCTCTCAATTTGCATATTTTATCTCTTCTCTTGTTCTCACAACCTTTTTCCTAATCATTCAATCATTCCTGGCCAAAAATCAGGGAAAGATCAATTAGCCTAAGTGGACTTTTCCCCCCTTAATACTGACCTTCAACAATCATTATGTATTTCAGTTCCACTGCAGATCCATCCAGACCAAGACTGGAATTTAACCCTACATCTCCAGGAAAGTTTTTTTTATAGCTACAGCACAAAATACGTGTAACCAGATGGTTCCTCACCTGCAACTTCGATTTTGAAGGTCAGTTTCTGGCCAGCAGCCTCACAGCTGTACTCCCCAGCATCTTTCTTCTCCACCTCACCCACCACCAGGCGACGGGATTTGCCCTCTGACTCCACCTTGAACTTCTTGCTGGGGCTGATCAGCTTCCCCTCCTTGTACCACTTCACTTCAGTTTTCTCCTGGGCCACCTCACAGCTCAGGGTGGCATTTTGTGAGAGTGTAGCTTTCACCTCTTTCTTCACCTTGTCCTTGTTGATGAAAGCATCTTCTGCCTCTGAAAGAGGGGAACATTAGGAAAAATATATTTAAAATAGAACTAACTTGCAAGAAGGTATTATTTATATTTGGTGTAGGTGATCTATAGGATCTTGAGGCTTGGCAGTCCTGGGTTAAGCACTGGACATGATGATCTGAAAAGTCTTCTCTAGCCTAAATAATTCTATAATAATTTATTGTAAGTAACATAGCTTTTATCACGTAAACCACCTGAAAATTAGTCCATACATCTCTGATAAACAGTTATCATACATTTCTGACTTGGCTTCATCAGCAGCTCAACCACCTCATTTTCAGATTTGTTGTAACGAAGATAAAGACAAAATTCCTCCACTGTGTCTTTATGGTATTTCTACTCCCCACAGTTGGAATGACCCAAATACAACACAATTGTGAGTTTCCACCACCCCTACCACATTATTTACAGGATTTCACCAGTAATTTTAGATTAAGACTTTGTGTTGTTCAGAAAATATCTTGTAACCCAATCCTGAAGAAATGACAAAGATGCAGTTCTTAATATGGAAAAATACTTGGCCTACATTGCATATAAACCCGGCCTATGAAAGGCCTTTTGTTTCCTCGGAAATCTCATTTTTAAGCTAACTGGTCATAGGGAATTTTGTCTTAATACGTAGCACAAGCAACAAGAATGAAGTGTCTAAAAATCACTTTCTTCCACAGAACCACTCAGAAATTCCATCTCAACAAGTGGAGTTGACATCAAAGGGATATATTGTGCAATCAGTAATTCATTAGGTATGTGCATTGATAAAATTCAACTGTCACCTTACTAAGTATCACTGCCCAATAAGTTGCATCTTTTATTGGTAAATGATCATTTTACCTGGTTCTCCTTTTACCAACAACTGTTAGCTTTTTATTATTGTACATTGGAGATGTGGAAGGACAAACAGACCATAAATAAATGGGCTGCCACAATTTTCCCCACTGGTTTTCCACAAGAAATAACCGCACAAGGAGTGTAACGTGTTTCTGGTGTGCCTGCATGGTGGACATCGGACATCACACAGCTGCCCAGGGAGGTTTGAAGTCCACATCCCTGGAGGTGTTTATGGAATAACTGGATATAAAAATCCACTGTAGTACAGTGGTGAGTGTCCCGCCTCTCATCCTGGAGACCGGGGGTTCGATTCCTGCCAGGGAAGCAGTGGTGCCATTTAAGAGTTGGACTCGATGATCCTTGTAGGCACCTTCCAACTCAGAATATTCTGTGATTCTGTGACACTCAGTGCTCTGGGCAGGGGAATGAGGTAGTGTTTGATCAAAGCTTGGACTTTATGATCTTGGAGGTCTTTTCCAGTCTCAATGATTCTGTGACTTGGGAGGCTCCTGGTTCTCCTGGCAGTCATGGTGAGCCCCTTCCACAACTTGAGCTACTGCCTTCCTCTCCCCCGCCACTCTCTGCAGCCTCCTCAGCCCATCCTTTTTCCCTCCTCCATGACTTTCTCCTCTGCATCCCATCTCACCACGTCTGTGCTCGGAGTGGCAGCAGCTGACTCAGAGGGTGAGGAGAAGGGGTAAGTCCAGGTCAAGTTCTTACACTGCTGACCATGGCAATACACCCAGCCCTGGAGCCACATCACAGCCCTGCTGTGAATATTCCACAGACCATGGAAAGAGAGATGTCCTGCAGAGAGCAAGACGGAGCAGGAATCCAGCTTATAGGCTCTAAATTTGAGCTCCTCTGTTTTTGTTGGCTGTAGAAGGGGTGTAAGAAGGTGTCACTGTCATTTAGAAGGCACATGGCCTATGCTGGGTGATGCAAAACTCAAAGGCACATGTCCAGCAGCATTTTGATATTTAGAAGAGCTCGAGCACACACCAAGTTTTGCATTCAAAACTGGTTGTAAAAATATAAATATTTCACCTTCCATCTACGACCTGGACCGTGAACATTTAGTGCAGAGTAGACTAAATGAGTTACAAACCACTCTGTGTCCATGGGTGCTGCATATAAATGTCAGCTCAGCAGGGCAGGAATATTCCAGACCCACCTCCATTCTTGACCTTTCATAGGAACCATTTCTATAGTGATAGCAAACATGACAAAAACATTAAATCAGCTTCCAAATTTATTTACACCAGTCAGTACTTTGTCTTAGAAACTTATTTTATACTTAAACAAGTATTCAGAGGACATTTCCAACCTCTGCTGAAACTGGTTAGTGAATTTCTACCGCAACTGAAGAGAACCACTTTTGCCAGCTTCAGACATGGATTTCCCTGCATATCTTGAACCTTGAAATAATGAAACTTCCGAATCAACCCTTTTTCTACATGTCCCACCCAATCCCAAGGTGAGCAGTTGAGCAGCACCTGCTTCTTTTTATATTAAGCCAAAAAAAGCCACAGCTGCTTCCCAAAAACTCAACATCTAACCTTCAACCTGTCCTTAAACAGGGAAGGCTTTGTGCACCAGGAACCCAAGTGCAGCGATAACAGGATAAAATAAGACCCAGAAAGCCACTGCACTTTAGAATAATCTAGTAAGAGGAGGGTTTGTGCCACAGGAGAGCCAGCCACTCAGAGTACTCGTAATCCCTCTGGACTTTCACACCAGATCATTTTCCAGTCGGTGCTGGACTTGCATGTCATGTTACAGTTGTTCCCATGAGAAATACAGCAACGGTAGCCAGGCAAGCTCTCTGCTTCTGGGGAGGGTGTTACATTACCCTGCACTGCTGTGAAGTCACCCCTTTGGAAAGAGAGATGAAAACCTTTGGTTTCTGGGGCAGACAGCTAAGAATAGGCCTCAGGTAGAGAAATTCAAGCATAAAAAGGCTGAATTTCTGTGTTTTCTGAATACACCTCTGCAGTAATGCATGAAACAGTTTCAACAGCTGACTGTGAAGTTGGTTTATACCAATTTTGTCCAGAGAAGCTGAGGCAGCACCATCCCTGGAAGTGTTCCAGGCCAGGTTGGATGGGGCTTGGAGCAGCCTGGGATAGTGGGAAGGATGATGTGTTGGTAGTAGGATGGCAACAGGTCAGGTTAGGTAACAGGTTTGACTAGATTAGATTAGGTAACGGGTGATAGGTGATAGGTTGGACTTGATGATCTCTATGGTCTTTTCCAACCTTACTGATTCTGTGTCTCTGCCCATGGAAAAGGGATTGGAACAAGATGATCTTTAAGGTCCTTTCCAACTCAGACTAGTCTACGTTTCTGTGATGGGTTTTCTCTCCATGTCTAAGTTGAATTTTCTCTGGATGATGACTCTCAAATCTATCCTTACTGGAACCCATCCTTCACTGAAACCAGCTGCTCCCTCAGGCAAAAGGATGAGCTACACAATTCATGGAAAAGAGCCGAAGTGCCCCAACTCGCACCCTGGGCACCCCACACAGGGTGGAGTCAGCAGACTCCCAGTGCAGCTGCTCTTCTGCACAGCTGATAAAATGCTAAACCTCAGCCAGACCGGGGCTGTGGGCCCAGTGTGTTTGGTGCTGTAAGAAAGCAGAGAAAACAACTTCCCTCTTCTGATCAGCTCTGAGTACGAGACAAGAATTGCAGCGTTAACAAAAAAAAAAATCAATCTAATCATCCAGTTTAGGAAGTATCTTCATGTCCATAGCTGCCTGGAGCCTGGGATAAAATTTACTGGACCTATAGCAAAATATGCTGAGACCAAAGAAATCCCAGAATGAATTATGTTGGAAAAGCCTTCTAAGATCATCGAGTCCAACCATTAGCCCAGCACTGCCAAGGCCAGAAATTTTACCTAATATCCAACTTAAACCTCTGCCAGTGCAACTTCAGGCCATTTCTTCTTGTTCCATCACTTGTCCTGTCTCTTGTTACATCAAGTAACAAGAGGAACAACTCGGTGTATTATCTCTTGTGTAGTCAGAGTAAAAGAACAGCCTCAGTTTTAAGTCCTCTGGCTCCAAATCATATTGTTGAGGAGAAAAATGCAAATACAAATCAATATTCCTGAAGACTCATGACTGGTCATAACAGATTGTCCTATTACCATGAACAATCATCATCTTACAAAAAATTTTAGGACAATACACCATCAAACTTTCTCAATGAGGCCACGACAGAGTAGGGATATTTTAAACTCTATTGTTTAAACATCACTCCATAGACAAGGATTTGCACCACTTGTCACTTTACAAATCAACATTGGGTGTCCATGGAAAGATGAAAGAAGTGGCAGAGGGAAGAGCTGGATGAAAGGTTGTTAAATGCACATCAAAATTCGATTCAAACGTATTTGTGTCAGTTTCTGTTCATCGTCCACAAAAGTTTCACAGAGATGGAGTTATGAGCCTGTGTTCACATAGCCAGACCAAGGAATAATTGGAGGCAACTTTCTGTTTTGGGAGAAAGGACAGGAATACCAGTGCTGCTGATCAAATTTGAAGAGGTCCTTTAACACAGCGCCTGCTAAGGAAAATCTTGATTCACTATCTGACCATCTGTGTGACAGTGGATGCTCACAGGCTGGTTTTTCATCTCCCTCACTACTCTGTGAAGATCTGGGCTGGACACATCCAAGAGCCCAGACATTGATTAATTTTTCTGTGTAACAAGGACACCACTGTGACAAGAATGAACAGATTCCCACCTGTGACATGGAGTTTGAAGGTCAGTTTCTGGCCAGCAGCCTCACAGCTGTACTCCCCAGCGTCTTTCTTCTCCACCTCACCCACCACCAGGCGACGGGATTTGCCCACTGACTCCACCTTGAACTTCTTGCTGTGGGTGATCAGCTTCCCCTCCTTGTACCACTTCACCTCCGTTTTCTCCTGGGCCACCTCACAGCTCAGGGTGGCATTTTGTGAGAGTGCAGCTTTCACCTCTTTCTGCACCTTGTCCTTGTTGATAAATGCATCCTCTGCTTCTGTGGAGTAGGGGAAACAATTAAAAAATTAGATGTATGTCAAAACTGTTCAAAGTGATCAAACACAAATCCACATGTTATTTTTCCATGCTCAGACAGGACATGGACCTCTGTACAGCCTGAGAACAACACACCAACCACTTCTGAGAAAAGTGATCCAGTGCCTTGGGATTGCAGTGCCTTCTCATTTTCAAAAGGAACTTGACTTTTTTCCCATAATGTAATGCACAAATAAAGCACCAAATCTCCTTTGCCACCGGAACCCATATAGCATAAGCCTTGTTCATCACAGGAATTTCTCAAGGAGACCTGTTTTCCCATTTCTCCCAGACTTATTTTCCCACACATCTGGGAGCTGTCCCTACCTTTATCTCTATAAATCACAACAGCATATGTCAATTTGTCTATTCTTTATTTCTTGGGAAATCAGAAAACATCAGGGAGCACTGAGTGGGATTCATCTCAGGTAAGAGCTCCAGCTGTTGACATCTGTGTGACAGTTGATGCTCACAGGCTGGTTTTTCATCTCCCTCACTACTCAGTGAAGATCCGGGCTGGACACACCCCAGAGCCCAGACATTGATTCATTTTTCTGTGTAACAAGGACACTACTGTGACAAGAATGAACAGATTCTCACCTGTGACATGGAGTTTGAAGGTCAGTTTCTGGCCAGCAGCCTCACAGCTGTACTCCCCAGCATCTTTCTTCTCCACCTCACCCAACAACAGGCGACGGGATTTGCCCTCTGACTCCACCTTGAACTTCTTGCTGGGGCTGATCAGCTTCCCCTCCTTGTACCACTTCACCTCCGTTTTCTCCCGGGCCACCTCACAGCTCAGGGTGGCATTTTGTGAGAGTGCAGCCTTGACCTCCTTCTGTACCTTGTCCTTGTTTGTAAACACAACCTCTGGCTCTGTAAGAAAACCACAATAGTCACACAGAGCTTTTTGCAGTTGTCTTCTCTGGTCCTTAATCAAGTTCTTCTTCTTTCACTGCACTAGGCCCTCACAGGCCGCATCATGATGGCCCATTGTTACAAGAAAGCACCTTCATCTGTATTTTGCTAAGAAGTAAAGAGGTACAGAAATGTTATGGGAATTCTAAGGGAGTGTTTAAAACTCCCACTTTTAGCACAGATTTGAACCTAGGACTTAAAGCACCAACGTGTGTTGCCTGGAGCTTTCTCCCTCTTCTCTCTTTTTCTCTTCCTATGTCTCTCCAAACTTACAGGGAATCAGAAGGGAACAGCCCTTGTATCCCCAAATCCAAGAACCATTTCTTTTCTTGCCCATTAAGGTCACTCAAATTCAGTAATTCCCTGTCTAATCATAGAATGGTTTATGTTGGAAGGGACCTTAAAGACCATCTTGTTCCACCCTCTGTCATGGGCAGGGACACCTTCCACTATCCCAACTTGCTCCAACCTGGCCTTGGGCACTTCCAGGGATGGGATCTAATCAGAGCTCTTCAAACACCTCCCTATTTCTTTTCATCTCTTCCTGCATCTACGGCCTCCCACTGATTCTGTGGGGTTTTGTTCCTGCGGACACACCAGCTGATTGTGAGAAGAGCAGAAGTTTTCACTCTTCCCCATTACATTTGTTGTGGTTACAACTAGTCATGGAGACAAAAGTGTGTATAGAAAACATCAATATGACACAGTTGGCAAAAAAAAAAATCCAGCTCTATGGCTGAAGCATTTCACCCCAGAGATGCTGTGAGATGATCCCCTAAATGCAAGATACGACTCTGCATCCATCATCTTTGGCATTCCTGGCATTTCCTCACCTCTGACCTTGACTTGGAATGTTATTCTGTCATCCTTCATTTCACAGGTATAGCTCCCTTGGTCTTGCTGTGTCACCTTCCTGACCACGAGCTTTCGGTGTGTCCCCTGGGAGACGATTGTTGTCCTCTGGTCCTGCTTCACCTCAGCGTGATCCTTCTTCCACACCACGGCCCCGCTCGCAGATGACACCTCACACACCAGCTCAAGGTTTTCCGAAGGACTGACTGATATCTCGGGAGTCTTTTTGGGCTTGTTGACAAAAGTAACAGATTCATCTGGAATGAAAAAGGGAAAACAGTTTCTGCCTCTGTTCAGGTTTATCAGCACAATGTTGGGATGTGGTGATTACTGGTCATTATTTCATTATCACACACATGAATGTTGATGCCCGACTCTCTTGACACATGGTGCAAACTCCTTCTCTGATCTTCAGTGCAATCCCATTCATCTCTCCTACATCCTCCTGGATCTGTTAAATCAGGCTGAGATGTCCTCAGGTTGCTCACACTTTATTTATCGTTGTTTGATTCTGATTTCAAGCAAGCTTTGGGCAATATGCATTGATGTCTGAGTACAGAAAGAGCTTAGAAAAGACCTAGGAAATCTCAGGAGATCTAGTTAGAAGTGATGAAGAGCCTTTTTTAAATGTTTCTGGGCCAATTTCTGCAGCTCTCTGTTTATATCAGTCCCACTGGATTCTGAATTAATTCTTCCCCAGACCAGGGTATATATGGAATAATTTCATTGACAAAATATTTGCCAATTTAGGATGGAGCTCTGAGCAAGCTGTTCTAGTGGAAGGTGTCCCTGCCCATGGTAGGGGTTTGGAACAAGATGGTCTTTAAGGTCCCTTCCAACCCCAACCATTCCATGACCCTATGGATACAGGAGCCAATAACCTCACATCCTTTTGTGGAAACTGACCTTTGCAGTAGAGGACCCCAAGCCGCTCACACAGCTCAAGTGCTTGAGGTTCTTACAGTGATACAACTCAAACCCCGCTCATGGCACAGGTATGAGCTGTGCAAACACAAACACACACACAGAGGGTGTATCATGAAGGCAGCAACCACACCTCAGAAAGAAACTCAGGTTTCTTTCAGGTGTGCTTGTAGAGGTAAAAGCAAAGGCAATGAAGGGGAGACAGACATCATGGTGTCAAATGTGAGCAAATCTATTCAGCATACCCTGCCCCTAAGATAACCAGCAATATTTGTTGGGCACATCAGGTATTTCATACCCTTCATTCCCTCCGGGCAGCCCTGGCTGTGAGTTAGAGCCAACCTCAGCTCAGCATTGCATTTCTTGTAGCAGCAACTGCTGCCTTCAATCACTGAGTATCCCAAGGACAATTGCCATGCCAGGCAAGTGTTTCATTAGAAATTGTAGTCATTAGGACAAGGGATAATGGCTTCAAACAGGCAGAGGGCAGGTCTAGATTTCAACTGAAAGAGGGTAGATCTAGATTAGATATTGGGAAGGAATTCCCAGCTGTGAGGGTGGGGAGGCCCTGGCACAGGTTGCCCAGAGAAGCTGTGGCTGCCCCATCCCTGGGAGTGTCCAAGGCCAGGCTGGAGCAACCTGGGATTGTGGAAGGTGTCCCTGCCCATGGCAGGGGGTTGGGATCAGAAGAACTTTAGGGTTACTTCCAACCCAAACTAATCTATGATTCTACAACTGGGATGATCCTAATTTTCTTTGCCTGAGCCACGTGATGTTTTATCACAGGAGTTACGGATGAGATTCTCACCATAGTCATCCAAAATTTAGTAACCAGCTCAGGCAATCCCACAGCCTTCCGCTGTACCTGATCTTCTGCCAGAGGCAGCTCCAGAACACTCTTTAAATCCATATTATCACAGTACTGTGATACTGTGAACTAGGTTGCTCAAGTCAGACAGTAGAAATCAATTTATATAAATTGCCCTTTGGAGATCATTTTGGGCTGAGCCTGATTGGCTCTTTTAGGCCAGTGGGTAAAGTCAGGAACTGTGAATTACACTCCAAGGGAGATTGCATTATGTTGTATTCTCAGCCAGAGAGAACTGGAATCGAGATACAAAGTGAGTTCCTGAGCAAACACCAGTTGTGAACTGGAAGCAATTTAGCTGGTGGACAGAATCATAGAAACCTGGATGTACTGATACAGGTCATAAGCACTCACTTGATAATTCTCTTAAATTTCATTGTACTTGCAAATGTAGACATGGCCATGAGAAGCTTTCACTTCACTTAGGACCAGGTTAAAAATTAGGCTCCAGGCATAAGCCAGAAAACCACTTTTAGAAGAAAGATTCCCACCAGGCCACGCAAACTGAGGCAGCTGGATTGCACAGATATTGAATCTCACAGATAAATTCCTGTGTCACTTGATACCCTGGTTCCATCCCGCACTGGAATGCGGTGGTGACAAGCATTTCTCTTCTGCGCTTGGCCTGACAACCACGTGCTGTATGTGATGGGCACGTGACACTGACCAACAGCTTCCCGTGCAGTACCACAGGGAGACGTCTCCCAGATCACAGTGTCCTTTGGGAAGAAGCAGGAGATGCATAACATTCAAAACCTTGATTTAAAACTGCTCAAAGGAGGACACGAGGCGTTCACAGTAAGACTTTGGACCTCCTGTCTGAGGGGGTTCCAAGACTACTCTTTATGCTCAGCATGTGCATTAAGGCCAGACGGGGCTCCCAGCTGTTCAGCCAGGGTGGGGTTTTAGTTGTGACCCCAGACCTAGAAAAAGCTTGTGCTGCCTTAATTACAACACAACATCCTTATATTATTTGACCATATTGTGGATTTGAATAAGGACCACAACAAGGGTCAGAATCTCTGAAATAGTTTTGTGCAACCTTGGCCCAAAAATCTTTCCATTTACAAGGCAGGAGAAGGGTAATGAACCAAGTGCTGAGTTTCTCACACAGACTCTACTCCCGTACTTGCATCACGAACTTACCTGAGACTTTTAGGTCAAAAACAAGAGTGTCATCTCCAATTTTGCATGTGTAAGTTCCTTCATCTTCTTTGGTCACAGCTGAAGCCACAAGCTTATGCACTTTTCCTTTATCTTCCATGCTGAATTTCTTGCTGGCTGTGATTTCTTTCCCATCTTTGTACCACTTAACCATAACATTGGCCTCAGACGTCTCAGAAACAAATTCAGCCTGTTTTCCAGTGATGGCCTTGACAAGTCCTCCACTATTCTCTTTGTTTATGAAGTTTGCAAGTGCTGAAACAAATTACAGACACACAGCTCTGGTAAAGAATTGCATGCACATCTATTAATATGTATATTTACATCTACATCAGGCATTCATTTATCGTAAGATCAAACTGCATGTTTAATTATGGATCTAATTGCTAGTTTCCAATGAAGAAGATGCTAAAATCCAGTCATATTCCTGATTATCACATGTCCAAAAACCAGAATATATATACAACAGAAGAGGAGAGGAAGCCTGAGGCAATAGATAAGAGAGAGGTGAGGAAAGAAGTAAAAGAAACTGGAGGTAAAGCCATGAAAATTATCCAATCACTTCATTGTAACCACCTGGCAGATAAATCAGCTCTTCTAGAAGAGGTTAAAATGCAATCTAGATAAATTAAATTACATGAAATGAAAAATCTATACAGATATCTCATGGGACTGAGATGAAAAGAAATTTATTCCTTGAAATTAACTGGAGCATAGAAAATAAACAATAAATCTGGCATCATGTTAACATGTAGTGAAATAATTGAGTCACCAATTGCCTCAAAGCAAAAGACTCAAAACCCCACCAACATCTGAGCTAAAAATGTTACCCTGAAGCCACTGTCCCAACGTACCTTAGATAATGGATTTAGTTTTCAAACACGTTCTTAACACACTATTTGAAAACAACACACACAGTGAAGTCACTTTGTTGGGACCGTCATTAAAATCAAAGCCTTGATCAAGCTACTAAAAAATCAAAACTAATAAATAAATTTTTAAAAAGTCTATGAAGGAAGAGGAAGAGGCCTGTGCAATCAGGAGTCTCTCTAGCTCTGGTCCTCAAGGACTCAGCTCAATCAGCTTCTGGCAGGGATATGAACTTGAATTCGACCTGCCCAGGTCCTCACCAGCCCTGCTGCCCAGGGTTTACTAAGTCTGCTTATTAGAATCCACGCCTCTGGGTAAAGAAGTCAAGCCATAAGTATTTAAAACAGCGAAAACCTCCTTTTCTATTATTGCTTTTTCTTGGGGCCTCTGTTTCTACTTTTTTTCACTCATGGCTCGTAACAGAGGATCTTCCCCTTCAGTAGGAAAACACCACAGTCCTTCCTCTACCCAACCACCCATGAATGAAACCTGCAGGAGCCAAACACTGCCGAGGCCTTTCCTTCTCCACCAGCACTGCCGGAATTCAACCCACAGGCTGAAATATTTGGGGAGGGAAGAAGAGGGAGATGGTCCCATTCATGCACCTTTCACTCCCCTTAGAAAACTGGAGGGAAAAACACGCAGCTGATCTGCCCCTCAGGTGATTCTCCAGCTCCGGGTGGCTGATTTACAGATAGAAGGTGGTGAGGACTGAAAGTAAAATAATGATACAGCTTTTGTAACCCTCGTCCTGCTGGGGTGAGAGGCACCAAAGCTGATCCTCCAGGGATCAAGCTGTAAACTGCAGATATTGAAGTTACAGCTTTGTCTTCACAGATTTTAAAATCATAAGGTCGGTTGCTCATATGATAGTCACATTGCAGTGAAAAGCATCAGGAAACATCAAATTCAATTAAATGTGTGGGTAGAACTGCCAGCATGAAAAGTGATGCTAAAGAGGCAGAGAGAGAAGAAAATCAGAATTAAGAGCAGGTGCCAAGTGTAGACAGAAATTTCACTATATAGATTTAGAAACACTTTTAATTTATTTTTTTCCAGCTCTCTTGAGTTTGCTCTTTGAGAATAACCAAGTGTGTTGTCAAATGAAAGATACACACATTGTTTTGGGGCTTTGTTGTTTCTACAGAGACCAAGGAGGGTGAGATTCCAGCAGGACATAATGATAAAGCACCTCATACTTACTCCATGTAGAAACAGTGCAAGGATTGCTGGGAAGAAGGCAAGGAGTGAGTTACAGGACAGAACACAAATCAAATAAATGGCTTTGCGGAGAGAATTTACCATTTCAAAGCAAAATACCAATCGAACTCAAGCCAAATAATGTCTGACCACAGGTCAGACTCTGTCCTGAAGTCAGGCTTTACACTCTGGACCTCAGCAGACACCTGAAAAATCCCTGTGAGGGATGGTCTGAGGATACACCAAGGATTTTTAACCGAAATCTAGTCCCCTTCATGTCAGAGGAAACTCTACTATAAACTAGTTCATAAAAGCTCGGACATACGGGAAGGTGTAAAGCTGCTGGTTTCAGAGCAAAGGTAGAGGCTGCTATGAAAGGAAGAACAGCCAAAAAAAATGGAGCAGCTGTAAAATAGTGCTGGTTCAAATCGAACAAGCAAGGAACATCAAAATAAAATGCCATTTTGCTGTTTGTTTTGTACAGCCTTCCATGTGAGCACCTTGCTAACAGGAATGGGTGAAGCCATGGAAAGGTCTGTTCTCATCCACCACGCTATTGAGAGAAAAACAAAAAAAATCATCCAATAATGATTAAAAAAAATAAATCCCACAATGCCAGGATGATCCTGGTCCAATGGAACATTAATCAGAGCTGAACTGTCTCTTCAGTGGCTTGTCTGATATCCCACAGCAAGTGCAGGACAGACATGGGATCATGTGTGCACTATCTCTGTGAGTGAATTTGTCCATCACAAGAACACCTTTTCCCTATCCACTGTTCAACCTCTGGAAATACATAATACCAAGTCCCCTTGGAATATCAAGATGCCAACTAGAGTGAAAGCACAGCTCCTACCACTGAGCTGTATCTTGTATTCACTCCCCAGTTCTGCTCTGGGACCACAGACACAGTCAAGGCTGGAGGTTGATGGGGAATTACTACAACCATAACTCCCTCTGGAGCAATCCCTTCGTGTCCCTTGATGATTCCATTAGCTTAGGGCAGGAACAGGCACTCGCATACCTTTCACTGAAAGCTGATAGAGCATCTTATCCCCCTCGCAGGTGCACTCATAAGCTCCGGCATCCTCCGTGGCAATGTTGAGGATTTTCAGGATGTGCCTCTTCCCCACGGTTTGAAGCTCATATTTTTCACTGGCCTTGAGCTCTTTCCCATCTTTCATCCACTTCACTGTAGCCTCCATGTCTGAAAGCTCAGCCTGGAGTTTGGCTTCCTCCCGCAGTCGAGCTGAGACTTTTTCTACATCTTTGCTCTTGTTGGTGAATCTCACTGCAGCACCTGCCAGAACAGAGGGATCTGCTGTCTGAAGTTGTTTTGAGATAACATGTCCATGATACAACTCTGCCATAGAGATCTCTGAAAGTATTAGACCCTGACCCTGCCCTCACACTCATGTCAATTCTGAGTAATTGTGTCTAGTTCAGAAAAACTTGTTTTTATTTATTGCCAGAGTCATTAAGGAAAAAAAATATAAATAATAGTCACACATGGTGGACTAAAAAACCACCAAGAAAAAGCTTTGTTAGTAATTAATGCTCCTTTATTTTTGAAAGAAAGTCTAGTCAAACCTGGTGTTGAAATTACCACTTCAAGGTGACTCAGTGATGGATTTGGTGACAGAATCCATTCATGATGGTTATGAATGACAGAAATCAGTGAGCTGATGCTAAACAGGCTATTTCTGATACCACCAGCTGGCCAGGTTGACATTCTGAACTCTAAACTATCATGATGAGGTCATTAGAAGGAGCTACATCAGTTCACATGATGCAGTTTCAGGTATTTCCCACAGACCAGGCATCAGTGAAAGCCTCCAGCCCCACTTCTAATCCTAAGATCCCAGCAACAGCCCCTTGGTTGGAAGAACAAAGGAAAATAAATACCTTTCACTCTCATCTTGGTGCTGGTGTCAACATTATTGGCAACAAATTTCACTTCTGCTCCATCATCCTTCTTGGTGACATTCTTGATGATCAGGGTGTGAGTGTTTTGGGTTCTCCTAATGATGAAGGTCTCGCTTTCCTGTAGGGCTTTACCATTGAGGTACCAAGTGCCAGAACACGTCTTCGTGAGGTCAACAGTAAACAGGGCATCCCCTCCAGGGACAGTTTCAGCTGTTGTCAGGGGGGTTTTCACAGCCAGGACTGGTTCTAGGGAGGAACAACATGTATCTCTGAGAGCCAGGCACAAGACAGACACACTGGAAAATAGATCATCCTAAGAACAAAGTTCTCAGGGTAAACAAGACTTGAGAATAAAACAATGCAGACTTCTTAAGTTTCCATGCACTGAAGGAAATGACTGGTTAGCCTACAGGATTTGCTTCCTACAGCAGCAGGTAACTGAGCTCTGGAGTTAGGTTAAGTTTTTGCAGGGAAAGGAAAACAGGGATATTTTACTGATTTTTTTATCCTTGAGATGTAGAAAGGCATAAAAGCCAGGAACACCCGGGTTTTCCTACAGCTGTGCTCCTTCTTTAATACACAGTACTGTTCTTAGACTACAGAAGGTTCCTAAGGAGTCACTTCTAGATATTTCTAATAATCACTTCTAGATATTCCAGGAAAACACGTGCAGGTTCAGACAGAGGGAGAGGGTGACACAATAACAAGACACAATGTGACCAAGGTCTCTGCAGGTCTTGTCTAGTGCAGTGAATCAAAGGAAATCGCATTGCACTAACAGTTCTCCGGGCACATTGGCACCCTAGAAATAAAGGAAACCCCCCATATTTCTTCTAGTAACAACTAGATTAAAGAAAGACTGGCTGGAACTTGGATTTCATGGTGGTATGATCACCTATAACTATTCTCTAGGTGAAAGACTTGTATCTCATACCTATATTGAAAATTATATCATGAGCCCACCTCAATTTTTCCTTTCATACCAGCCCTAGAAGAAGCACTTAGAGGCTTAAGGTCCACTGCAGAGAGCTCTGCAGACAGCAGAGAACTCTTCTGTTCACACAGCCTGATGTGAGACACTGGAACACAAACACACTCACAGCTCTACCACAGAAACTCAACCACCATTCTCAGGTGATGGTCAGTGTACAATGTGAAACAGGACAACCAGTCATGAAGAGGTGGGAAAATAGGTTTTTGTGTGCCATCCCTCCACCCTCAAAAGTATGGGAAATGCTTTTAAAGCCCCCATGAGCCCAATCACCCCAAACTGACTCATTTTATGCCAGGTTGGTGCTCACCAAGGTGGATGCTCCCAGGGAATTCCAGGTAGGGGCTCTGTCCAAAGGCATTGACTGCTGACACTCTGAACTGATAATCAGCCTCTTCTGACAGGTTGCTCACTGTGAGCTCTGGGACGGGGACGTGGGACTCGTGGCACCTCACCCAGGTGAAACCAGTCAGTTTCTTGCGTTCCACGATGTATCCGTCGACTGGAATGGGACGGTCCATCTTGGGAGGGGACCATGCCAGGGTCACTGAGGTTTCTGTTTTATTTTTCACCACAGGGTCAGCTGGGGGTTGGGTGGGTGGTTTTTTGGGCACTGCACAAGGGAAAAAGAAACAGAGGAACAAGTTGCTGTCAGAGTGGAAAAGCCACTGTGCCTCGTCAAAAAAGCTTGTGCTGGACTAAAAGCTACTTTTGGTTAATAAACCTCCATCAATCATTGATGTGAAAGCAAGGGAAAGCAAGGGAATGGATAGAAGATGCTTTGGGGCTGCATTGCACAAAGATCATTGAATTATTATAGTTGGAAAAGACCTCTGAGATCATCAAGTCCAACCTTTAATGTACAATACTTGTGTCTCCACAGAAACATGTGATCAGAGAATCACAGAATCACCAAGGTTGGAAAAGACCTTTGAGATCATTAAGTCCAACCTATTACCTATCACCATTCCATCATCTAAACCATATCACTCAGTGCCTCATCGAGCCTACTCTTAAACATCTCCAGGGATGGTGATTCCACCACCTCCCTGAGCAGGTCATTCCAATGACTCTTTTGATTGCTAAACAGTATTAAAATGGTCAGTATAGGGAGTCTTCAAACAAACATTTTGTAGACTTAAATTTTCAGTGCTAGATACAGACTACACAGCTCCTGGACAAAGCAGACTAACACTCAGCTTCTTATTTTCACTCAGAAGATGGGAAAAATCACCATCAAAGATTAATCAGAGCTTTTAGAGTTATGGACAGCTCTGATTCTTGTTACACAGGCTTGGATGTTCTCTGCAGTCTCTTTCATNGCAGAGAGCTCTGCAGACAGCAGAGAACTCTTCTGTTCACACAGCCTGATGTGAGACACTGGAACACAAACACACTCACAGCTCTACCACAGAAACTCAACCACCATTCTCAGGTGATGGTCAGTGTACAATGTGAAACAGGACAACCAGTCATGAAGAGGTGGGAAAATAGGTTTTTGTGTGCCATCCCTCCACCCTCAAAAGTATGGGAAATGCTTTTAAAGCCCCCATGAGCCCAATCACCCCAAACTGACTCATTTTATGCCAGGTTGGTGCTCACCAAGGTGGATGCTCCCAGGGAATTCCAGGTAGGGGCTCTGTCCAAAGGCATTGACTGCTGACACTCTGAACTGATAATCAGCCTCTTCTGACAGGTTGCTCACTGTGAGCTCTGGGACGGGGACGTGGGACTCGTGGCACCTCACCCAGGTGAAACCAGTCAGTTTCTTGCGTTCCACGATGTATCCGTCGACTGGAATGGGACGGTCCATCTTGGGAGGGGACCATGCCAGGGTCACTGAGGTTTCTGTTTTATTTTTCACCACAGGGTCAGCTGGGGGTTGGGTGGGTGGTTTTTTGGGCACTGCACAAGGGAAAAAGAAACAGAGGAACAAGTTGCTGTCAGAGTGGAAAAGCCACTGTGCCTCGTCAAAAAAGCTTGTGCTGGACTAAAAGCTACTTTTGGTCAATAAACCTCCATCAATCATTGATGTGAAAGCAAGGGAAAGCAAGGGAATGGATAGAAGATGCTTTGGGGCTGCATTGCACAAAGATCATTGAATTATTATAGTTGGAAAAGACCTCTGAGATCATCAAGTCCAACCTTTAATGTACAATACTTGTGTCTCCACAGAAACATGTGATCAGAGAATCACAGAATCACCAAGGTTGGAAAAGACCTTTGAGATCATTAAGTCCAACCTATTACCTATCACCATTCCATCATCTAAACCATATCACTCAGTGCCTCATCGAGCCTACTCTTAAACATCTCCAGGGATGGTGATTCCACCACCTCCCTGAGCAGGTCATTCCAATGACTCTTTTGATTGCTAAACAGTATTAAAATGGTCAGTATAGGGAGTCTTCAAACAAACATTTTGTAGACTTAAATTTTCAGTGCTAGATACAGACTACACAGCTCCTGGACAAAGCAGACTAACACTCAGCTTCTTATTTTCACTCAGAAGATGGGAAAAATCACCATCAAAGATTAATCAGAGCTTTTAGAGTTATGGACAGCTCTGATTCTTGTTACACAGGCTTGGATGTTCTCTGCAGTCTCTTTCATCTGAGTACCTGTCCTCTGTCCTGCCTATGAATTTTATGTTATCCCCACTCAGAAGGTGAGTTGTAACTTTCTCATAGCTGCAGCTAATTGATACCTACTCTTGGGAATCTCTGGTCTAGTAATTTATGCAGAACCAGATTTTGGGGGTTGGGACTTCAAAAGGAAATTACAAAGGTATGTCCCCACTGTGAGGCCCTATAATTGGAGATGTGGTTTTTTTAAGGTACCTGAAATTTATCCCTGCAGGTATTTGCACAATGAATATTAATGTTCACCCTCATTCCTCTTGAGCCCTTTAGGGAAAGTTCAGGTCCCATCAGAGTTATTCACAACCTGCTACCACTGATACACCAGGAGACTGGGAATTATCTGATATGCTCTAGTTACACCTCTAGCGACACGGCAAAGGATTCATTTAATTTCATTTTGGCTATTTGAAAGGTGTCTGGGGTAAGTCAGTCAACCAGACTCCAACTGTAATTCCGTGGAGAACAAAACACTCTAGAACAGCTCATCCCAGCTCAAAGAGCGTGTGGCAGACAGTGAAACAATCACTCACTGCACATGAGTGTTCATGGTTCTAGAGGGGGCTTGTACAACAAGCCTGAGTTCTGGGACAGCTGATGTTCTTTCTCCCTCAGTTTACCCATCTTTAAAATGAGCATAGTAACGACACAAGATGCTGAACAGACAACATACAAACATTGCTTGCCTGCTAATTGCCTCTAGAACAGCCAGCAGCAATTTTGTGCAGCTAATTGAAAAAGATGTGAGCATAGCACACAGGATTCTCCAAGCAGTTCATCCGATACGCATGAAGTGTAAAAATAGGAAATCTCAACGCGATACGCTTTTCCTTCCTTACAGAAATAGACCCAGAAGCGTTTTGGGGTGCACAGTTACCAGCCTGTCAGTACCTGCTGGTCAGAGCTAGATGTCAAAGGTCCCATTAGGGTAACATTAAGCTCAGTACTAAGCCCTGGAATGAGATCACTTGACCTTACCATCAGAAATGGTAATGCAATATTTTCTTCAGCGATACCTGTTTGTGGAAAGGCAGCTTCTTACCTTTTTCTGTTCCATTAAGCAACACTTCCTTGACAACTTAAACAGCAGAGTTTGAAATCAAACTGAATTTTGTAGTTCCCATTGAATTGGTTGGACGTTACGTCTTTCCAAATACCTTAGAAATTGTCAGAAAGCTTGAAATTTACTAATATTTTCTGATTTTAGTTTAATGCCACAACAAAGTCTAGATAACGCAGGAGATATAAACCTTTAAATAAAAGATTTGGTTTTGCCACTGACCAATGCAGTTTGGAGGTGGTGGTGGTGGGAGAAAAGAAGCATTATTCTTCCCAAATTATGACCAGAGTGGATTATTCGTTCACATACAAAAACCAGAACAGAAGCAGAGCTGGAAACCACGTGCAGTTCTGTCTTAAACAAAACGGGTTTTGTCTGGGACATGTAATGTCAGCAAAAAAAAAAGCCAAATAAAATTAGGCAACATCACCAAAATTTAATTTCAGGTCCAATCTCAACTTCATTGCACCTGCTGCTACTGCTCTGTCACCCAAGATACATGTTTGTGCTCTTTCCCCAGGACTGCTCTTGCCCAGAGAAGCTGTGAACTAGGTTGGACTAGATGATCTTCAAGGTCCTTTCCAGCCTTATCTACACTGTGACACTGTGAATTCCCAATCCCTGGAAGTATCCAAGGCCAGGTTGGATGGGGCCCTGAGAAACCTGGTCTAGTGGAAGGTGTCCCTGCCCATGTCAAAGGGTTGGACTAAGATGATCTTGAAGGTCTCTTCCAACACAAACCATTTTAGGATTCTACGACTCTTCTCTCTCTGTTTCTCTCTCCAACAACATCTCATAACATTCATGTTCAGGCTGTTGCCTTTTTTTTTTTTTGGCAGACACCAAACCTTCCGCTGGTCTTGGACAACAAACTTACCCCAGTGGTACCTGAAACAACAACATGGGAGCACCTGCTCGCTGGGCAAGACACATCGAGGCCAAATAAAAGTGAAGCTTACTGGTCACAGTGAACTGGGTAGAAGTCCTGCTTTCATCAGCCAGGAAGGCAATCTCACCGGCATCTTCCATCTTACACTCTCGAATGGTCATGGTGTGCTGTTTGCCAGAGCGTGTGATGGAGATTCGGTCGCTGGGCTTCACCTCTTCTTTGTTTTTGAGCCAGCGGATGTTCTGGCAGTCGTTGTCCAGCTCCACACAGAAGGTGGCTGTGTCATTTATGAACACTGCAGTCTTCCGTGGGAGTTTTTTAATGATGTTCCCTTCATGGAAGAAAGCAACAATCACGGTCAGCAAACAGCAGGACTTTGGCAGCACTGACATATCCAAACTGCAGCAGGACTAGCCCACACCTAATCAAAACATTACAAGCACTATGCAGACACCCTTAAATGAATTCTGAAGCTCTCAGTCATACAGAAAAGATGATATCAAGGGCTCATTTTGGCCTTCAAAGAGGGAAAAGCAATCCTGCTTGACTGGAGCCACTCATCTACAGATGATGCAGAGTCTGCTGCAGGCAAACACAAGGTATGTGGCCTTGCCAAGAGAAGATTTGACAGTGATACAACTGTCAGTGCCCAGATACGCTGGGAATTCAAATTAAAACTTTGCTGAAGTAGGTCAGTGTTAAGCCAGACAGGTCTGTTCTCGGTCTTTGGGATTTTGCCTCCATCAGAGCTACCGGTAAGTTACATAACTGAGATGGTAACACACCAGTCACCTGAATTAGTAGGAAATACACCAAAACCCTTCAGATTTTTTCTTAGAAGGCAGAACCTCCAACATAGAAATTCAGGTTGGATTGATTTATGCCCCTTCCAAGTGCCTGTGATGATTCTCAATTAATAGAATAACTTCTAAATTACAGGATGTGACTATTCACAGGAGAATCAAGATTGACACTGGCTCCAGCTCTGGAATAGTCCTTGCAAGGTCTCAGGAACATCACCCAGGGATGTTTAATGAGAAGCAATGCTGAACTCCTTCATGAAATAACAGATCAGGCACAGATTTCAAGGATTCAAGACCCTGATTCTCTGCCCATCCTCCTGCCCCATCACACATCTGCTTCTTTCTGCCCTCAGCAGTGTCCCCCTCCCTGCAGCCCTCTACATCCAGCCATGCTCTCACATTCTCCCAAATCCACCTTGCTCTCCCCAATCTTCTCCTCTCAGGGCAGGCACAAGGCTCCCCCAGCAAGGCTCTGCCTCCCCTCCCTCTGGAGAGCTCCACCTGGCTCAGTCACTCTCTTTCTAAAGGAACATACCATTACAGCACAAACAAGTAGAAAAAATACCAGCTGTCCTTCTGGGGCCAAACACACTTACAGTGCTTGGCTGGTCTAGACCTGAAGGAAGGTGCAACAAAAAGCGTCTGTCCGAACTATCCCACACCTCCAGACTAAATCTCCCCTTGTGCCTCTACCCGTGCACACCCTCAGCTCTTTGCTGACAATGCAAACAGGAGTCTGCACAAGGATATACATCACCCAGCAGTCTGCACTGATTCATGTGCTGAAGAACTCCTTCTGGTTTCACTGGGAGTAAGGTCAGGCTTCCAGTGAGTGAGGACAAGAGCAATCCTGTAGCTGTGACAGGTCTCCAGTGCCTGAATCCCTGGTGCTGTGTCTACTCTCTGTGAGACACCTACACCATCCCAACTCTACACCTACTTCCACTTCAGCCTTTAACCACCAGACCCAGGGGACTTGGACATGAACACCTGTGTTTTCCCCATTTTTTATCACCTTTCCAAACTCCAGAACAGCTCCAGTTGCCAGGGATCTGGAGCATGGGTCTGATTTCCAGTCTGAATCTAAACCACCCTGGTGCTGAATACAACCTTCACCACACAACCACAGCTGCCAAACCCACTTCCCAGTGTGGTCAGCACCACTCTCAAGCAAGATTCACCACTGTGATCACTGGACACCAAACAAGAGGTGTGTTACAGCACCAGGGGACCAATGTGGTGGTTGGAGTCATGCTAAGGAAAGTCTTCAGTGCTGGGCTACAGCTCAAGGACATGTCAGAAGCCACTTCCAGCACAAGTCCCCACTGGGTTTAATACATTGTGCAGAAAATCTGTCCCTCCTCTCTGCCCTCGTGCCCCAGAGACACCCTGGCAGGAAATCCAGGGACCCACTGACAGACCACATGTGGCTCCAAGATTTATTTTTCTTTTCCATTTAATTGCCTGGGGCTGTGTTGGGAGGGGTTGGGTTGGATATCAGGAAAAGATTCTTTCCACAGAGGATGGGCACTGAACAGGCTCCTCAGGGAATGCTCACAGCCCTAAGACTGCCAGAGCTCAAGGAGTGTTTGGACAACGCTCTCAGGGACAGGGTGGGATTGTTGAGGTTGCGCAGGACCAGCAGCTGGACTGGATGATCCTGATGCATCCCTCCCAACTCATCATATTTTATGCTTCCTCTCACACCATAAGGGACTCTGCTCTTCTTCACCGCACACAAGGACGTGGCAAATGCCACCCACAAGGGCGAGTTTGGAGCTTCACGCACAAATCCCACACTTGGCAGGCGGGATTTGGCCCAGTGTGGCATATCAAGAGCCTTTCTTACCTTGGACAGACAGCTCTGCAATGGTCCTGCTTCCTTCCTTCATCTCACAGATATAGACAGCGTCGTCGTCCGCAGTGACGTTCTGCACGGTGAGCCGGCGGTACGTGCCCTCCTCCTCGATGTTGTACTTCTTGCTCTGCCTCAGTCTGGTCTCCTCCTTAAACCAAGAGGTCTCTGTCCCGGGAACGGGCACCTCACACTGGAAGGTGGCGGATTCCTTCTCCCTCACTTCGAGATCCTTCAGCTTTTCCTTGAAGGGTATGGAGGGTTCTTAAGAGGGTGCAAACAGAAAAGGAGAGGGAAGAGTTTAGGATGAGAGAAGGTTTAGATGGGATTTTAGGAAGAAATTCTTCTCTGAGAAGGTGGTGAGGCCCTGGCACAGGTTGCCCAGGGAAGTCGTGGATGCCCCATCCCTGAAAGTGGTCAGGGCTGAGTTGGAGTAGAAGCCTGGGAAAGAAATCCTGCTACAGTTGGGTCAATAAATGAAAAATCTGGTTATGTGAGAGAGAACAAGGCAGTGATTCTGGGGGAGTGTGAACAGCTGAGCTCATCAGCTGGTGCAAGAACCAATGTTTTAGGGGTTTTTCAGCAGAAAAGTGGTGAGCAGAGTGAGCTGAAAAGGCACAGAAAGATGGGAAGTGGCTGCACACAGGACAGATGTCAGGAAAAGCACAGGAGTAAGGGATGGAGGAGATTTCTGTGCTCCCTACCACTGCCAAAGTCACTGCAGCAGCTTTTGTCAATGACTATAAAAGAACTGGAGAAGGATCCCAAGTCTCACAACCACCTCTGCCTTCCTCCAGCAGCAGGGCTGCAAGTACTCTGGCTCAGGGAGAAAATAAAGCGTGAATCAAAGACACCAAACAGCTGCATGACAGCGAGGGAACTCATTCTACGAACTGAACAATGTTTAATTCCAGTGACAGCTGCACAGTGACATCATCCTGCTCCCCCAGCCCTGAACTGGAGAAAGGGGAGTTGGACCGAAGGAGGGCTGGTGGTCACAGCCACAGGACTGGTGCCACAGCCCTGTCACAGCCCTGGATTAGCCAGTGCTGGTACATCACCACTCATTCTTCATGAGAGATCATGTCCTGATATGTACCTTCTTCACCTTCTAACAACTGCTGTGCCAGCTCCCAGCTGGATTTTGTGACTGCATTCTGCCTCAACACCCCCACAGTAAGGAATTTCTTCCTAATATCAAATATAAACCTCCCCTCTTTCAGTTTAAATAAGATACCAGACTCTAAGGTGTGGACAGAACACCAGGAAGGAGCAATGTTATGGAATATCTCGGAACAACATCAGAACAAGCTAGGAGGCTCCTTAGAGCATCTTCCAGTACCTAAACAGGGAACAAAAGAGCTGGAGAGGGACTTTGGATAAGGCCATGGAGTAAGAGCACAAGGGGGAATGGCTTCAAACTGCCAGAGGGCAGGGTTAGACGGGATAATGGGAAGAAATTCTTCCCTGTGCAGGTGGTGAGGCCCTGAAACAGGTTGCCCACAGAAGCTGTGGTTTCCCCATTCCTGGAAGTGTTCAACATCAGATTGGACAGGGCTTGGAGCAACCTGGGACAGTGGAAGGTGTCCCTGCCCATGTCAGGGGTTTGGAATGAGATGACCTTTAAGGTCCCTTCCAACGCAAACATTCTGAGATTTCATGGGACCAAGAAAGCTTTGATCAGAAGGATGCAGCCTCCAGGAGCTGGATAGTGGTGCATGGGATGGGAGTGAGACTGGAGCTGACACTGGGAACACACGTGTGCAAGAGCCAAAAAGAAATACGAGAGGTACCTGAGAAGCTCCCAAGTGTATTCCCATACTTGGAGCCATGTCATTAACCCCCCTCCCTTTACAGTCACTAAGCAGTATCTAAGGTGAAAAAAATCCACTCTATTCTAGGAAAAAGCTCTTAAACGTACACACGCAGAAGGATTGGTTGACTCTTTCACGCATGTTGTGATTAGAGCACTGCTCTCCCAGCCAGGGAAAGTCAGTACAGGGCTATCTTTGGCAGCTTTGGGGTCACAGATATCCTCTGAAAACAACTTTGCTTTCATCCTACTGACATATGCACACATGTCTTATCTCACTCTGAATGGAACCTCAGAGAGACAGCAGCTGACAAACTGAAGCCTGGGATGCACCCAGCCCACTGCTTTTTCTGCCTTGAGGATGTGAGAGCAGCTCCAAACCTCACCATCTTCCTCCTTCTGAATGTATCTTCGTGCTTCTTACATGGCCTAGGATGTAGCTGGTCGGACAGAGGGGGTTAATTTGGGTCAGGATCCTACAGAAGAGCCACACATCTCTTGAGAGTGGGCACCCAAATTCATCTGGCCCATAACCAGCCTCTTGCCCAGGTCAGGGAGATACAAATAAGATGAGAAAATAAGAGGTGCAAAAACCTGCCTATTGGAAAAAAATGTGAGGTAGACACAGCAACGCAAAACCCTGAGGGAACAGGGAGCAAGAGCAGCTGGGTGAAGTTAGAAGGAAACTGCAAGAAGTCAGACCAGGGATGAATCTGGCTGCTTGTCTTGAGGAAGTATTTCTCCAGAGTGTCACAGGCTTTTTCTTTGGTCCATAACAAGCAGACTGGCAATGGGATGATGTTATTTTTAAGAAGTAAATCCAGCTAACACATATTTTGCTAAGAATAGGTGCAGCCTGCAAAGAAGCCAATGTTTCCTTAACCTTCTCAAGGCACATTGTCTGCTGAGCCTCACTTTCCCCCTTGCTTACATTTCACAGAATCACAGAATATTATGAGTTGGAAGGGACCCACAAGGATCATCTAGTCCAACTCACCATCTAACACCCGTTTATGACTGGCATTCTCACAGGCACTCCATTTGTTATTCCAGAGGCAAGTTTTCCCTCTGAGTAATGAAAATGATTAAGAATATGGAAACCCCTCCCAGCTGGAGATAAGGGTAGATGGACAAACTTCTCTTGCCTTTGGTCTGCCTTCCTACTGTGCTTCCCAGGTTTTCTTGCCGCCCCCACATTTCTCAAGCTGTAATTCCCTTTCAGATCTCCAATGTGTCTGTCATGACAGTGGCCATCCATTATGGATGGAACAGAGGAAGAATACGGTGGCCTCAGCACCGGTCTGTTCTTCCCTATTTGGGTTGATAACTTTAACCTTTTCACACAGTATCTCATTACTTTTTTTCAGGGACTCAGACAAATGTTGCTTGGCCCAGGATGGAGACCTAAATGCTGCTCTCACTAACTTTTTAGGCCTAGGGAAATCTCCAAAGCCTTCAGGAAACTCAAGCTGGTTATTCATATTCCTCCCATCCTCCCTGCTCTCTCATTTGTTAAAGATTTACTCTTGGGAAGAATTTCCCAATTTTTTTAACTCAGTGTACAGATTGGGATTTTATCCCTGTTCTAGACATTTCTGAATCTAATCAAGTTTCAGCTTTCCTTAATTAGGATAATGACTCTCTGCCCTATACAATCTCCTTTGAGACTTAAATCTGATTCTCTAAATATCCCTTAGGAACAGCTCAAAAATCTCTTTTTCTTGAGCTCAGTGATCTTTAAGGTATCTGCTTAGCCAAGTTTCACAGATGTGTTGGATCCCTGGGTCGTTAGGGCTCCAGGATCTACATTGACAGAGCCTAGGGGGCTTTCTATGGATGGCCCATCCCTGGAAGTGTTCAGGGTCAGTTTGGACAGGGCTCTGAGCAGCCTGATCTAGTGAGTGCCATCCCTACCCATGACAGGGGGGCTGGAACTAGATATCCTTTAAGGTCCTTTCCAATGAATCCATTCTGACTTTAGGATTCTGGAGGTCTGACCTCTGTCCAGCCCTAATGCCCTAAGACCACTAAAAACCACCTTACAGAGAGGATGCTGGGCTAGGTGGTCTTTTTTTATTACCACTTTTAGAAGACCTACAAATATTCTCGCTCGCATTCTTGTGTTAAAATTCTGTGAACCAAAATGCCAGACAATATTTAAACCCATGAGGTTTGTCTTTGCTGGCCTGTGAGTCTATGGACACGCTCTGTAGGTGCAACATCACAGGCTCCATAAATATCCTGTCACCTGCAGAAGGACCAAAACCACTTGAGCCTGTCCTGTGGAGGCCAGGAATTGGACTTCAATGATCCCTGTGTGTCCCTTCCAGCTCAGGATAGCCTGTGATTCTGAGATTTTATGATTCTGATGGTGGCTGCTTGGAGAATTCAGCCTTTTCTGCATGACTGAGCAGAGAGAAAGTTGTGTGGCAAGGTTATCTGCCTCCTCAAATGCTAATGGCATCACCAGTGACATAAACAACAGAATTAAGAGTTGCCTTCATTGCTGCATCATTCTGAGCTGTCTTGGTATGACTGGGAAGGACTTCTGGTGACAAAAAGGAGAGTCATTATTCAGGGCCTAATTATAACCAACAGACACAGATTTTCCATGGCAGCCTTGGCCTGGACAGAAAGCCAAACATGGTTCAGGGCAACAAAGAAACAATCCATAAACATTCCCACTTCAGCCCTCTGACTCACAGGCATCTCTGGACAACGGACATTGGTCAACAACCTTTTCCCATGGTGCTTGCTCCCAGACCTGCTGCTTCCCATGCCTTCCTCACCTCCTCTGGGACAGGTGGGACTCACTGAGAAGAATCAAATAAGCACAGGCAGAGAGGGGGGGTGTTTGCCTTTGCAAGACAGGCGTAGTGCAAAGAGCTAAGCTAAGGTCACCCTCGAAGTGATCTCGCCCACCCAAGGGCCAGGATCACTCTTCAGCTCTGAGTCCCAGCTCATGAGGTAATTATAGCTTTCTGGGAGAGGACAAATGCCCTCCCCAAATCCACTCAGCACCGTCAAAGGGAGAGCAATGGGTGGGATAAGTGCCAGTGAGTTCCATGGATCAGGTGTCACTGATGGACACAGAGACTGAGCCACTGACAGGAAAGACAGTGTGAACAAAGAGGTCCAAAAAAGGGAAACTAGAACACCAAATAAAAGATAAGAGTCTTAAAGATGAGTAAGACACAGATCAGTCCTACTTATCTGGATTTCTAATTTCTTTTGCTGCCAGTCAAAAACTATTTGACTGGCTTTTAAAATCTATTTGACCATTAACAGTGGCAAACCCCTTTGCCTCTGGCAGCTAATTTACAGGTGCTGCCTGGCTTGCAAACCGTCAGCTGGAAACTTGACAGATGGGAGAAAATGTAGAGCTTCCTGCAATGTCTAAAGCCAGGTTAGATGGGGCTCTGAGCAACCCGGTCTTGTGGAAGGTGTCCCTGCAGGGGAGGTTGGAACTAGATGATCTTTAAGATCCCTTCCAACTCAAACTATTCTGGCATTCTATGAAGTCTGTGTGTCACACTTCTGTTGTTCTTCTGAAGAACTTGGTCTGACCTCCACCAGTGTTGAGGGACATTCTGAGAGCAAGTTCTTCACCACTGACCATGGCAAATGGAGGCATCCTGGACCCAGTGGATTTTCTGGGAGCACACAAGGAATAAAGGCTATCCACAAACACAAGCTGGGAAAGGCTGAAGGCCTGGCAAGAATAAAGCTGCTGGTGGGTCACTGTACAAGAAAACTGAGATGGACTGTAATTAGAGTTGGGGTGGGTGCCCCAAGGGATCCAAGGCAGCCAGAGATACACAGCTTGTAGGGAGGAGTTTCCTCGACTACTGTTTAAATGGCACGTGTGTGCCAGTCAGAGTAAACCCTGTGGGGAATACAAACCCAGATGTGACTAAAGCCTGAAGGGTAGGACAGGGCACTGGCAGTCACTGACCCAAAGCATGGTGATGGATATCTCAGGTTACTAAAAAACTAGGCTGATGGGAACTTTAGAGATCTGGCTCATCCTGCCTGCCCCACAACCAGTCAGAACACCATCCATCCCTTACTGGCACTCGTTTACTGCCCCTCCAAAACCCCCGGTGATGACTCTTCCTGTCCAAGTCATCTTGCATTTCAGGCACGTGAGAGACATGAGCACCCACCTTTGACGGTGACGAGCACGGAGCTGTAGGTCTGGCCCGCCAGGTTGGAGGCCGTGCAGGTGTACAGCCCGTTGTCTATCTGCTTGCAGAAGAGGATCTTCAGCACAAAGTTCTCCTGATCATCCTCGTAGATGACGTGCCGCCGTCCTTCTGTAATGACCTCATTGTCCTTCTTCCACACAATTACTGGCTTGGGCTCTCCCGTCACGTAGCAGCTCAGCTTGGCGTGTTTCCCCTCCGTCACGCTGCACGTGCGTGTCAATGCCCCAAACGTGGCATTACGAGCCCCTTTGGTGAGTCCCATCGCTCTCTCATAATCCCGGGAGAGGCCGTAGCTGAGGCTGGACAACCCTTCCACCGCGGAGTACGACTGGGCAGAGTCCCCGTGGGAGATATCCATCTTTCTGATCTCCTCCCGTCTCTTTTGCAAGTGGGACAACAAGGATGCCGTCTTACCACAGCTGGAATCAAAGTTGCTGCCAATTCCCGGGTTGGAAGAGCCGTGTGTTTCCACCACCAGAGCAGCCGACGCGCTGGCGGAGCCGAGGAGATTCTCTGCCCGGCAGGTGTAGGTGCCACTGTCCCCCAGCCGAGCACACTGGATGGTGAGAGCGTTGGACTCCCCGGCAGACTCAATCTGGAATCGCCCAGCCTCCGCCTGGTTCCTCAGGTGCCTCCCATCCTTCTCCCAGTTCACTGACAGGGGAGGGCTGCCCTGAACTTTGCACTTGAACATGGCATCTTCTCCCAGTGTTACTTTGATGTTGGAAGGTTTCTGGATGAAGTAAGGGGCTGACTCGGTTACCGTGGTCTCCTCTCCCACTTTGATGCTGACGGCTGCAAAAGCTTCTCCGATGGTGTTCTTGGCCCGGCAGATGTACTGCCCACTGTCCTCCAGGCTCAGGTCATAGATCGTCAGCCGATAGAGATCCCCATCCTCTGTAGTTTTAAACCTTCCCCCAGACTGCACTGGAAGTTTGTCTTTCTCCCAGCTCACAACAGGGATGGGGTTTCCAATGATCTGGCAGCTCAAGGTGGCATCCTTCCCCACAGACACCATAAACGCCTTGGGCCGGGTCAGGAACCGGGGGACTCCACTGAGGGAGCTGTAATCCATCTTGGCTTCCTTCCTAAAGGGTGAGAAACAGTAATGTCAGGAGAGAGCAGATCAGAGGGTGCAGGCGAAGAATTGCTGCACTCCTGTGGTGGCAGGACGGTTGCCATATACAAGAGTCATATTTCCATTGTACTTACTATAGGCAAGAGGGCCTTGAAGATTTCTTATATTTGAGGTTAATAAACCATCAATGGATAAAGTAGATCACTTCCCCACAGAAGTCACAGAACTCTTCGAGTAGTGCATATAGGAGGAATACTATGACTCCTTTCAGTTTTGGCACTGTGAAAGGAACCTGAATTAACGCTGTGGAGTATATGGGCTGGTTCTGTAACCACAGGGAAATAAACTTACACAAAATTCTTAGAGATGCGTCTACCCACCAAGGTATGTACTTCCTCTGTCATAGAGGTTTGGGTTGGGTTGGAAAGGGACATTCATGATAATT
>WEKX01002135.1:0-31526 GCA_013390025.1 Pitta sordida
CCGGCAGACCGCCCTTCGCACGAGCACCCGCAGCCCCCCCGCTCGGCCTTTCTGCCGCACCCCGTCAATTTTCGGACTTGGGCGGGAGCTGGGTTCCGGGTGACCTGATTACAGCTAAACCATCTGCTTTTAAAGCCGTTTCTCCGGCGCGTACAAAGGCGCCTCTGCTTATTTTTCTCCGTAACTCCTCTGCATCCTCCCAGCTCAAAGTAGTAGCGGTAACTTTTCACACACTGAGATGTTGCCTACCTACCCATCTAGGACCGCTCTTTTTTTTTTTTTTTTTTTTTTTCCACTCCTTTATCCTTCCCTTTTAAACTCAAAAGCGTTTCACACGCAAGATACGAAACACTCGGAGAAGTTAGACAGATGAGCAGCTTTGAACGTTTAGCTGGCTACCCACTGCAGTACTTTGATTTTCCAAACTTTATCCACCGCATCTCTGTCTCTGCAATGAAAGATGCATTACTGTGTTATCTTAGACGCTCCGGAGGAAAATCTCTGTTCTGAAAGAACTGGAAATACTCCCTAATCACGGGAACGTTACTGCAGATGTTACCGATGTGCATTGCAAGGGGTCTGTCTGTGATCAATCCAGCAGTTTTCTCTCGCATGCCCGTGTTTTACCCCTGTGTTTTCATTTGTATTTGTACTTTGCTGGGCTTGACCTGAGAGGTACCTGGGTATATAAAGTGATTCGACAGTGCTGAGGTCAGCATTTGAGAACTACAGCAGGTACCACACACACAGAGCCAGCACCACACAGCACAGTTATGCAGCAAGTGTAATAGAAAACCACAAATATTTCAAGCCTTTTTAAGTGGACAGCCAATGTGCAGTTCATAATATTGAGCGGACAGAAAACAAAAAAGGGATTTTATAATGGACACAACTTGTCTTCATCCCTAGGAAAGATGCAAGAAAAGTAACTGCTTTTAAGTACAGTTTGGGGAAAGTTCTTTTAAAGATATAATAACTAAACCAATGGGATGGAAATTAATAATCCAGGTGGCTTTTTTGCCAGGTGGCTCTGATGTGGTAGGATTTAATTTTAAAAGGCAGAAGTCACAGAAACCTCTCCAGAGAGAGTTCTGTGAAGGTAAGTGCATAGACAATACAGGCAGAACTGGAATCACCATGATCTTGTCTTTCAAATAACATATCCTACAAAGGGGTTAGTCCTTATCAGAAAGCGCTCGAAGTGTAAAAATATGAATTACACAAATTTAATAGTTAGAAATTGCATATAGCTAGGCACACAGGAATAATCTTAACCCTGAACTTACACCAAATGCTGTAATTGTTACGTATTATAGAAAATACCATTTCTGCTAAAATACAGGCAAATCTTTTAACTTTCTCTTTTTGGCTTACAGCTCTCTAACACAAAATTTTAAATCATGTTTTGCAAATGTGAATTTAAAGCATTACATTTTTGCACTACTACTTCACCCATTTGGAATACCTTCACTAAATCCATTCATCCAATATTAACTTGAATTTTTTACTGCCTTTAAATACACTGACTTAAGATGCTCCTTTATTATGAACAGAAAGACAGTATCATGCCTTCCTTGTGCAAAGCCCACTAGCTAAATAACAAACGTCAACTACTTATCAATACACATTTGAAAGTCAGAGCAAGTTATTTTGGTGCTTTTAACTTGGACATCACTGAAGCAGTACTACTAGGTTTACCAAAGTTTAATTAAATAAATTTCAGTCTTCAGAGTTCATGTTAATTTGAAAAGTGTGCAGTCACATTTGAGTTGGAGCTTTATAGGAAATCATCTTCCTAATGTCAACTACTGTATTAAATGTAACTAAACTCTCTAAAATTTCACTGCAGCCCTTCCTTACTTTTTAGAGTGCCAATAAGCCCTATTTTAGAAGAGAAAGAACAGAAGGATATGCATTCCTTATGGACTCAGAGAGACCTTTTTTTTTTTTTTTTAGATGGGACTGTCAGTAAATCTTTTTGGACAGCAGGTGTTAGTGAGAGAAAAGAGCAGGACACTCTCTAATATGAGACATATCGGCTCCTGCACTAATCTGTCAGTAACTCGAAAAGCTGAGACAAATTCAAGACATTGTCACGTTCTTTTCAAACTTTTTAAGGTGCTTTTGACGTGTCCTTCCGTACTCGAATGGTAACTCGGGCTTTGCCAGGCTTATCGGCACTTTCTGCTCCCAGGACACCACGCTCTTTAGGATAGTCGCATGTCTGAAAATAAGAGATCACAAAATCTCAGCATTGTCAAAGGTCCTGGGTCTACAGCTCACAGAGGAAGAAATTGTTTCCAACCACCCATTTTCCTCGGGGGTAAACATCAAGATGCAGTTTAGTGCAGCTAGGTAGGCATTGCCTCTACGTGATGGAGACAAATAGCGGCATTATCCTGTACCAGGATAATTCATATTCACAATCCTAATAAAATAAAATAAAATAAATAAATGCCCCTTTCAGCTCAGTCTTGCTGGTTGATCCTAACATGGCAGCAACTATTCCCATCAGTTCTCCGCGCGGTCGGCTCCGCGGCTCCCGCTCCTGTGCAAGCCCGGCGAAGTGACCGAGCCCGCAGCCGCTGGAGCGGGCGCGGTGCCGTCTCTCGTCCCTCCCCGGCGGAGCCCGCGCAGTCCCCGCGCCGGGACCGGGTCACAGGGCGACGAGCCGGCCGTGCCTACGCTCTGTCCTAAGCCCCGAAGAGAACGGCCCCGCCCCGCTCTGGGAGCGGGGAAAGTTCGGGGAGAAGGGGCCGGCCGCGCCGCAGCCAAGGAGGAGCCGCAGTGAGCGGGGGCTGGAGCGGTGCGGAGACACGCGGAGCTGTGATGGTCTCTCTCTTCGCTGGAAGGGCTGCGCTGGGATCTCTCTCTTCGCGGGAAGGGCTACACTGCCTCCCCTGTCTCACTTGCCAGCAGCGGATGCAGGGGCACTTTTTTCTCGAGTATCGAGTTGTGGTGAAATTGCAAAACAAATATTCTAATCTGATCACTGACAAAGCCATAAAATTAAATAGCTGTCTGCAGAGGGAAATATGTCTTAATTACCTTAATTAAAGCAAGATAGGGCCTTACACACGTTCATTTTGAAGCCACTAAATGTACTGATTATCATACAAATCAACCTTTAAATGGGGGTCATGCTTTTCCACTACATTAGTTTGTGTTCCACTGCATAAAACAAAGCTATATGGGAAGCTGACCTCTGGTGAAAATGATGCACTTCAGCTGCACAGAACTGCTGACCCTCTTCATTGGGTCCTTAGGAAAGATCCTGAAGGGGGTTGCATACGAATTGAAATACAAAAATACCTTTCATATGGTGCCAATGCTGCATTAGGATCTGCTGCCTGAGTTAAACTTATGGCCTTAAAATCACGCACATAATCATTTTAATCACCTTGTATTCATAAGTAGGAGCCATCACAAAGCACCATTACTGCCATCAGTGTGTGAATTAAGACATGAGACCATGAAAAAAATAAGATTTATATTTGCTCATGTAACACTTTCCCAGGAACTATAGCTGGGGGTAACTATCTATATTTTCCATTAACAGGAGGAATGCAGAATATTTGTAGCAATCCAGAAGTCAATATACAGTCCTTATATGCACATACAGAACTTTATGTAATTGTCATATTTATTCAGAATTTATGATTTTTAGAAAAAGAAAGACACCTTGTTTTAACTAAGCTTCATAATCATAATTAAGTTTTATTTTTCCTTTGTATCTTCCTGGCTGAAAGATGTATTTAAAAAATCATTATAAGAAATATCACCAGCTAAGTGTTGAAATAAAGGAAATGTACAGAAAACATGATTTGAGGAAAAGGTAAGCACATAGAATGAGGAAAAAAGAAACTAAATGTTCTTTTCTGTTGTCTGAGTGTTTCCTTTTTCCTTCTCCCATGTGCTCCTTCTAGTAGAAGACATCACCAACAAATGCAGCCTGGGAAAAATACCTCTTTAACTAAAAGCTCTAATGATTGCTATTTTATTGTGATAATTTGGGTATTAATTGCTCCTATGTTCCTAAATGCAGATTTTATTAAAATACTACTAGTTTTAAAAAAAATTCTTAGGCTGTTAGTAGTGAAATATGTTGTATTCAAGATGACTACTTTCATTCTTGGAAGACAAGAGTTCAGGCAGTGGAGTGGTAACAATCTGTGTTTGTTCTTGTCTGCTCAGGAGAACTGTTTCTAATTGATCTGGCATGGAATTTAGTTGGAAATGTGTATGTTGCAACCTAAGCACAGTCCCTGTATGCTTTGTAAAGTGATCACCATATGGGCCTTATTTGAAACATTTGAAGGTTTTAGCCATTAACCTTGTTTAAATTGTGTTGTAAATTCAACTCTCTGAGCTGAAAAATATATATAACTGTGTATGTGCATATGTATCGATGTATGAATATATGTGTGTATTATGTGAATACAGATTTACATACACATATATGCATAAACACACATCTACATCTGGAGACATGCATACACACCAACCATTGTTAGGTGTCATTTCCATGTGTCAATTCTTTGCATATTATTACTAATTTGTACTATTATTTTACTATGTACTAGTTACATATTTAGAAAATCTGCTGAGTGGAAATAAATATTGTTCTAAAGCAGACATTGCTGATAATATAGAGTCATTTTCTGTAGAGGTAATTTTAATATTTGAGGGCATTTTTGTTTTGTTTGAGGGTTTTTTTTGTAGAAAATATTATTAGATCCACTGCCACGTATCAGAATATGTTTTAACCACTATAGTGATATCACAGAGATTAAATAATGAAAGCCCACATAAACTGACAGCAAACTTGTCTGAAGTTCCTTCACAGTAAGCTCTTAGGAGACAATGGTTAACTGTGATTCTTTTAATCGTAAGGCCAATTATCAATTTTTAACCCTCAAAACTCTTAACAGTGATTTATTCTTCTAAACATAGAATGACTGGCTAGGCTTTGTTACAGGAAATAGTGCCAAGTTATGAATGCTGATGGCCTTCTTGTACAGCCTTAAATTACATTGAAAAAGATACAGTTTCTTTAATTAAAAAAGCTGCACTGAACTAATCCCTCTAGCTGAAAAAAGAAAGTTTTAAGCAATCTCTTTCTGCTCTGGGAGAGAAAAGCAGACAATACCATAACAGATCAGAAACATAAGCTATAGTGTGCAGCCAGGAGCACAGCAGGGAAGTGAATACTGCTCCGACTGTGTCATTTTTTAATCCCCCATCCCAGTTTTCCCCGTCTGACCTCATGCTGAGATGAAGTTATCACAGAAGACAGCTTTACTCTTACCAATGAATCCAACCCTGGATCTGTATTATCCTCAGCAGATCAAAACACCGCTTTCATCAAATAGCATTATCTGCATAAAAGGCATGCAATTGCCTGATAATTTCACCCAAACTATGCTATTCATTTAAAGGACAAGAAGAGAAATGTAATTCATTCCTTTTTTTCCCCCTGGAAAAGCTAACTTGCACTTCACTCATGGGAACTTTTCTTTTTTAACACAAGATCTCAAGAAGAGGTCCATTAAAAGTTTCCCCCTGGTTTACAATTAATTGTTAGAGTACCCCTGTGCTGTGCGAGTGACATAAGTGTAGTTATGCAGAAAACTGGCAGGGAGAATTCATAAAGCTTGCTGTAGCCATGATACTGATTCCATTAGCCATGGTTCTGCTAACCCTAATAATCAAATCATATATGGCATAATTGTAGCAGCTTAAAAGTAAATAGTAGCTAAAGGTATTTACAGCAGAATTGGGTGATATGGTCTTTCCCACAAATGGAAATTTGAAGTTTAATAATTTTGTCCTAGCTCAGAAAAGCTGCACCACAAGATCCCAAAATATCTTCACTAATGTATGTGTTGTTTATAACAAACACGCACATATATTAAAAACTCATGCTGGTGCCTTTTCTTCCAGAAAGAAAAGCACACAATGCTGTGGCTCATTGGTTTTATTGATATACCCTACAAAACAGAGGTGGACAGATTGCTCCAAATGAGTGCTGTTACAACACCTATTGTATTTGGGCTATTACACATACTCTGCTTGTTAAAGTATTCTTAGTATTTCTCTGCTTGTAAAGGAGTTATGCATATATCATAATTCTTTCACACACAAACAAAACAAAAGAACAAACACCCAACAAAAACCACAAAACAAAACCCAAAACAAAACAAACCCAAAATAAACCTGAAACTAAACCCAAGACAAACCCTTCCTCCCCACCCAAACCTAGAAATAATGGGTTTTGGTTTTGATTTGCTTGTGTGGAAGAGTAAATATTATTTTGCGTTGGAGTCTAGGATTTTGGTAAGAGGTTTTCTTGCTTCTTAAATGGTAGTGTGGATGTTGAGCACAAGAAGCAAGCACTGATTTGTATCTGGCAGAGGGAACTCTCTTTTTCTAATCCACTTTAGTACAGTGGTAAGTGTCCCCACCTGGTGTGTGGGAGACCCGGGTTCGGTTCCCGCCAGGGAGACAGTGTTAAGAGTTGGACTCGATGATCCTTGTGGGTCCCCTCCAACTCAGAGTATTCTGTGATTCTGTGATTCTGTAGTAGGACAAAAGCCTTGATATGTCATGGGGCTACAAATGCTAAACTAAGTACTTGTTGTGGCCTAAATGTTCCCTACTCCATACAGTGCTCTGCCAGTTACTTTTCCTTAGGACCACTGGACAGGTACTGTTCTCTGTTCAGAGGATATTTTTTTTTCCAGCATGTCTTTGATACTTTTTAAAACAGGAGTTCTTTGAAGTGGCTCAGAGGTTTGGAATCACAGGAGTAGCCTCAGAAGAGCTGGATTATTGAGCCTAACATAGGCACATCACACATTTACCATGGGGCTACAACTTCTCTTTGTACACAGACACTATGGAACTTCATATTATAAAAAAGTATCAGTTTAGTCCACAACTTTCTTGGATCTTTCCAGCCTCAAGATAGAGCTCTTTTCCCCTTGACTTCACCAAAGCTTGGATGTTTCAGTGTTTCTTTATAAAATTAAAATACATAAACATTTATATTCACGTTTCCTGTCAAGTTCTATCTTAGTTTTTAATGGAAACACTTTCTTATCATACGTTATAGAAAATTCCAAGGAAGGAATTCCATATCTGAAAGGTTGTGTCCTTTTTCCAACAGTATTCACTAACCAGAGAAAACAACTGTGGGTTTGTTGGGTTTTTTTAAAACAATTACTTCTCATATATTCTCAAAACATCTCACTGCAATATAGATGGTATATTATTATTATTTAAGACTAATGTATCCAAGTTCAGTTCGTTTCGGACCAGCATTCCTTAACATTATTTCCTGTTTGAACCCTGATTTACGGAACAAACCCCAAGACTCCGAAGAGTTTTAGAGTAGGCATGCTTTTAATAGCAACGTTGCGAGATTGGGGGGAAAAGTTTTCCTTTGCCCGCCTAACAACTAACATTCCAGGCACCCATTATATGCTACATAATTATACATATTCATTAAAGAAAACATGCATAAACACTAAGTATCCGAGGATAGGAGTGGTTTATGTAGATTAGTGTCCGATGTCTCTTTAGCATAAATTTCCTCCCAGTCTCCACCCCGGTTCCGCCTCCCAAATGTTCATTTGGGGGTCTTTTGGGGGTCTTTNTTACTAACAAGACCTTATATACTTTTACAAAATATAAAAGTGATAGATTTCTTATTCAACCCCTTGTCTGAAGAGTTTATCATGTGTTTCTACGGCAATGGAATGTAACTTCTTAGTGCAAGATTTTTTAAAAAATAATTATTTGTTGTTGAAATGCATTCTACTGCTAGATATTCAAACCAAGATTCTTGTGGGAAAGAAAAGAACATGAGCTGAAAATGCTAATTTTCTATATTGGTATGGTACTGTGCTAGGTATGTTGGTAATCACATATGGAGCCTCACAAGCTTTTAAGAACTTAGGGGTCCTCTATTTATGCACAACAGGGTAATCTGATGATGGAGGAACTCAGGAAGAAGAGGAGTGCTAGCTGGGAAGCAAGCTGTAAGCTCCCATTTCTCCAGACTTCATAGGTCCTTCTTCCCTACTATTTTGTGAAGTAGGTAAGGTCACAGATAGAATTGGTAAGCTCTAGGATCACACAACTGACCAGGTACCGGGTATGAAGATGAAAGGTGATGGTAACTCCTAGTTTACGAGGTAGAAACCTTGTTGTAATCCTTTCCTCTATTACCAAATCAGTCATATTATAACCAAGAGTTCTGTTCATATGGCATGTTAACTGCACCACAAATTATTACCTTTTCAAAAGTTACAAGAAATGTAATGCAGAAAGCCAATCTTCTCTAAAGAGACTCCTATTTAGGAAAATCAAGAGAAAAAAAGCATTGATATATAGAGACAATTAGCAATTGATATATAGAGACAGAGCAACATTGGTATATAGAGACAGGAACTTTATCACAGATGCTAATACTGTTGCCCTTGTACCAACATCACTAGATAGAACTCAATCTTTTAACTTAACATTCATGCGATTTCAAGATATACAGATTATCCTCATTCTGGATTTCCAAATATTTTCTGTTCAAACACATTTATTCTTACAGCTTGAGTAAAGTTTGCAACACTTTAAAAATACCGTTTTGGCTTTGCTTGCTTGTTTGTTTTAGAAATTGAAAAAAAATTGTATTGAACAGTTAAGAGTTCTTGAATCACTAGAAACTAACTATAGAAACTCCAAATGTTTTCAGTGATAATTACACACACACACACACAAATGTCTACCAAATAATTCTGACCTCAAACAGCTGTTCAGAATAGAACTGGTTTCAGACACTTAGAATGAGGTAAATTCGGAGTCTATGATATTTGTTGCATATTCAGAACATGACTACCATATGCATGTGCAGAAACAACAGTTTGAGTGTGACTCTGTACTATTTCACATATTTCACCTCATCATTGGAGAAACATCAACAGTGGAGACAGTTTTGAGACTGATAGAAATTTGCACTGCTGTAGTCCCTTGCATCATATGCTTTCAACCTTCTGTTTGTGTTCTCTTTCAGTTATCTATTAAATGCCATCTATACTCGTTGAAGTAGTGTTGAAACACCCACAACTTCTGGATATGCACGAATTATTGCTGTTCCTTTTTCTTCCAGGAATTTAAACACAAAAAAATGAAGTAGAATGGAGCGTGAAAACAGAAAACACACTCCTGCTTTCATTATCTTCATATTTTCAGTTCTCGGCTAGTACCATAACGATGCAACATTTGAGTTGCTGATTTCTTGGCAGTAAAATTGCACCGAGCATGGCTGATTCACATTACTTCTTGAGATCCAGAATAGTGTATCCATTAAAGCTTTCAATGGATAGTGAAATGGCAGAATTTTTTAAAAGCCAAAAGTGTCATCAGAGCAGTGAACACTTACGATGTGTTGATGACATCTTAGCAAGGCCCTGAATTCAGGCAAAATGGTTGAATCTTAGAAAACCTACATCCCAGTTCAGCACTAATGTAACTTCTAACATTTGCTGACTCAGAGAAAAGCTGTCCCACTGTTCTGGGAACAGGACTAGCAACAAGGCAAAATGGAAAAGGAAGTACAGTCAGGTCTCCTGTATCGTGGACCCGCGGCCTTGATCGGGCTCTGTGAAGCCCTACTTCTGTGTTGAATGGCAGCAGCAGGTCGTGCATGCACAGTTGTGAAAATGAACCTACTTCATCACTAAAAAATCATGCCACTAAGATTTGAAGCTGCAATAGGGAGGGCGCGAAGTGCAAGAGGGTCGACTGTAGTTCTAACTAGCCTCATTTTACAACGTAAGTCCTCTTGGATGTCTTCTAAAACTACAGTTCTAAACATAGAGTACTGCTAGTAAACTGGTGAAACCCTTTGCATGTGCACATTGTAAATATACAGCTTTACTGTTCTTACTCTAATCATAAAGAAATGGAAAACCATAACAGAAGTAACAGAAGAAATCTATAGCTCAACTGCTGGGAAAACTAGACCTCTGCATTTATATTTTTCCATTATAAAATAAACAGTTCTCAAAATAATATCATAACAATAAATTTGTAAGGTCTATCAAAAATAATTCTGTCATAGAAAATAATTTTTGTCATGGAAGTAAAAAAAATAAAAAAGCTAAGTACATGTATTGATGCAGTTTTATGTGGCTTACGACTTTCTGGAGTATTTGTACAGCCTACCACTTTGGCCATTTCATGGACTGAGGCAATAGCACTTCCTTCCTCTGGCAGCCTCTTCTCTAGCACTGAAATTAAGCTACTTGTCTTCATTTTAAAGATTCTCCCATTGCCCTTTTCCATCCTGCCAGTCGTTGCTTTCTTTCTGTCAAGAGCTCAACACCCATATCAACCTGGCATATGATGCCAGTCACTGTTGCCAACTCTTAAACTTTAAAATGCATCTCTCTGCTTCCCTTCCACCCCCAATCCCTCTGACACTTGGGAGAAATTCTTGGTAAAAACAGAAAGCCAGCTATCTCACTTGTTTTCTAACTGCTGTTTAGAGATTTTCTTTCCCATGGTAACTTCCCATGGTTGGGAAGTATTTGTAATTGTGCTGACCAGTACTCCTATTGCTGCTGTGTCCTGCCATCAGCTGCACTGCCTTGTTGCTTTTGTTTAATGCTTAGATAGTAAAATACTCTGGAAGCAGGAAGAGTCTTCTTCCATTCTGTTACATCTAATGCAGCGTGTCTGAGAGCTCTCACTGTCTAAGTGCTCATCGAAGCCATGGCAATACAAATAAGCAACAGCATTGGCAATAATCAAATTCACACACCACTTCCTTTGGTAATTTGATAATAGGTTCGACCTCTATGCTGATAATAGTCCTCATTTTTCTATGTTTTCTATATGTGTAAGTACTACTTTGGCTTCAAAAGGTGCATCTGCATGTGTCAACCTTCATGTATAATATCAGGCTATTTTAACACATGTACTTATTATTACACCTCAAAATGAGAAATTATGTACAAAGAGTAATAAGATTGCTGTATCAATCAAAAAATCAACCAATGCCATTGATAATCAAGGCTGCCTGTGTAACTGCAATTCTATATTCTGTTTTTAAATATAAGACCTTGTAAGTCCCTTGCAACTCAGGATATTTTGTGATTCTATGAAAACATCATTGATTCTGTCATAGGAAGTTGTGTGTTACAGTGAACATGACATTTCAGTATTTTACATTGAAAAGAAATTTATTTGGCCCAGAATTCAAACTCTAGACTTGTTTGACCAGTGTAGAAATTCCGTGGGCCTAATTTGGGATACCCAAGTAGGCTGAAGACACAGAGCACTGTGCTTTATCACATTGATGGTGTATCTAGAAAATACCTAGTCTTACCCAAAACCACATAAAAACCTTTAGCAAAGGCAAACTGACTGCTGTGTTCTTCAGATGATGTTATGTTCTCTAATCATGGAATCACCTTTTACCTTGCAATTTTTCATGAACACATATTCATAATTTCAACTTAAGAAGAAAGGATTCTATTGGTACAAACTGGTGATTCATTTCTATAGGCAGGATACTCTGTGCATGAAGCAGTCATTTAAATAAATCATGTAACACTACTACAGAAATAATATTTCGCAGGCACCCAATATTTTGCTGTTTCTTACTTATAGAACATAGTTTCACAAAATTTAATATGTATTAACTTATTTTATTATTATAATTTCTGAGCAAAAACCCCATGAAAATGAAAAATTTATTTGGTGGATAAACATTAGCTTTCACAGCAAGTACTTAGATATTTTAGCCTTTGGTCAACTAATCTTTATCAACTAATAAGTTTATGTGATGGTGGACTAAGTGAAAGGAACATCTCTCTATTCTCTATTCAGCTTCAGTTAGCAGTTTCTTTTAATTACTTGGGTTTGGAATATATTAGAATAAAAGAAATTAATATCAAATTCCAGTTTGGAATGCCCTTCTCAGGAAGAAAAAGCCCCAAAGAACCAATTTTGAAATGAAAATGTTAATCAAAGTTAAATAATCAGAAATTAAAGAAGACTTTTCTATTTTGACTTGGAAAAGTAAAAAGTTTGCATTGGCAAACTGATTCCCACTCTCCTTTCCACGTCATCTTAAACATCTCTATTACTCTGTTTCAGTTCCACTTGAAACAGTCCTTTTCTACTTTTATTTTTTTCTGTTTGGACATCAGTGATCACTCACACAGCTTCTCTGAGGACATTCACTAGTTCTCCCCAAGTATATCCCCTCCAGTTCATGTATGTCAGACACAAATCCACCTTACTTAGGCACTGGGTTTCTTTTTTTCCACAGCTTTGTCCACCTGATTTTCCTCTCACTGCTTTCTCATACCTGCAATACTTTCTCTTCAGTTTTACACTTTAATTGACCACAGGAGATGTGTGGGCATCAGCTCACTAAAATATGACCGTGCTGGGACTAGCAGACAGACTGCAGTTGGAAAAGAAAAATCTTTTTATTTTAAATTCCATTGCTCATCATCGAGTGCCCTTTCAGAAACCAGACAGAATGGCTGAGATGTAATTTCTGCAATTTTTAAGTAGGAAATACTTAGTTCAGACAGTATCTTCAGAAACCTCACCTTCCAAAGAGGACATTTCCTTCCCAGCAGGGGACATTATCTGGAACTGAGCTCCACTGTACCTCTTCACTGCTGTTAGTTGTCAGACAGTAAGGTTTGCATTTACAGGTATTTCTACACCATACCACTATCAGTGAAGTGATTTAGCTTAACCTTGGCTCTTTGAGTAGCCTTTGTGTCATCATTCTAACCTATTTAATTAAAAATAAATACAAAATTCGTGGAGGATTTTATAGGACCATTTTAACCTTCACTTAAATACACAGAAGTGACTTAAAATCTTTCTCTTCTGCGCTAACACTAAATACAGCGAATCCTCTCTGTATCGCGACTTCTCCTTCACGACCTCATCGATTTGAGAAGCAATTTTTTTGCAGTCTGGCTCTGGGGATCTGCGATATTTGATAGACAGCGCATGCGCTCTGCTTCTGTTTTGCCAAGGGGTGGGCCCGGCTCCCCCGGGAAGGGGACAGAGAGAGGGTTCAGGGTTTCTCTGGCACAGCCTCGAGTGTACAGTCCTGCCGCACTGTGCCTGGCCCCTGAGCCGGTCCTGTGTGTCTCCGTGCCCAGTCCCTACAGTGGAAGGGTCACGCTGCACTATGTCCCAGGCGGCCACTGAGACCCAGTGCAGCACTGCCACAAGACATGCCATGTATTTGTATGTACAGTNTCACCGTGGCAGCGCAAGTGAGCACGGGCAGGGCGAGCACTGGCACAGGACAGCACGAGCAGTGGGGCTGGGCTGGGCCGGGCTGGGGGGGGAAGCAGTGGTGCGGAGTTTGCACTGGGAAGACACACGGTCACAGCAGCGGCTCAGAAACAGTTCCCTTTGCTTGCTTGTGCCAAGAGAGACAAGGGGAAGGAGCAGAGAATTGTCCGCAGAGTTCCGGAGTTCCGGAGGGTGGAGCAATGGGCATGGCCTGCATGCATATTAATGACCTGCAGTTCTTTGCGAGATTAATGTTTCGCGACACGAGGTATAATCGTATTACAAAAATGCAGCTAATCTAGTAGAAAGTAGGTATAATTTTAAAATTTGATTTGCAAAGAAAAGAAAAGAAATGGTTTTACAATAACAGCCAAATTTTTGAAACATTGTATTAAAAAAAGTTATTTTTAAATCTTCTCTTTAGGCTATCTTCTCATTCAGCTGTTCCAACCATTTAGTGCTAAGCTGACAGGTTTGAGACTCCTTAGTTTGCCTAACCTTACACTATTTCTAGAAGATGCTTTGTAATTTAGCTCACCAAACGGGAAAATAAATTACTCTTTTGAAGCCCTGATGTAATTGTGGAGTTACAAACTCTCCCTACTTTGACAAAAACTTTCAGTAGAATATATTGTACATTCAGATGGCTGGCAGGTACAATACTCCCAGCCATGTTTCTACGACAGATGAAAATTAAAACAGAATAATACATACTCTGTATTATTGAGAAAAATGTCTGGAGGAAGACTTGAATGAACAAGAGGAAAACTAGCAGCAGTGCTTACAATCTTGTAAACAGTGTATCTAACCAGACTTTCAAAATGCTAGCTGCTGCTTGTAGAAAACATGTATCATTGCGCTCCTTTTCTCTGCTATTACTCCTATTCCCCTGATCCTCCTGCCTTGTTTGTGTTATAGTAGGAAATGGTTTCAAATGGCCAGATTGTTGCTTTGACCAGTGCTTGCCAATCAAGAGAAGTGGGAGGTTTGCAGTTTCATTATGGGGCCTCCTTGGATTAGCTGTGGTCCTTTGTGATGCTGAGCACTTGTACCAATCCATGCACAAATAATTGAGGATATTAGAGGAGGCATTCCTTGTCATAACCAACATACTGGCTAATTTTCACACTGTATTGAAGGCTGTTAAAATTCTGTCTCCCCCTATTTATGTCTGAATGTCTACATTATATGTGGTATAGTTTATAGTAAAACAGATATCAGGATAACAAGCAAGAACTTGAATAATATTTACTATTTTTTACACCCCTCCCTGCCCCCGCCCCGCCAAACCCCAAACCGAATACCTGTCTTCAAGGAAAAAAAACCCAATCAGAATAACTAAGAATAAAACCCCCCAAATTCAGCATGAGAGAAGACTAATATGTTAGTTGAGAATTTCAAACACTCAAGTTAGCATAAAACAGCATGGCATTACTGCTCTCACTTTTTACCAGTCATAGTTACTTCACTTTGTACTAGCAACAGCTTTAAAACATATTTTATAAAAATCTATCAAAAAGGTAAGTGGTGGAAAGAGTCAGGTTTTAAATTTAACTTGCAAAGGCTCTATTAAATGTTTTTCCTACTTCAAGACATTTTTGCTAAGTTGATGGGAAGAAATTAGTCACCTTTCTTTGTTGCTGTTGTATAGAAATGTCAGTTACAGCTGGATGCCTTTCCATCAGTGCATTAATAACTCATGCTTGTGTATTTTTACAGTATATATCACCATTTTATAATGAAATGTTAAATATTTTACAGGTATTTGTATTTTACTTTGATTTGTACTGAACAGTGAGCATTTGTAGTATTTCTCTTCACTAGAATATTTTATTAAAATGAATATTTAAAATCACCCATTGCTTAAAAACAGTTTTGTTATTGCATATTGTATACCTATTGTCTTCCTTTCAGTATGGTAATAAACATTTAGTCTGTTGTAGTGTAATATCATGGACAGTGCAGGACTTCACACCACATTTATTCTGTAAATTAAGGACAGGTTCCCAGCCTCTCTTTGCTAGAAGGAATCTCTCTTCTGACTGTATCATCAACTGGTGGACTTCTTCCTTACAAAATAACCACTTTGGCAGCAACTACGTTTTTACTGCTTTCTCTTCTCTAGCACATTCTGCCACCTGTATTCTTATCTGGATATCTTATATTCTACTGACTGCCCAGTATCACAACAGGGTGGGGAGAAGATACAAACAAGAAAGTGTCACCGAATCACTTCTCTTGACATGTGCGATTTTTTAAAATCTGAAATTAGCTGTTAACTGGAATTATGCTGTTTTACTTCACACCACACCAAACATTGCATGCTTGGAGTGTGCTTCCTTACCTCCGCTTAAAAATGCATAACTATGGTCACCCGTCACCCCATCAGGCAGGCTTTCAGGACTTAGAAGCTTTTATTAAAAGGCTAGAAATCATAGAAACATATATTACAAATATAACTCTTTTTTATTAATAAAACTCAAGATTTACTCAGAATTTTCCCCTCTGTTTATTCAAATAAGCCTTATTATTATGCATAAACCTGCATAAATTATTCTTTACATTAAAAATGATCAGGTATATTATAAGATTTTCATTAGATAATAGATGCTTATATTTTGCAAAAATGTGCCATTTCTTCTCACTGTCAGCAGCTGCTGCCCATACTGGCATTTCCCACAGAGAAGACCAATTAATGTCCACTGTCATTTCAGTTACTGTTTTGTAAGACTACTTAATCATGTTCCAGCCCAGAGATTCTCTGCAATTTCTTCTCACCCCCCCCCTTCCAGGGTAGTTAACTTAGATGAAATTTTCAGTTGGTATTGAAAATTAAAAAGAGGACTTATGAAATAATAGTCTAAGTCCATATACACATTCTCCAGTACACTCACTTACAGCATAGGGTCCTACACAACACTCATCGTAACATTATCTAATCCAATTCTGGGTCAAAGTGCTGCCAGGTTATTTTATTTTATTTTAAAAGATTGTAAGTTTTATTGACCAAATCCAATCACAAATTCATCAAAGTATTTTTTCTGAAGGCAAAAGTCTATGTAATACATGGTATAGATGTGGCTTTGAAGATGTGTTTATATTTCATAGGACAAGCAGTGGAAATATTTTAAAACCAGATGGCTTGAAATCAAGAGACACTGTTCATTCACATCTATGATTTAAAGTGAAATCCCATCATCTGACTTAAAGGATCAAAAGACTGCAGTAACAAAGGTGAGAATTTGGATAATTGTGCTGTAAGTTATAGAAATTCTTGCGTTTTACATCACAGAATTTACAAGGTTGGAAAAGACCATAGAGATCATCGAGTCCAACCTATTACCTAACCTATCCTATCGCCAACCTATTATCTAATACATCATCCCATTATCTAGATTGTGTCACTAAGTACATCATCCAATCTGTTATTAAACACCTCCAGGGACTGTGATTCCACCACCTTCTTGGGCAGTCCATTCCACTGAGAAATCACTCTTTGTGTGAAAAAGTTCTTCCTAATATTCAGTCTAAACCTCCCCTGGCACAGCTTAAGACCATGTCCTCTTGTTCTGTCACAGAGGTAGCCAGAGAGAAGAGACTGACGCCCACCTGGCTACAGCCTCCTTTCAGGTAGTTGTAGAGAGCAATAAGGTCTCCTCTGAGCCTCCTCTTTTCCAGACAGAACAACCGCAGCTCCCTCAGTCGCTCCCCATAGAGCTTGTTCTCCAGACCCTTCACCGTCCTCACTGCCCTTCTCTGGACACGTTCAAGCAACTCAACATCTTTCCTTAACCGAGGGACCCAGAACTGGACAGACTCAAGGTGTGGCCTTATCAGTGCTGAGTATAGGCGAAGAATAACTTCCCTGGTCTTACTGGCCACACTGTTCCTGATACAGGCCAGGATGCCATTGGCCCTCTTAGCCACCTGGGCACACTGATGGCTCATATTTAGTTTTCTGTCTACCAACACTCCCAAATCCCTCTCCGCTTGACCACTCTCCAGCCACTCATCCCCCAGTCGATAGCGATGCATGGGGTTGTTATGTCCAAAGTGAAGAAACCGGCACTTAGACTTGTTAAATCTCATACTATTAGAATCAGCCCATTTCTCTTGCCTATCGAGGTCCCTCTAGAGGGCTCTTCTACCTTCTGGCAGATCAACGTTTGCTCTCAACTTGGTATCATCTGCAAACTTGCTAATGGTGGACTCAATTTTCCCATCTAGATCATCAATAAAGATACTAAACAGTGCTGGGCCCAACACTGACCCCTGTGGGACTCCACTAGTGACCAGCCGCCAGCTGGAAGTGACACCATTTACCAACATTCTCTGGGCTTGTCCATCCAAGCAATTCCTAACCAGTCCTAGCATTCAAAAGACAAAATCATAATACCTTAATTTTAAGACAAGTGATGACTGCACATTGTGATGGAAGTATAAAATCAAAACTGGTCATAGTTACTCATCACCTGAAACATGTGTGATTAGAGGTCTTTAATATCGTTCATGTATATTTGGGGAATTACTAATTTTTTTATCATCTACAACCTTAAAAATCCCCACTAAGTTATGATTTTATTTTTAGGGTAACAGATGAATGTTTTGCATTCAAACCTACAAGAATATTTTGCTATCTTGGGGCTAGTAGAATCATTTCTACAAATTCTGATATTAATTTTCATGGCGGATCTGCTGAGCAATTTTGGAGGTCTGCTAACCAGAGGATAGAATGCAAAGCTCAGTTCTGCTGAGATACTTATTGCTGCTTGTTTTAGGGATGTGGCAGCACCCTGCAGATCCCCCTAGGATTATGTCTCATGGGAATCTGCAAGATTTCAGAAACTTGGGATTTTGAATCATTCAGAGAGATATTTGTATGAAGTGTGCATTTGAAATTCCATTCTGTCAAGGAAACAGCCCAGTATTACTAGCATGTGGTACAGAAAAACAAACAAAACATCAGACATCAGTATAAAGCTGTTCTTGAAGTTGCAAGTGATGTTAAATACGTGGTTAATAAATTTTAAAAAAAGTTGTTGCGAATATTTTTCTTTATAACAGTTTTTGTATTCTTCAAGTTTTGTTTCATAATCCAAGTACAAAAAAGTAAAATGAATCGATTAATAATGTATATCTGTGCAGAAGAATGCATATATGAACAAATACATTATGTGATACTACTGCACTAAATTCAATTTAACTTTCAAGTCCACGAGAATGAACAAAAAGTGATTTTTCCATTTTCCAAAGACTTGGCAGGTAATGTGCTACACTAAGATCTCCTGTTACACAAATTTTATTATTTTACAAAATATCTGTAAAGATTTCTATTGTAAGCGTTAAATATTATGAACAAACTAACTTAAACCAAACTGCATTTACCAAATAAAAACAAATATTTGTCAAACAAACCCCCCTGCATTTGTGATACACTGTCCTTTCACCGCACTTGTTTGTATATCCACCAATTCACAAACTCAGTGATTTGTGATTATGATTCCAGTTATTAGCTTTATTCAGCTAAATTTTGTGTTTCTTTATGACTGGATTTATAGTAAGCTATCTCCGTCATCAAAGATATACATACATATATATATTTTTTTTTTAAATTACTCTTTCCTCAAGAATTGTTTGCAAAGTGGATGCAGTATTTCCTCCCAAATTTCTATGCCATGAATGTAACTATTAATTTCTCCCAATATACAAGGAAAGGTCTTGGAATGTAGGTCAAATCAAGGAGTCTCATTATTTGGGAACAAAATCCCCACCCCATGTTGATATCATTGTGGTATTTCCTATAATGGTTTTTTCTTTATGTTTTATTTAAAATGTTAATGGAGTGTATACGCAATTCAGATAATTTATCCTTAAATCACTGTTCTCCAGAATAATGCACCGTGAGCACTGCAATACACAGGCAGGTCCTCTTAAAGAACATGCATCAATTCTCTTCCCTTATGAAGCATACTGCAAATGCCCTCTAACAGGGCACAGCAGCATTACATAAATCATCTTATATGAAAAATTAACATGACATCAAATATTTATAAATATTAATGTGTATGTTAATATAACCAAAGCTGTAACAAACAATCATAACCTTGCCAAGTTTCTTAGGACAGGCGCCGCTGATAATGATATCCATTATCTCTGGGGGAACGTGCAATTATCAAAGTATACATGGGATACTATATCGTTATCTGCTTTTAAGTTCATCCACTAAACACTCGACCTCACACTGGATGTTAACCCTTCTCTTAGCTCTTTGTCAGGTACTATTATTCTGTGTATCGATGTGAATGAAAGATGAGCAACTCTTAAACGTACACAATTTCCCTACTTCATTAACACATGTATTTAAATTCATATCATACATTCCTTTGCCCTATGGCAATTACGTATACCTTATAATGTCTGATATGTACCTAGCTACCTATCTGTCTGTCTATCCATTCCTCCCTTTATTCTGTGCATAACAGAGCTCACACAGGAATTTACAAACTCCTTTGGCTTATCTTTTACCATTCTGCATTTATGCTATTGAAGCTCTGTGGGTATTTCCAGTAGAAACTTTAATATTTTTTTCTCAATAATTATGCTATTAAAAAAAAAATCATACCTAAACATAAAACACAGTAGAATATGGATAATCATTATCAAATTTGATCAGTTGCCAGGAATTTCAAGCACTTTCTGTTACAATAACTTACCTAACACTGCAAGGATGGGAATAAAATGTTGAGACAACACCACAAAAGTAACCATGTTTCTTCAAGAGACAAGACTAAAGGTTTTGCAGCTATTTTTAGCACATGTGCACAAGGGGTTATGTCCCAGAAAACTTTCTTATTGGTTTAAGATGCACACCTGAGGCTAAATGGTGCTGATTACCCTTTATAATGAAGCCTTCACCTGAACTGAACAATGAGTTATTCTTTTTTAATATAGAGGTTCAAATACATATGAAGACTTCTTCCCATTACTTATTTTTCAAGAAAGATCATCATTAATACACATTCAGTTAGAACAGTCAACTAAATACTACACATTGTCATTATCCTTTATCATTCAAGAAAAATAAAATCAAAATAAGCATCTTAAGTGTGTTATAGATAGGACGGTGTGTTGGTAGCAGGATGATGACAGGTTAGGTAACAGACTAGGTAACTGGCGATAGGTGATAGGTTGGACTCTATGATCTCTATGGTCTTTTCCAACCTTACTAGTTCTGTGATTCTGTGATCTTCATTGTCTTATAATTATTGCCAGTGCTATTATTAGGTATTAATATAGTGAAACCCATTTCAGAAGTTGTTTGAGAAAACAGGCTTTAAAATCAGGCTTGTAACAGCTATAGCCTTTATTTCACTGAGGAGCCAATCAACATGCAAAGCAGGTAAAAGACTCACCCAAACTGTGGGGAAAAAAAGGTGTCTCCCTGAGCCAGGCAGCACCTGAAGCATAGGCTCCAGTGAAAGCACCTCCAGTGCTGCTCTCTCACACAAACCCCATGTCCTCACATTGTGGCTACTCATATAACTTGCATGTGATATCTGAATATCAGTCTAATGATTCACCTTAGTTTTAAAATTAACAATATTTTTAAAATCTGGAAATGTTAGGATTTAAGGTATTCATCCAGAACAGCCAGCAACTCTTAAGAGAGGAAGTGAAAGCTCCTTGCTTTTTAAAAACTATCTAGGTTTGGATCAGTCACTTAAGATGTGCTCTTAACATCACATTGCTCACTCTTACATTCCAAAAACATGAAGAAATTTTCTGGGGAGGAAAGAAAAATAAAATAAAAATACACAGATTTTAATTAAAGCATGACCTGAGTAATTTTGCAATTTCAAATAAGAACTATTTTATTTCTTATATTCCATTCCCTTTTTTGATTGCCTACTGTACAATAGGGAAACCAATACTTCCTATTATATGTGAAACCAGACAGAACCAAAAACTGAGCCTGAATGTAGAAAAAATATTACAAAGGACACCTTTTTTTCAGGGGATTTGTACGTTTAAATTTGTTCACCAAGTCCTAATTGACGGAGTAGTAATATTCCTAAATTAATCTGGGAGATTCATGTAAGTTTCTCTTTCTCTCTATTTTTTAAGGAAAATCAGAGGGACTTATAACAAAAATTCCAAGATTTAAAGAATTTTCTTGAGTTACAGATGATATCACTAGATAATTTAGAAATCTTTCCCTAATTTTTTTATTGCTAAATGGGATTGGTATCAGTTTACCACTGAGAAAGCTCACTTACATGATGCTTATAAGAATACTTCAAAATTCATCCTGTTTCTAGTATATATTAGCCATTAAGGTTTATGGTATAATTACAGAAAAGTATCTTTTTTAAAAAATAAGATTGTTATTCATATACCTTCTGATTTTAAGAAAAATAATTAAATGTACACCTCATTGGTCATCATCTCTTTAGCACATTATGAATAAATGCATTTTTTAAATGAAAAGAAGCCTAAAAATATCAGTTATTATTGCCTGTATGCCTCAAATGTAAATGATGACAAAACATGCAACAGCCTAGGCACCAAAAGTAGTTCTTGTTTTCATCTTTGTCTCCTACTAATATTTGAGACTGCCATATGTATTTATCTTTCTAATAACAGTACTTTTTTGTTGTAACTATTCAATAATGCATTTATAATTGCTCTTTCTTTTTTTCAAAAAGGGTGCCATTAGTGTATTTGTTGGATACATGCAAGAGATTCAATTTTCAGAGCCTGAATTATCTCTCAGGATCAGAAAACAACATGTATAGAGCGTGAAATACAAGTCCTTTCCTCACACAGTGATGCCAATCTGAATAGGATCTTTTTGCATACGAATTTGTTAATTTCTACTTACTAAAAATGGTATTTTTAATCTGGGATGTGCGTTTGGTCTCTGTACGGGTGTTAGATGGTGAGTTGGACTAGATGATCCTTGTGGGTTGCTTCCAACTCATAATATTCTGTGAATCTGTGAATACAGATGTCACTCTTGACTGAGGTTAGAAACTAGCACTGTAGTTTCTGTATCACCTAAAATTATCAGTAACATTTTTCTTAGCAATTACGCTTGTATTTCCTAGTCTATCTTTCAGAATACTGAAAATGGAGAGTAAAAACTCTTTGGTGATGCTTATAACGTCTGATTCCCACAGTTAAACAAGAGAATTTGGATTTAGTAGCTCTCATATTTGCTTTAGTTTTGTGAAAAGGCTAGAGTCTAGTTGAAATTTTTTTATATTTGCTCTGTATCATAATAACAAAAAAAAATCATTATATTCTTTCTTTCATTCAAGCCTCTTTTAATGCCAGTCCTACATAATAATTAAGTGAAGAAATACCATATCCCTGTATTCTATGAATACATGTATCCTTGTATATGTATATACATGTACACTATATGTACATGTACACATGTACATTTGTATGTCTATTTATACATGTATATTTATGTACTATACATATTATACATGTAAATGGATATTCTATGAATACATATATTCCTATACTCTGAATACATTCCTGTACTCATGAATACATGTTAAATAATGTAGACACTTTACATAAAGCAATCAGACTTTTTCATAATATGTATCTTCTATATTTTTGTATTAAACATGTGGAAATATAAATGCTTTTACTAATTTTACTGTTAATATCCAAAGATCTTACAAAAAAGACTGATGAGAGTATCAATTTAAAGAACAGAGATTGGATTAAAAATCACAATTTTACTTTCTAAAAGGTTTTGATCCCTTTCCTACTGATGCAGCAATGATTATTAAATTTCTGATAAATGTACATCTCTTGCTGAACAAAACTGTGACATTTTAGAAGTATATCCTGTATATATTTAGTACATTTTTAAAAAAGAAAAGATATAAGAGTAACAGCTAAAGATACACACATTTTCTGATCCCTCTGCAATGTCTTTACTTTGCAGTATTGGAAAGACTGAAGCAATTTTTGGACAAGTATGCACCATGAAAAAAATACTGGATGTTCCTACTGAACCAAGAAGACCTCTATTAATCTTCACAGGTCCTTTGGAAAATGCCACTGAAAGTAGACTTTAAGAAGGAGAATAATGCTAGAAGTACTTATCCATTTCTAATGTGGACACTGTGGTACCTGCACAATTTAATTTAGGTATGACAAGAAAACAAGTTATTTGAGGCCGGAGGGGAAATATAAGGATTTGAGGCATGAGGATTTCACTTAAATGAGTGGAGAAAAAATTGGTCCTGTGCCATGGTAGATTGTACTCAAAAATCAGCTGAAACTGGGTTCAGGAACAAATAAAGAGAAATAAACAGACTAGAGAAATAGGCGGACTCCAACAGTATGAGATTTAACAAGACTAAGTGCTGGGTTCTTCACTTTGGCCATAACAACTCCATGCATCGTTATCGACTGGGGGAGGAGTGGCTGGAGAGTGGTGAAAAGGAGAGGGATTTAGGAGTAATGGTTGACAGAAAACTTAATATGAGCCGACAGTGTGCCCAGGTGGCTGAGAACGNAAGTATGTTACCAAGGTGACATTGGTGCTTGTTGGGGCAGCTGTACTATACTATTATTGAAACATCTTAATTCAAACAACTTATGATGTGCTATTGCTAAAAAAGACAACTAGCTTTCTCCACCTGAAAGACACTAAGGTGACGTAATTGCTGACAGAAACAATGCAAGGAACAGAAAAGGATGTCTGTTTTGTACATTTAGGATAGGGATGAGAAAAAAATTATAAACCTAATAACTTTTAAAATGTCTCCCTCTTAACCAATATTACAAACTAGGCAGCTAAACACTGCACTTCTACATAAGTACATTCCTAATTGTGAAATAACCCTTATGAATTTCTTAACACCAAGGAACCAGCTTCAAGAGGGAGAACATTTTCAGAATGTTATGAAAGTCTTAGTAATATGGATTACCCACAGAAGGAGAGATCAGCAGTTATCATCTGGAAAGCAGAGGGTTTATTCCAGAAGAGTTGGGAGGTTGGATGTAGGCAGTGGCAGGCCTCAGTTCCAAATAAGAGAGATAATCTAGCTGATTAACACATGTGATAGCAATCTCCACTCTCTGGTTTGTATTACTATTTCTGAATTTTATCTGTTGCGTTCCAATAGCACAAGAACTCTGTTAAGCATAAATACAGTAATCTCTCGAATATCACAGTGGGTGTGGTGTGGGGGGGCCGGGGGGGGGGGGGGGCGTTGGTTCCAGAAAGATGCCGCTATAAATGAAATCCATGAAGTAGTGATAAATACGGTAAAACCAGTAAATGCATTAAATACGGTAAAGATGTGGAAAACCTCCCTGTGATGTATTGAAGCCATGAATAGTGAACTGTGAAGCAGCAAGGAATTACTGTATATAGTTAAGTAGACGTTCTAGGTTTTGCATACTTAAAGAAATAAAACTCAGAAAAATTAGACGATATAATTCATGTATGTTTCTTTTTTAATTGCTTCCAGTTTCCCTCCTTTTCTCTCTTTTTCCAGTATTTCCAGTATTTACGTAAAATGTCTCAGGCCTCACACTTACCAAGGTAACATCTAGTATCACTCATAAGATGACAATGCCTGGGGCAAGAATCCATCGCAAGGTATTCTGTGAATGGTGGTCTTCCTCAAGTCATCCAGAATGGATCTTTGCACATTCCTGTCATATGACTTACAAAATACTACCTAGATGTGATCAAATGATTTTCTGATCAATTTTTTGTTGGTCATAAAAGGGAGCAGACTGCAGATGGTAGAAACAGTGCAGAGAGAAATATTGAGAAAGTCTTTTGAGGTAGCATTCCTGAAATTAACATGTTTTTAATTTGAAATGCCTTAAAATTAATTAAGTGAAGTTTGTTTTTTTCTTTTTTGTGGCTTGAGCTATATATTTACTGGACTAAGTTCTTTCAGAAGATTGAAATCGAATAAAAAGGGGTACAGAATACACAAATACAGTGAATCCTCTCTGTATCGCAACTTCTCCTTCATGACCTCACCCATTTGCAAAGCAATTTTCTCGCAATTATGATTCAGCCGTCTGTGAGCTCAGCCGGCTGAGACATGCGCAGTTTGGCTCTGCTCTGCTGACAGGTGGTGCTGCGGTGGCAGTGGGGTGGGACTCACCCCACCCCGCGGGGAGGGGGCTCGCAATGTGAGGCAAGCTGTGTGCTGTCGCTGCACCAAGAGGAGGCTTCTGTTCCCCCAGCCTCTGGGACCGTAAAGGCAGTGCTGCCTCTCCCGGGACTGGTGGATGTTAAAGGGAAAGAAACCTGACCTCCCCACCCCTGCCACCCTGTGGACTTCTCCGGGCTACTGCAGTCGCTCCCACAGCCTAAATCCCACACCACTTCCCCCCCCTTGACCCTGGTGATTGTGCCCGCGACGCCGGTGGCGGTGGTGGGGGCCGGCGTGCGATTTACTGCAGCTTGCAGTGGTGTTTAGAGCCCTGCCCCGCTCCTGTGTGCTCCGCTGAGACCCAGCGCAGCACCACCACAAGACATGCCATTGCTTGTTACTCAAAGCCCAGTCAATGCCCAAGCAGCGCTGCCTCTGCAGGGACCGGTGGATGTTAAAGGGAAAGAAATTCCCATACCAACGTCTCCCCACCTGCCATAAGTGCATGGGGTGTTGCAGTGTTGCAAAGTTAAGGTGTTTCCAGCCTCCAAGAATGCCGACCAGAGCTCAGGGACACCCATTCCCTGCCACGGAGGCAGGGTGAGCACGCGTGGGTTGGCGCGGGTCCCTTGGGACATCGGGGCCAGGCCAGGCCGGGCTGGGGGGGCGAGCAGCAGTGCGAGGTTTGGGCTGCAAGCACACACGGTCACAGCAGCTGCTCAGAAACGGTTCCCTTTGCTCGCCTGTGCTGAGCCAGACTACGGGAAGGAGTAAAAAATTGTCCGCAGAGCCCCGGAGTTCTGGGGGGTGGAGCAATGGGCGTGGCCTGCCTACGACCTGCAGTTCTTTGCGAGTTCAATGTTTCGCGACGGCATTGGCCTGTCCCTTTCCTCCCGATGGAGGGGGCTTAACTGTATATATTAATCTCATTTTATTAATGTTAATGACATTTCACTTCTGTCTTTTTGATATAAATCTGTCTTTTGTAATCTAGATCCATTTTAGCACCTAAAGATATATTCAAAAATATTTTAATTTGAAAAGTATTTACCACAGCTGTTGCTGACTCAGCCCAGGCAAGGGCACTGCCTTTCTTCCTACAGCAGAGACTGTGCTTCAGTAACAGTCAAGCATTCTGCTGAGATGATGAGTTTCTGGAAAGCAGTCTCCATCAGCCAGCCAAAGCAGCTAGCTAGAGTCCAGATAGTAAAGCAAACAGAAGTATTGGCAAAAGGAAAAAAAAAAAAAAAAAGAAAAAAATAAAGGAAGCTAGATTGGATCTAAAAAGCAGCATTAATAATGCATAAGAGAGAAAATACACACAGGGAAGTTTCTTCAGAGCCCAGCTGTATTGCCTAGTGACAGACTTATTGTTACAAATATGGCAAGAATTCATCCCTGTCCTGGAAGGTCATAGTTTTAAGTTTTCACTGCACACTGAAGTAGGGCTATGTCCATATTCCCACATCAACCAATAATATTATTGCTGGAAACATGACGGGATTGTGGTAGTTGTAAAAATCAAAGAAAAGTTCAGAAGTTATGGGGGAGAAAAAAAAAAAGCGCAAAGCTACAAGCTAGGACTGGGATGAAACTGGAAATACAATCCCTGGAAAACCTGGGAATCTCTGGAGTGCAATTTTCAAAGACTCTTGAACCAGAAACAAAAACCATGTAAGCTACTATGCTGAACAAAGACATAAGTACCTCTCAGGCTGTACACAAAATGCACATACTCAGAAGAGCATAAATAGAAATGTATCTTTTTGAAATTGTTGACGTAGCTTTATATATAAAATAGTTTTGAGAAAGAAGTGAGGCTGGCACTCTAAATCCTGGCTTAGGGAGTGTCACACTCAGTCTTATGCTCATTATACTCTGCCTGCAGCTTCGTATGAAGATTACTGAAACATTAGTACTTGACTTCTTTACAGCCTTCTTCTACAACAATTAATTACCCTCTGAGTTGCAAGTACCATTTGTGTTTTGAAGCACTAATATACTGTAAGTATGGTCATTTCTATTGCTATGCAGACACTGAAATGTAAGAATGCTTTGGCACTTTTCTATAATATTCATAATTATTCGTAAGTATTCACAATTCTTCTGTCTGGCCCTGCAGTATCAGACGGAAGCTTTATAAAATGGTAAATGTGGAAGCTACATGTGAAACTTCATGTAATTTTAGAAGTGAATTAAACCAATACCTTGTAGACCTTCTTTTTCCCCCAAACATAGACTTGGGGGTGAGGGGGAAAGCGTTTTGAAAGTTCTATAGTCCTTAAAACCCATGAATCAGTGTTACCAGCAAACTTGCAATGCATGAAGAGTATGGGTTTTAATCTCCAAGCAATTTCTCAGTGTCTTGAAGTATAAATTTGATCAGGAGATGAATAGCTCTTTAGATGCTGAAATCTGTTGGGTCTATGTTGAGCCTTAACCATTAAAAATAATTCTGTAGAATGCTCAGAAACAATTCTGACCCTAAGTCAGTATTACCTTTATGCATATCACGGTATAAAAGTACTAATTTTTAATGCAAAGCAATCATGGCATCTCTTCCCTAATGACCCTGACGAGTAATTTCCTATAGATTTGCACTTGAGAACCCTGGATACAACCCTTTTGCAATCAGTATAACAATGTACAAACAGAAAAGCTCAACACTTCTTTCCCCTGAAGCTCAGCAGCCTGAAACACTGAAGTTGCGCATGAAGCACTGACAGTATCTCTCTATGGTTACGTCAGATTTAACGTTGTTGCATAGGTCAACTTGGAGCATCACAATGACCAAGTACAAGCTTATTGTGCCAAAGGTCATCCAAAACTGCCCCTGCACTGAGAGCTGTTTTGTCCTTCTTGTTTATTAATGCTGATCTATCTATACTAATGGATTTAGCTTGTAGGGGACTGGGGAAAGAATGAGAGTTGCTATTTCTCAGCTTCCATTCTTCATTAATATTAATATCATCTTCAGCTGTAGCACACTGGCATGTTACACACTAAGAACTTACAGGACAAAGAGCTCCAGTGCTTTACAGGCACACGTACTCGTTTTGGAAATCAAATACACTCAGCAATATGTTTTTGTTCACAGTTATTAACTGTGGCATTATATGCTAACACAGAACTTTGTTTCAGTAACATCTATTCAGACTTCATCATCTGAAAGAGGCAACATAAGGTTAGATGCTTGATATGTCAAAAATAAGTTTATGTTAAAAAACACTGGTATATTTTAAAACAAAAATAAAATATGTTTAGACATCAGTAATGCAGTCCCTGTGCTTAAAAGGCTTCCAGTTTGTTTGCTATGAGTTTAGTTACATAAATGCTGCAGCTCCCCAAGACGGACCATTAAAAGCAGTAGAATCTGTCAGGAAAATCTGTGTCAATAACATCTCAGACTGAATACTTATTTTTGTAAATCACAGGGATTTTTGAATATGCAATAGTCTTCATTTGTGTCATGACAGCTAGGTAATTGAATTTACTAGTCAAATCCCTAGAATGTTCTTGTAAAAATTCCCAAAGCAGAAATATTAGTTCATCATTTAAACCTTGGTGTAAACCCATATAAATTATGTGTTTCAAAGTTATACATACTTCTGTGAAAGAAAAAGGAAAAGCCATGCAAAACCACAAACCCAAAATACTTTTCCGTAAGTGTCTGTTTATTAAAAAAACCCACAAAACATTTAGGAATCTCATATACGTGAATAACTCTACAACTACTCTATCTGAATAAACTCTCAACACTAGTAACTGCACATAGGCAACTGGGAGGAGAAAAGCATTCTAGAGATGAAAGAAATGCTGGAGGAAAAAGAAAGGACAACAATATAAAACTATATTAATTAGAAAAAGAAAAAGAAAAAAGTAATTTGCTGAGATGCTCTGAATGGTAATTGTGGAAATGACATGTTACCTCGATGGAAGCCCATCAAAAGCAACCTGATATTACATGCAAATATGTTCTATTAAAAAATGAAAGTAATGTAATATGTAAAAAAAGAAATTATTATATCAAACTAATTGCAGCCCTGCATAATATAGCAGTGGTTTAGGATAGACCTTTTCTAGAAGGAAAAGTTTCATTTCTGAGAAAAATTTAAAGAAGATAAAATATTTCAGTTTGGATAACAAAAAGGTGCCTAAAATGTGTAACTTGATTTTCGTAAATAATGGTGGAATAATTTTCCTCTGCTAGAGTACAACAATTTAAAAAGAAATTCATCTCCATTTATTGTTATTATGCTAAAATTTTGTATTTATCTATGAATAATTGGAGGTTCTTTTTAGTTTGTTGTATAATTTTATCCTTTTAATTTCATATTTTATCTGATCACACATAGATGTTGCATATTCAAATTGCTACTTGTTCCACTGTTGCCTGTCGACAACAAATATCCTTGTTTAACTTGTGTTGAGTATGTGCAACATTCAACATTCATATATCAGAGAGACTAAGTTGAAGATAAAGTCTAGAAACTTTGTTAAAATTTTAACAAATCCATGCATCTTATTGCAAAATATATAAAAAAGGAAAAACTAAAAATGAAAAAGCAGGAAAAGCTTTTAATGCCACATAGAAATATACAACATATGTGTAGAAAATAAACACTCCATGTGAATTACAATTTCAGTGTTTTGTAGACTAAAGTAATATATGTTTTTCATTATTTCAGCAAAATTAAAGAATGGGTTTACAGAAATATCTTTAAAATTTCATATTGTTTAAGCTTCTTTGGGTGTGGCAAATCATTTCAGCATGATGAATGCCTATGCAGCAATCAGAGATAAAGATTCTGCAATGCTTCTTAAATTCAGAGCTAAGAGAAGAAAATACTCTCATTTCTCTGAAAACCATTATTACAATTTACTTCTAGGAAATCTGACATACTATGTGCTATTGTTTTAATATAAGATATATATTAGAAAATACTTTTTCTGTGTTGTGTGATATTCTCAGGAGCAAAAGCAATAGCATGATATTGTGAAAACATGTACAGCCCATACGCCTCTGAGGGTGAAGTGAAAGGATTTTTTGACCTCCACTTTGAAAATCTAAAGGAAAAAGTACTAAGATAAAAGACCTTAAGAAATACCACTAAAATATCTACAAATGTCTTTGTAGATGTGAAATGTGAAATGGTTTTAAAAGCAGTAACTATTTTTACTTGACAGCCACATAAGGAATTTAGAGTTTTAGAGCTTGCTCCTTGATTGAATTAGCCCAGCTTTGTATCAGTATAACTGCATTGATTTCACTGGAATTTTCACCAGTGCTGAGCTTAGCAGAGAGATGGATCATGACTGTAAGATACGTGGCATTCATCACCGAGGGTGAGCAGCTTACTGCTAAAGTGAAGGGAATTTGATTACCTATTACAGATGCTGGAATTTCAGAAAGCACTTCAGAGCTATAACATATTTCTTTCCTCCTTCTCATTCATTAAAAACAACTTTTTGCATTCATATTGAAAGGAATAGAAAAACCCACTCCAAAATAATCGTTCACTGGAATAATTCTTCATGCTTTTAGAGTACACTACAGATGTGAAAGTTGCTCTGGGTTTGGTCATCCTCCTGGACTGTAATGGGCTTTCTGGGCTGGTCTGTTCTCCCAGACACTTTTACCTCCCATTCACTTCTGACTGTGACTGAAATTGATAGGATTTTTATCTGTCTCGTGAGGGCAAAACATATATAAATGTTTCAATTTTAAATGGAGGTGTTTCTGCATTTATAAGAGGTAAACTTCTGCTTATTTTGATAGGTTTCCCAAAAGCTGCTATCAAGTTACCCAGAAATGCCAAAGTATCCATTTTATAGTATAGGTATTTATTTTTCGTTTATTGGTCTATTTGGTGGTGATGGTCGTGGTGTGTGTATTTGAAATCCAGCATCAAAACTAGCAGTTCTTTGCTATACGGAAAAACTACTGTTATTTGTTTCAAATACATGTATTACCTGGTTTAAGTTTCTTAGTTTTAAATAGAGAAAAAGTATCAAATATTTAAGGGAGGGGGGAAGGACAAT
>WEKX01002139.1:2785-20484 GCA_013390025.1 Pitta sordida
CAGTACAAAATTAAAAGCAGTGAAAAGTTTCCCTTGGTCTCCTACCTAGACACATCACCTATTTTGAGACATTATCTGAATACGTTTTTTTAGCAAGCTTTCTCATTTCTATTTTAAAAGATAAACAATGTATTGGTGACTTTTTTTCTTTCCAAGTTTGTGTGGGTTTTCTCCTGTGGAAAACTGGTTACTGTGTAACACTGCTTCCAAACACTGGAATTTTATACATTGAAGTAGATAGTATTATTTCCATTTCAAGCACTGCCTGGCAGACTCTGCATTGGTTCTTTCTCCCCAGAGGTTTTCTCCATTCCAATTTTTCCTCAGTTTTCTAATGGGTATGACATCTTTCCCCTATACTATTTCTTCTGGAGCCATGACTTGAGATTCCCCTACTTCATCTGTTCCATATCACATAGACTCCTGTCTCAAATCAACTACTAAAATCGTATTATTGCATTCAACAATTCGTCATCATTGCCTTGCATAGGATGGGTACACGCCTCCAGAAACCACAGCAACTAGCTCCACTCCAACATGACAAAGGCTATGTCTGCCATATTCACATACGTATCAGGTTAGTTAGTCCTTGCATACCTCACAGTGGCATTAAACACCCTGGTAGCTGCATCCCTTATAGATAGATTCCCAGTTCATAACTTAACTCCTTCCAACAGCTATGTTCCTGGGTATGGGTATGTATTACATGAGATAGCAGAACATCGTTCCGAGCAGAGGGAAGGAGACAACTGTGGCTACTCACACAGCCTTTCTCTCTATTCACCTTTCTGCCTCTTCCCCTCTGGAGAGTTCACCTTTCTGCCTCTTCCCCTCTGGAGAGTTTACTCATTGCCAGCAACACAGGACCTGAGTCATACCATGAGAGTGTCTGACTGATCCACGATGCCTTCAAGGCTCTGCAGGTTTTACTTTTTCTCTGAGTTTCTCTGTTTCATCTCAGCTAAACTGGTAATACAATGTAATATTCTGAAGGTCATGAGTTGCTGGGCACTGACTTAATGCAACTTCCCTTTACCAACAAGGCACGTGCCATTCAGAATTGTGGCAGTCAGTTAATGCCCTGGATGAACCAAGCACATAACTACAGTGAACTCCCAAATTTTGTGAGGCATGGGGTCTCCCCACCTCTCATGAAGCCCACAGAGATCAGCAGCTCATGGATATTCAATTAAGCCCTGCCAGTCACCTTGACTCCTCAGCCCTGGAGCACTGCATGGCGCTCCCAGGACCACCCATTTGCCTGTGTCAGCTCAGGAGAGTGAAGGGCATAGCTTCTGAGCCTTCCTCCCCAGGGAGTCCCAGGATTCCTGGCTTTTGCTGCTGTTGCCACTGTATCAAGACTAAAAACCCTGCTGGAGCCAGTGCTGCTGAGAGCTGTGGAGCTGGTGATTGCCCCCCAAGCAGAGCTGAGTGGAGCCAAGTCTCCCACTACTNAGTTTTCTCTTTTCACACTCAGCAGAGTAGTTCCTTCCAGTAGTTATTAACTGAGACTAAAAATGCTGTCTTGCAATCATTTCCTGTATATGGCATGTAGGTTCCCATTATCATGGTATTTCTTCTCCCACAGGCTCTGATCTGTGTATCTCACAGCTACGCTGACTAGCTGGTACAAGTTTCACAGGGATTTCTCTCCACTCTCAAGAGAAATTTAATTCATAAAGATATTTATTGATAGCTTGCTTCCTTCACTGCAAGCTTTCCTTAACATGTATTTTCACTTACAGAGAATTATCTGCTCTATCATTTCTACAGACTTTATGCCTAAAGATAGCAGTGTCCCATTTTCTAAAAATTCCAAGTTTCCAAGATAGCTGTTATATCAGTGTCTTCAATTATAACAGATATATCTGTCCTGACTACTTTCTAGTCCTTACAGGAAGGCTGCACACATATGGGGTGCTGTTGGTTGTCTCCATGTCCTGTTAAATAGAGACTTCACCTTTTCAAACTCTCTTTTTGTTATTCCATCTCTCACTCTCATCAATTTTTGTCCCAGTTTTGTCTAGAAAAACAAGTTTCTTAACTTCTACTTGAAAAGATGTTTCTCCCCTCAACATATATNTCTGGAGAGTTTACTCATTGCCAGCAACACAGGACCTGAGTCATACCATGAGAGTGTCTGACTGATCCACGATGCCTTCAAGGCTCTGCAGGTTTTACTTTTTCTCTGAGTTTCTCTGTTTCATCTCAGCTAAACTGGTAATACAATGTAATATTCTGAAGGTCATGAGTTGCTGGGCACTGACTTAATGCAACTCCCCTTTACCAACAAGGCACGTGCCATTCAGAATTGTGGCAGTCAGTTAATGCCCTGGATGAACCAAGCACATAACTACAGTGAACTCCCAAATTTTGTGAGGCATGGGGTCTCCCCACCTCTCATGAAGCCCACAGAGATCAGCAGCTCATGGATATTCAATTAAGCCCTGCCAGTCACCTTGACTCCTCAGCCCTGGAGCACTGCATGGCGCTCCCAGGACCACCCATTTGCCTGTGTCAGCTCAGGAGAGTGAAGGGCATAGCTTCTGAGCCTTCCTCCCCAGGGAGTCCCAGGATTCCTGGCTTTTGCTGCTATTGCCACTGTATCAAGACTAAAAACCCTGCTGGAGCCAGTGCTGCTGAGAGCTGTGGAGCTGGTGATTGCCCCCCAAGCAGAGCTGAGTGGAGCCAAGTCTCCCACTACTGTTTATTCTCTGACATGTCCATGCTGTGGCTTATCGACGTTGTTGGTGTTTGTGTGTTTAAACATGACTGAGGCACCACGTTGGTCCGATAAACCCACCACACCTTGGCAAGGCCATTCAAGAAACCAGTTGCTCACCCGCAACCACGGGCTCCACAGCAATGAGAGCTGCCACAGAGGTGCAGGGCTCCACAGAGGTGCCAGATACACACAGCTCAAAATGTGGTGGTTACAGTGGGAGTGTAGCATAGTGCTGGCGGCTCACTAGTGTTGTCACAGCAGCAGACATTTCTCTAGCCTTTCCTCAGCTGGCCCTGCCCTACTCCCACTGGAAGCGGGGCCCTACCAAGTCCAGTGACTCACACTGAGCTACCAGCCTCAGCAGTCGCCGCAGCCCTGTAAGCGCTCACTCAGAGTGAGCCGCCAGGCTCAGCTTGAGCCAGCTTCTGGGACCCCTGCTGGGACTGGCCCTGGTGAGCAATGGGAGACAGTGGGAGGCGGGACAGCAGCAGCCTCAGAAGGGGCAGTGGCCTTGGAATCACAGGCAGGGCCTCGCGACCTCCTCAGCCCCTGGCCCTATGCCCTGCCTGGCTAGAGGTACAAGGTCCAATGGGGCTTGTCCGCAGGGACTGGGGTCCAAGGTGTCACGGGTCCCAGGAGGGACTGGGGCAGCCCAGGGGACAGCCCAGCCTGAGGGTTCACACAGCTCTGAGTGAAAACCCTGCCCTCACTGTGGGAGCAGCAGCCCTGCAGCTGTTAGCGAGGAACGCCCACCCAGCACTTCGGGACTGCAGGGAGCAGGGCAATGTGTGGGGCTTATTCGCACATTCATGAGCTGCACACCTTCATGGGTCTCTCAGCGCATGCTCGGATGCAAATCATTGTGGGAAAAAAAACCAGGATTAATTGAACCCGCAAAGACCAAAACCATGACGAGCAGGGGTTCACTGTCTTTCTTTATAAAGTGGCTTTACTGGAACTAGGTAGACAAAAAACATAATTCACCTATTTTACCTTTCCTTAGGTTCCTTTGTCAAGTATTATTTCTAATCTTCCAACAGAGATTATGTTACTCCTCTATATGCCACTAGACCTATTCCTTACCCACACGAATTGATTTCTGCAAGGGTGCTGCTGCCCTTTCTGAGACCATCACTTTGAAGAGATATCACATGGCCTTAAAAACAGAAACAAAGTGAGAATTTCTGAGCTTCATACATATATTCGTAGTTGCCACAGCAACAGTGTAATCAAATCTGTGCCCCCTGTGGTATTTCAAATGGACATAAATGCTCCTTGAATAACATGAGGCTACAGAAGCACCTACCACACATACATTTAGTTTGAAATCAATAGTCTCTGTACCTTCTTTCTTCAATATAATTAGTCTTGCCAACAGTGATACCAGAAACTAGACCTTGTTCAGCTTTGCCCCTTTTTTGGTTTAACTGCTCTATTCAGTCTCGGGTATGAATGCAATTCTTCTGTAAAGCATTGCATGCAAAAGCAATACAAGCCTCCTCTAAATGTGTCAGAACTCTCCAAAGAAGAGAAAGCTTTTAAAATCTGGCTCATATTTTCAAACACACAAATACAGTAAGATAAAAAACTAAGCCTGGAATCACATAATGAATCAGATAACATTAAAAGATTAACTTTGGAGACAGGTGTGGCTTTGGGTCATGATGACACACACATGTTTGTTTTCACAAGAGACATGTTTATTGAAATTTGTATCTTATTGACTTAAAAGAGTAAAATTAACTGTTCTTCAGTTCTGCAGACTGAGCTTAAAAAATCATATATACAATTTAAAAAGTTGAGATACTAACTAAAATAGTACATGGACTCAGAATTTAAGGGATTAAAAAAAAGAGACTGTCTTAGCCATATTTGGACAGCCTTTGGACTGCTGGGTGCAACTGATCTAATTTTCCTAAAAGAAGCACTCAGTTTTCAGAAATTTGGGATCATTGCCCTTATGGCTTCTCAGGTTGCCCAATGAAAAATAAAATCAAAAGGACTCAAAATCAATATTCCCCCTAGCAATGTAGATTTTAAGCACAAAAACCATATCAATAGTAGGAGAGAAGGCATAGTGTGCAAGTAAGATGGCCAGCTTAAAACTTATTAGACACCAAAATCTTTGCATGCAAGGAGGAACATTTCTAAAATTACCCCTTTCAGACATCAACAGCACTACTACAGGGCCTTGCTAATACGTATCCCCTTCTCAAAATTAGTCCCTTACCTTAGATCACTGCAGTTAACATCAGACCCAGATGTTCATTTACACCTTCAGACAACCAGGTTCGTAAATGGAATATTCCTGTGTAATGCTAATGCCATTTTAATACCCTTAGCATGCTTCTGGCTTCCTACACCTCCCTGTCTTTAGAATCTACTGATAATTTTAGTCCGAGACGATTACACTCAGGCGTCCAGCTTCAGTTTTACTACTGTTTGATGGGGTGACCCAGGTTCCTCAAGGTAGGTGTTTGTTCTCACAAAATATCTTATGTACCAAGGACCTCTACACAGTTGACAAATATAACACAACTTCTTCACAACCTGCATCTTTCTGGATAAAAAAACCTGTTCAAATAACACAAATTTTCTCTGTTACATACCTTAAATGCTTCTCTAAAATCTTTGATTTCTAGTTTTTTCAGGTAACCTTTACTGGAAACTGAAGATGTCTCACACTACCTTAATCTCTCTAAGAAACCCATTAAGACCCTTCTCAAGTTCTTTTGTTTGGAATTTTTGGTGGGCTTTTTTTTTTTAAGTGAACTTCTTACACTTCACTTTTAAGAAATCTTCCAAAAGCTCATTTTCCCTATCCTTTCAGACATTCTGAGATGCAGAAAGCCCCTAGCTACTCGTGTCATAGATTAACTTTGCAGAGATTAATTTTGGGCAGTACAGAGTGGACACAAGTCTCTTACAGCTCACTGTCAAGTCTTAGATTATTGGTAAAAGCCAAGGTTCCTAAGTAGAGGCCTAAGGGAACAGTTCATGACACATGTTTTCTTGAATCAACATATAAAATGTTAAACACTTTAATGAAAGCTCTAGGACATAAGAGGCAACCTTCCTGATATTACAAAATCAACAACTGCAAGCTTCACATTTGTCAAGTACCTCATATATCGAAGGGGAATTTCTAGAACTGTTTGCAAATAGGCATGATAAGACTCCCTCATACTTTGCATTGAGAGGTGTGGCCAAGGTGGAAATTAAGACCAGCCTGCGGACATTTCAATACAAGGGGTGTTCACCTCCTTTGACTTGATTCAAAGTACGTACTTCACTAAGACTCAAAGCAACTTCACTCAAGCACGGAGAGGAAATAAACTGCTCCCAAAAAGTATGCAGGACGAAGAGCCCTAAGAGTTACCAGTCTGGAAAGACAGTCACCAAATAACATGTTTGTAGGACTGAGCACTTCCAGCTTAAAAAAGGAGAGACAAAAAAAATACACAGGGAGGAGAGGAATGACAATCCACAGCACTCTTTCAGTGGTATGAAATTACACAGCTAAAGGAATGGTTTAGTGGAATATAAAGGCCTTCACTACAAATAACAAGTGATAATACAATAATGAAAATGTAAGTTTAACATCACAGTTGAAAACTAATGTTACGCAATAATTCCAGACAAGAAGCAATTTCCTGACTGGAACACCTAAGATTAGACCACATCAAACTTTACAAAGGATCAGCTCCTTAAACAAGCTCAGCATTCAAGAGTTCCAGCTGATTGCCTGGAAAGCCACAAAACCCAAGTCTAAAAATTCTGACACTATTTACTCCCAGCAGGGATAACAGTGTGGAGTCCTGGCTCCAAACGTCCAGCCCACGTAAGACTTGCTCCTCCAGACAGTGTTTATCACTAAAAAGAGAAAAAAAGTGTTCAGTGAACTGTGTGGTGGCACTTTTTCTATTTTTCCTGTCAAGATGTTGACTAGAGCTGGTTAAGAAGAATCAAAATGTGAGTGATCCTTGTGGGTCCCTTCCAACTCATAATATTCTGTGATTCTGTGTGATTCTGTGATGAAGAAAAACAGTTGTCTATAGTTTTAGACTGAACAGAGCATTGCTGAATTAGATATTTAAACTGCACTGAAAGCATCATTATTACTGGAAATATCTTCTCTATTACAGCTTTCTCTGTGAATATGCATATCTGTTATTTTATGGTTTAAATGGTGTCCAATGGTGATCACCAAGATGCACCTTCTTGACATGTTCTTCAGATCCATCAGTCATTGCCATTGTAGCTGTGCATGCAGAGGCAGAAAGAATATTATTATAGCTAACGTGTCTCAAAAGTTTGGTAAAAATAACAGGAGAAGGTTAAACCTTGAGCACTGAGTTCCATATTCAATCCCTGACAGCAGCTAATGCCAGATTCCTCAGAACAAATAAGGAAGAATTTTGTACAGAAGTAAATGATGGCATCTTCACAATTTTTAATAGATAGATGGTGATTCCTGCTGTAGAATTTCTTTCCTTCTTCCAAAAGCCTCCTTTGCTCATTATTTTCTCTTTTTAATAGACAATCCAGTTACCCCTGTAATGTCCCAGTCCGTCTTTAAATCTGTTAAAAATTTTCAGCTGACATCTTTTTGACAAAATGAGATTTGTGAGTTGACTATAGAAATAAAAAGACCTTACTGCCTTTATGCAGGGTTTTACCATGTTTTTTATAATGGTTCCCCTTGCCAAAAGTTTTTCTGGCCTATCTGTAGCCTTATGGTACAGAACAAAAAAATCTTTCCTGAAGTAGGTAAAGGCCCTCTGGGGACACCCTGGAAGCTTTTCAGCAGTCAGCTATTAGGCACTACATATCTTCCTGGTACAATAACAAGACTATGACAAGAAGAAATCAGTTTATGATACTGACTTTGGGGGCATTTTTACCTTGGAAGAAGCTGAGATTAAGCACTTTCTGAATTCATCAGGTTTTTTTGAGGGAGATTTTTCCAGATAGGGTATTTTCATGAATAAATAACCCTGTGATGATGGACCATGAAAAGGTTGTAACAGTTTTCTACTTTGCATTTATTAGGAGCACCTTTATCGTACGCATACTAATAAAAAGAGGTGGAAAAGCCAGGCATTCTTCAGCGAAATAGCTAGACATTTCAAATAACAAACCAAAGAAACAATTAAAAGGCTTTGGCAATAAAAGCTTAACAGATGATGAAAACCACTACAATTACAAAACATATTTTCAGCTAATATGGTTAACATAATGTACTTTGCAGGCATTAATGTAATACCAAGTTGGTTGTAAATCTCTTTATCAATTATTGAACTACAATAAAATATTTATGAATGGGTTCTTATTATCAAGTGCAACTGTGATACTTTTAAACCATGGCAAATGTATCTTTTCCTTAACAGAAAATTGTGTTGTGTTAATAAATGGCTTTACCTTAAATCACGCTTTGCTTGTTTTGCATCTTTAGTAGTTCTGCTTTAGTGGAATACTAAACTAAACACTGACTCCATTTTGCCATAGTCTTTTCAACAAAACAATCCATTTATTGCTTTGAATTAGAGCCGTCATTTTACAGTAAGAACTGGCTTTAAACCCTTGCATTTTGCATTGACCTTTGGGATAATAATCAGAACACTTTAGAAAATTTTGCATCAAGTGCTTGTGTCGGAAACAGTTTCAGCTAAATCAAAAGTTTCCAGAAAATCCAGAAGTTTTGCAAATACCACCCTGAAAAGCCTCAGAAATTCCAGATTGCTTCCCTCAGCCCACATGACTGTTAACTAACAAAAATCAAAAGCAAGACTATGAAGTACACAGAGTAAAATTTGGACTGTCTGTCTCCCAGAAAAGCTTTGCAAAGGCTCTACCTGAATTCCACTGAAAGAGAAAATCCTTGTTGAAGTGTCAGGAGTCAGCACACCATTGTCCAACTACAGTAAAAACGATTATCAAGTGAAAATGATAACTGTAATAGTTAATCAGGTGTGCTTTGAGTCTATGAATGGAAATCATATACTAGCTTTGTAATGTTACAAGGTTAAAATTTTGAGCATATTCCTTGATAGCATAATGGGAAAAAAGCAGACAGGCTGCTATTATATTACCCTTGATGCTGCTGATAACAGGACAAAAGTGAACTAAATTACTGGGTGCTACTCTTCCAACCAAGAAATTACTAACTGCATTTCTTAGTAGAAATCTGGTGGTGTTTTTATCACAGTGGATGTGACAGGGCTTTACTCATCCTGCTTTCAGGATAAGAAACATATTTTGGTTAATAAAGAGAATATGCAAGAAAAGAAGGTTCCAATGCCACCTGGTATAGCAGGTATAGCAAGCACCATTACAGAGATGCAGGTCTAACAAACACCCACAGTCACTGATACACTACCAAAGCATACAGTCAGATATGCAAATTCTTCCATTAAGGCCATGAGCCAAAGTTCAAATACTTGTTCTAAGATCACACTGTCAGAAAAGATGTTGCTGGAAACTACCTTTGCTGCTGCCACTACAACCACAAAATTGCAGCTGTCAGAGCAATTCTGAACTGTAAACCACCCAATCAGTCTGATTGCACAGTCCAAACATCATCCAGAAACACTGAAGTGCTGCAGAGAGCATCATTATACTTCATAGAACAAATTGCTAAATATGAGTCTGTTTGATGGGGCAAAATCACTACACTGGAAAAGCCTGTGTTAAACTCCTCCTGCCCTCCCAACTCCCAGGTGGAAAGCATAGTCCTGTCTCACAAGGCAAGCTCAGAAATTTCTCTTAAATATGTGGCAGACATTGTCACTGTTTTATGACCATTTGCCTGATCGAAACCAGAGATCAGTAATTTTACTGAGTGCTGGTAGGAGTTTTCAATGTTTCCTTCAAAGAAGAAAATCTTGGAAAACCACAATTGATGTAAAAAGACATATCTGAGGTTGTCTGTTGCAGAGAAATGCAGCTTTTGAGCTGCTGCCAGCGAGGTTCCTACAATACGCTGCATCTGCAGCCACAGCTGCCAGCTGAACTTCATCTAAGGGACTCAACAGAAGACAGAGCAGCGTGCAGGACAGCTCCCCTTGGATGAGAACAGGAGGCTGCCAGCAGTCTCTGAGCTAGCCAGAAGGAAGGGTTGTGCTGCAGGCACCCATTCAGCACTTGGACAACTGGAAGCCTCTCTTCAATACAAGTCCCTCAAATGCTTTTTTTCTGAATACCTTCACTGGTTCACGTTGGCCAATACACTCAGGACTGTGGCATGATTCTTGGAGATGGTCCTGTGCAGGGTTAAAGCTTGGACTCAATGTCCCCTGTGGGTCCCTTCCAAATCAGCATTTTTTGTGATTCTGTGATCTTGCCATGACCTATCTGAGCCAAAGCCCTGGGGTGGGGGAGATGACAGCACTGTTATTGTAAGCTCTTTCCTGCAGGGACAATAGCAGCATATCACAAAGCCTGCAGGAGACAAGCACTTGGAAGAGGGAAGCCTGTTCAAGCCCAACCAGAACAGCACAATCTTGGCCAGATCTCCTGGACCATTTTGCCTGGCAGTTTCTGGAATGCTGTCACATCTACTGGGTATATCTTCCATTTGTAATTACACAGATCTTACTGGTAAAACAAATTTCCCTGTGATTTGTCCTTTGAAAAGGTTTCTCTTAATGTCTTCCATTTCAATCTCCAACAAAGAGAGATACTGAATCATATTTTTAAGGGAGATAAAAACATGAAGGATAGAAAATGCATTTATGGCTACTTCATTTGGGTCTCTTGAACATTTGAGCTGACCCAATAATCCCTCATTTTTGACTCTAGACAACAGCATGTTTTTCAGAACATCCCTTAATCGTGATCAAATGATATGGGTGGTAGCAAACTGACCAGGTCCCTAGTTAAGATTTTCCAATAGTTAGGTACATTTGCACATAAAATTTCTAAATGCATTTAGGTTTCATGTTCATCCACTTAACTGTCATATTTAGAGCTCATTTTCAAAACATGCAGTAATGAATTAACTTTGCTTCCACTGACATTAACTGAGTCAGTAAGACCACACATCTATGTCCCTCACACACATGTAGTACAGGTACACATCATATGTTACACACTCCTCAACAGCATGCTGAAAATTTTCATCCATAAAAAGATTACCAGCTTAAACAGAATTTAGTTTGCCATGAAAAGTATGGTAATCCCTCACTACTTTGTGGTTCACCTATCGCAGCTTCGGTACTTCACTTTTTTATTCCTGAAAAGACGTTTTCTGGCTTCCCCCCTTGTTTGCCCCTCATGGGGCAGGAGGGGTGGCGCTGGCAGGTGCTGGTTGCTCAGGCACCACCAAGAGCTTGCTCGCTTATAACAGTGTTGCAAAATCAATAAACTGGCGGAGAAGCTTTATAACACTGTCTCAAAGGTATATTAACAAACTCCCATGCAGAGCCCTCCTCCTCCTCTGCTTGATGGTGCTTACTGCTGCTTGCTGCTGCTGCTCAGGGCTGAGGGGAGGTAGGTAGGCCATATTTGCATATACATATAGGAATTGTTACTTTGCAGATTTCACTTACTTCTTTCTGGAACCGAAACACATCCACCCCCATCCACCCGTCCCCGCAATATTCAAGGGATTACTGTATTTCAGGCTTCTTACCTTCCTTTGACAATTAAAATAAAATATACCACCACAGCAAATGAAGCAAGAGTGACAGTTACATGCTAGTGATCACTGGAGCTGTTGGTGTTCCTCCTCTCAGAAAATGCTGCTCCTCAAAATTACTGGACTGCCTATAGAGACACTCCATGGTTGTGTCCCGTCCAGAGTATTATGGAATTATATAATGATTAGGATTAGAAGGGAAATCTTAAAGATCATCTAGTTCCAGATCTCCTGCCATGAGGAGAGATGCTATTCACAAGGTCAGTTTGCTCAGGCAAACAATTCTAGGCATGGGGAGTCCCCAGCTTCTCTAGGCAACCTGTTTTAGTGCTTCACCACTCTCTGAGTAAAGAATTTCTTCTTAACATCTAATCCAGACTTTCTTTCTGAGTTCAAAACCATCGGCCCTCTTCCCATCACTATTTGCAGATGTGAAAAGCCCCTCTTTCCTTTTTTTAATCCTGCCTAAGGTACCACAATGACATCATAAGGTCTTTTCTTCTTCAGGCTAAATAACCCAACCTCTCTCATCTCGTCTTTGTAGGAGAGGTACTCCAGCTTTCTGATCATTTTTGCGGCTCTCCCCGGGACCCACTTTAACAGGTCCATGTCTTTCTTGTGTAGACGACAGCAGACCTGCACACAGTCATACAGATAGGGTCTCACAAGGACAGAATCCCCTACCTTTACCTGTTGGCTGCTCCTATTTTGATATGGTTGGTGTCATGGTTTGACCCTGGCTGGATGCCAGAGATTCATCCACAACCTCTCCCGCAGAAAAAAACTGGAAAAAAGGTTTATCACAGGCAAAGCAAGACAATCTACAAGTTGGGAATATAAAGGATTTATCTATTAACTCTCAAGATCAGAACTTGATGTGAGAAGCATCATTTTAAAGGCAATCTTTTTCCCCCACGTCTCCTTCTTCTTACAACAGATCTCAGATTCCCTTTTTTCCTCCAGGAGACAAATGGGGGAACACTGGTAGAGGGAAAGCCAGGCAAGTTGGTACTTCTGGCCAGGTTTTAGGACCAGAAACCTTCTCTTTGCCTTTCATAAAGTCCTCTCTCTCTCACAAAAGAAAAAGTCTTTCATGACCCTTTCCCAAGTGAGATCCTGACCCAGGGGTGACAGCTCTTCCATTCTCTGTTGCCCAAGAGTCATAGCACAGGATGCAGTCTTTTAAGCACTGGCTTCGCTGCTTCATTATGAGCCCAATCCCAAAGTACATAGTTCAGATCCTACCACAATGCAATTCCGTCACTACACGTCTGTCCAAAGGATCTCTGCCCTCTCTGCCAAGTTCTGCTCCGGCTAAGTGTGTGTGGGTTCGAAGATTATCTGAAGCTTCCCAGCATGATTCTCCATATTCAGCGTGGCCTCAGGTGGATTCTGTATCTCTGGTTTCTTCTCTCTATTCCATAGGTTTGCAGGCAGACAGTCCACTTCACTATGGTCCATTCTACAAGCAGCAGCGAGACGCCTGGAACACTTCCTACCCCTCCTCCATCTGGCCTGGCCGTGGTTCCTTCATGGCTGTTCAACCTCTCACAGCCTCCTCTCCGGCCATCTTCTTTGCTGATTCTCTACTTTTTTTTTTCTCATTTCTTAAATATATTATCACAGAGGCACCTCTATCTGTTTCTGACCTTGAATCCTTGGCAACTGCGGAGGCCCAGGCAGCAGCTGGCTGGTGTTACCTCAGCTAGTTTGCCCCCCACCACTGCTGCTAGGAAAAAAAACCCACTCAAATCAGGACAGTTGGTCTTCTGGACTGCAAGCTCAGGTCCAGCTTTTCATTCATAAGAACCTTTAATTCCTTCTTTATAGAGCTGCTCTCAGTGATGACTTCCAGTCTGTATTTGTGTCTGGGATTTCCCCAAACCAGGTACAACACTATCAAACTTCTTGAGATTCTTGTGGGACCAATTCCTGGGTTTGTCCAGGTCCCTCTGAATGGCATCCCTTCCTTCTCATGTCAACAAATATTGTAAAATGAAATCTGTGCTGATTTGCTATAATGCACTAAAGAGTAAAATCTGACCCTTTCAGATAACTACACAGGAGCTGCAGCTTCTCTGCAGTGGCACAGAATCCTCAAGGTGAGAGGCATAATAGCCAGGGACAGCAAGACAAGTGTAATACTTGTACCTCACAAGTTCAGATATGCCCTGTCACTCTGCAGAACAACTTTCACTCAACCAACCTCATAGCTGAGCAGTTCTAAAAACAGTCCAATTCATCAATGTACAATACCTGTCAAGTTACAATAAATGTGCTGAAGACATGGAAATTTCAGTGTCATTCTGCATATAAAAGGTCTACAGCTGAAACAGGTGCTTCCAAGACAGGTTTTGAGCTACTGACGTCTCCTTTGTCATTGTTAGCTATGGTCTGCATAGGAAATTTGTGAAAAGGGTTGATACCCATCAGAGTCAGTATCATGCTGAGCATAAACCCAAGTGAGAGATTAACTCACCCCATAATCTTTTGATAGCTAACTTGCTGCTACAGTGTCTTCAGAATTGTTGGATGGGCAGGGAGCATACTGCCTACCACTACAAGGTCAGCATACAAAGAGTCTTTATCTTTCATCAGAGATGAGACTTCCTCTGGAAACTGAGGAGCTGGAAAATTACTACCCCTGTAGTTCATCTCCTTTGTATTTGGTTTGGGGTTTGCCTTTTTTTTTTTTTTAAATTAAGCCTCTAGCCTGAAATCTACTTCTTTTTCTAATACAATAATATTGTTTCACAAGGATCATGAAAATAACTGTTTGCAATTTCCTAAGTGGAACAAAGAGTCCTTTTATTTTGCTTTAGCTAGTTCTGCAACCTTTGTTAAAGAACTCACTACAGAAATATGTCGTTCTGGGTGAATGACAGGACCTAATAATATTTTTCATATGCCAGTAATACATTAGTATGGTTATATTATGGGATTTGCTGCAATGGTAGAACACCCCTGCCACAAAGTTATACTAAATAAGACTATTCTTCTCTTCCCTACTTATTACAATGACACTTAAAATGGAGATCTTAAATACACCAAACAAGTATCTGCACTTTACTTAACAATGACTACACGATAGTTTTGTTACAAAGTCAAGATTTTGCAAATTTTACATTGCAGAACATCCTCTATCTTACTAGACAGCATGCTTTATGGCTGTCCTGGCAGACACAGACACACAGGGACCTGTCTCTCTAAGCCTAGCTGATGGCGGAAGGTATGCCAGTGGTATGGAGCTGGCCACAATGAGGGGACATGGGGTGGCCCTGGCAGAGCTAACTGCAATAGAAGCCTAGTACTGCGTGTCCCCAGTGATACATGGGCCCAGGGAAAGCACTCTTGCAGTGCAGCAGTCTCCTCCACAGGGACTGCATCAGGAGCTCCCTTCTGCTTCCCCCTCTGCCCTGCCAGCCCATGTGTGCCAGGAGTAGGGTGTCCCGCTGCTTCTCCCCCCAAGTGTCCTGGGGTCCAGTGCTCTCCAGCGTCTGTGTGCGTGTGCGTGTCTGTGCCCCGGACGTAACTGTTTCCATAGGATCAAGCAGGGGGAGGTGATGTCGATGCCAGAAGGTGTGCCAGCAATATCAGGCTGGGAACAGCAGAAACAGTTCCATTTTCTCCTCCTGTTTTGTAAGAGGTCACATGGAGGTGTCAAAAACACTCTCTAGCATTCTGGGGTAGCAGGGGATGGGGAGATGGCTTATTTGCATATTTGCTTGTTTTCATATTGGCTTATTTGCATATTCAGGATGCACCTATATTGTAGATCGGGCAATTCACTGGAGCTTGGGAGATCCATAAACCAAGTATTTCGAGGCATGACAGTAACTGTTGTTTTCTCTTTCTCTCACCATGAAAAACCAGAATATAACTTGGCAATTCATTTTTGTGTTCAAAGATGTGTCAGAGAAAGAGAGCAGGTGAGACTGGATGGAAAGTCATGAACAAAGTAATGCACCAACCTTTGAAAACTCAAGTTACTTTTGTGTTTAAAAAGCTGTGAACTCTCAGCACAAGTAACTGAAAGTAAAGCAGTGCCAGCTCAAGGTGGTGTATCTACCCTGGGATCATTTCAGAGCCATTTTCCTACAGTCTAAAAGAAAAAAAGAGTGCTTCTACACCTATTATGCCACAACCTACCTGTTTAGAAAACTCTCATCTCTGACCACTCAGGATCTGCTATGGCAGTCACTCTCCTACCAACAGATACTTTAAGCCCCATCTCAGGGGATGGCTCCAGTGACCCTAAAGGTGCCCTACTTAACTGCCTAAAGAGCCCACACTCAGACAGTTGGGCAAGGTTTCCTTACCCTTTGTTACAAGGGTCATGTCATGGTCCTTGCTGAGGGCTCCAGCCACTTCCTGACACCCTGGGCGCCACCTACAGCTTGCACTCCACCTGCAGGCTGAGCTACAAGCGCTATGTGTATTAGTCTACAGTGCCCCAGCCTGAGGAACAATGTCACTCAAGAACGTACATTCATGGAAACATCCAGGCCAGTTTGGAACAGTACATCTTAGGGTTGCGATGCTATTAGTGGTTACAAAAGGTGAGTCTAAGGAAAGCCCTTCTAGAAGAGAAGGCAGAAGGAAAAAGAATTTAAAAGAAGAGAGGATGTGTTGGGGTTTTTTTAATGAAAGCCACATAGACTACTTTTAAGTTTTTCAGTAAATGCTCATTACAATATGAGCATTGTCATTCTCTGAGTTCATTTTTATCATTTACCCTATTCCAAGTAGAAACATAAATATATAGAATGGAGAAGAAAGTTAAACATGTGGACTCAATTCAGGAGATTTTTACTCAGGATGTATAGCTGTTTCAAATGCTGCAAGATCTTTGTGATTTGAGCTTTAAGGCACTACTTAGTTTTTCTAGCCACATGTTCCTCCTCACCAGAGAACCTGAGCACTCTACAGCACTACCACAGATATAGACTCAGTATTATTTTAAAGCAGAGACTCCTAAATATCTTTCTAGAATAATCATCGTATCATACCTTTCATTGTGACACCATGTAACTCGAGATTACTATCCAAGATAGTAGCTGTGCTTTCCAAAACACTTCAATACTGCTATTCCCCAGCCTGTGTAGAGCTCTGCATCTCATTTCCAGACATGCAGATCTCAACATGCATATCAGGGACTAATGGCTCAGATTTTTTCCACTTCCATTTCCAAGTAGGGTTTGAATTGCAAATGAGATGCAATCCCGTCTTACACGTTGACCACCACAGCAGTATCTCAGAAGTCCTTTTAAATCTATGTAGTGTAAAAGCCTGATGAAACTGTATAATATCTGCTGATTTATGGGGCGATGCAACAAAAAATACAGCCTTAAGAGACACCCTGAACTCCCATGGAAAGAAACAAATCCAGTCAGTCATTCAATCTACTTCAAGACACTCGGTGATACACGTTCCCCTAAATCAGTTGTTCAAAGTCACAGAGAGCTACACAGGCTACAAATATAGTCCCAGACCTTCCAGGCTGCCACTCTCGTCCAGAGATGCAAAAGCAGGATGTGGAAACATTCCGTCCAGGAGTCATCCTCTATTACACTACTTTGATCACCCTGATGGTTTAGTGTGTCTCTCTGTCATGGTTTGACCCTGGCTGGATGCCAGAGATTCATCCACAACCTCTCCAGAGAAAAAAACTGGAAAAAAAACCTTATCACAGGCAAAAGAAGGGAAACTACAAGTGAGGAATATAAAGTATTTATTTATTTATTAACTAACAAGATCAGAGCTTAATGTGAGAAACATCATTTTAAAGGCAACATTTTCCCCCCACCCNAAGGCAACCTTTTCCCCCCACCCTTCCTTCTCTTACAATAGATCTCATATTCCCTTTTTAGCCAGGAGACAAAGGGGGAACAGGGATAGGGGTAAAACCAGGCTTGTTGGTTATAATCCTTATCAAAAATTTCTCATACCTCAATAGATTGAAACCATCGTGTGCTACCAAATGTTGTGTTTTGACCCTGGCTGGATGCCAGAGATTCATCCACAAGCTCTCCAGAGGAAAAAAACTGGAAACCATCAAGGTATGAGAAATTTGTGATAAGGATTATAATTGGAAAGTGTCACAGGCAAAACAATGCTAAATATTTGTAGTTTTAATGTAAGAGAATAAGATTCTGTAAAAAACTATATTGTAACTGTAGTGATGGGCACTAAGGGTGAATTCTATGCATAATGTAAGTGTTATAAATGATTTTGGAATTTGATAATTCGCATATATGTTATTCGCAGAGGCAAGGGGTGGAGTGTACGGGTTTAGTTTTCTTTCCTCTAGCAGCGAGAGGGTTAACAGCTCAGCTC
>WEKX01002140.1:320-12206 GCA_013390025.1 Pitta sordida
CCACCTCTACGTGCTCTCCTATCTCTTCTGAAGAGTGTGTAGCCTTCCAATGTAGCACTCCACCTCTACGTGTGTGTCATCCCACCATGTTTCCGTGATGGCAACTATATGGTATCGCTGCTGATACACCATAACCTCCAGTTCTTCTTGTTTGTTAACCAGTCTGGGTGCATTGGTGTACAGGCACTTCAACTGTGCTGCTGAATATGTTCTTGGCTCATTTTTTCCAGTTTCAGTGCCCTCTCAAGTGACTGCTGGCCCTGTCAATGAGTCTTGCCAGCCCCCAGGCCAAAACCCTTTTGCCTCTGTTTGATAGATTCAGCCCTCCAGGATCTGTCATCCCTGCTTTGGTGAAGGACAGCCCATGGTCATAGAACCCAATGTTTTTCTGGTGGCAACAGCCCTTAAGCCATTTATTAAGAGCAAGAATCCTCCTGTTGCTTTCAGTGTCCAATCTTGCCATTACAAGGACAGAGCAAAAGTCTACCTGTGCTCCTGTCCCACTGATCAGTTGACCAAGTTCGTTAAGCCCCTCCCGAATCTCTCGGGATCCTTTCTCATTGCTCTCATCACTACCAGCCTGGATGAACAGCAAGGGGTAGTAGTCTGAAAGCTGAATTAGTTTTGGCAACCTCTCAGCAATATCCCTATCCAGTCCACGCTCCAGGAGTTTCTCCTGAAACTTACCATGGGAAGCTGCGTCAAAGGCTTTGCTAAGGTCCAAGTACACAACATCCACGGCCATTTTATCATCATCCAGACGAATCACCAGATCATGACAGGAGACCAGGTTGGTCACGCAAGACCTACCTCTCCTAAATCCGTGCTGACTGCGTCTAATGTAATGGTTATTTTACAGGTGTTGTGTGATTACACTCTGGATTATCTCTTCCATGACTTTGCCCAGGACTGAGTTCAGGCTGACAAGTCTGTAATTGCTTGGATCATCTTTCCTGCCCTTCTTGTGCATGGGTGTCACATTAGTCAATTTCCAGTCTTGCAGTACATCACCAGTAAGCCAGGACTGTTTGTGGCTGGCTCGGCATGCTGCTGTGCTCCCAGGGGGCATGGGCGAACAGGGGGCTGGGGCGGGGGGTTGCATATTCATGGCTGCCTAGTTTGAATATTCATGCGTGTCAGGTCGTGCATGTGCAGTCCCGAAATGGGCCTCCTTAATCACTGAAAAATCACACTGCGAAGATGTGAAGCCGCTATCTGGGGGCTGCGAAGTGGAAGAGGGCTGACTGTATAATGTTTGAACTGAAATTACATGAAACTGCTCAGTTTTCTGTTAATAAAAACCAAATATTCAGTGAATACCTGAAATTGTCCATTGATAGAGTAATATGCAAACAATTTCCCTACTATATTTTATTACAAGCATTAGTTTTATCATTGCCTACAAGTTCTTCCACCAAGACAAATGTTGAATTGAACATATATATATCCTTTACATATCACAGCAGCTTTGTCTTAGACAATTTTGAGTAATAAGGCAAAGATTGAAGAAAATATACATGATTGATCATGGTTTGTTCACAGATAAGAAATTAAAGATTGTTCATGAAATGGAAATAAATTTCTAGATTATTAAAATTTCTATAGTTAAGTCATGAACAGAAGGTAGATTTCCTAATTTATGACAGCTGATTATATGTAGGCCCTCTCAGGCTCATACTGAGGCAACTGAAATTTCACATTTCACATACTGTTTTCTCCTCAGTCACTGAAGTAGTCACCCATGTCTTATAGTTATACTATGTAAACTGTCATTATAGGAACGAGAAAATTTTTCTCAGTATTTTTATTCTGATCACCTGCATTTGCCTACAATCAGGGGCATGAGCCAATAGTTTCTATTCTTTATTAACACTGTCTATATTTTCATCAAAGAGTCCTACTTTTTATTTGTAGATTAGAAGCAATATCATGTGCCTTTAGTGACCTGATAAATATGATAAATAACTTGTTCATTGCATGACTAATCCACAAACTGTTATTTATTTACTCATTTATGGATTTATCATCAGATAAAAAAAGAAATATTATTTTCTATTTTTTGTTAGATTCCAAAGAGACTAGAGGACTAAAATTTTCAAATTATTACTTGTAAATATATCAACTTATTTTATTGATGGCTGTTGTATTGATGGCAATTGATGGCTGTTGGGTAATTCCTACCTCATAATGGAATGCTGTTTCAGTTGCAATATGTTTGCCACAAATAACATAGCTTTACGTATTATCTCTCCATATACGTTGTTATGACATAATATAAAACATAGACATAGAATATGTACTTGTTAATAGTAGTGAAAAAAAAATGGATTCATATTCCTCCACAAACTGATTTCACCTTAAGTCTACATGGAGAATTTTTGGGTTTTGACTAGGGAGAAAGACTATTACTTCCAAAAGAAATAGAGAGGAAATTGTTAGAAAATTTCACTGCTGTTACTGTTCTTATGCTGTCATGAATAAATATAACATTATCAAACATAACTTCTAGCATTGTTTTGCACTCTTAAAGACTAAAAAATATTAGGTTTGGGTGGTGTCTGAATAGTAAATTTCATAAGAATATGTGGTTGGTCTTTGAGATAATAGCAGTATTCCAGGAATATAGAACAGAATCTATATTGATCATTCAATTATGAAGCAGAAAACACACAGACAAATAGCCTCAGAGACTGAATTTCAAACACGTGCTCATTCAAAATCTATTGTTTAAATGTTGTTGGAGTCTTGGCTTCTACTCTTCAGGCAAAATGTATTTTGATGATGTTCGAGTTGTTAACAAATTGCACCAGAATCTTCTGAAATGATGATGACATAAATTTCATTCTAAGCATATATTTTATTCTACTTTGCACCAGAAAAAATGTTATCCAACCTGTAATTTCTATGATACAAGAATTTACCATCTATGACAGTAGAAATTATTCCTCTATTTGTTGAAGTAGATGAATGCAGAATCATGACAGTGGTTTGCAAAACCTTTGGTATTTTAGGGGTTAAAAGGTGCTCTTATAAATGGAAGTAGTTATTATTTACCCATGGTGAGCTGAGATTTATGACCAGCGTTTCAGGGAAGCTTCTGTATATATTATTTTTTCCAGATGTCTTAGTAGAAGTTTGGTAAGTTCAGGTAGTTATCAGGGAGCCATAGCTTCACAAAAGAGTTGGAACATATCTGAGAGTGTCGTTAAACTTCACTTGCAGGAAGTGTCTTACAAAGTCTTTCTCAGAGATCAAAACAAGACAAACACTTAGAAATACACAGTGTGAGCAAAGACTGATGGCCTCTAAGAAAGGAAAGGCAAGCTCCACCATCTGGTTAGGTTTCTTTGAAGATAAGACTACCATAGGAGACAAAAATGGAATTCAATGGACATCACATGTTCAGATTTCCAGAAAGGATGTGACAAAAGTCCAGTTCATGTGTTGCTCTTTTTTACTGCAAAGTGGCTCAAAAACACATGGGCTAGCTGCCTGTTAGTGGTGTCTTACTGTTCAAAGTGCGGTGGAGAATGGAGGAGGAATGAACTGAGCTCTGGGGGCATCTGGGCGTACTAACTGCTGTGAAATGTCATGCATTGATGTTTTGCAGAGTAACATTAGTTGTATTTAACCCCATCTCTGCTGATTTCTAGTACGGTGGCCAAATTTCCTTCTAGAGCATTGATTTTCTTCTGAAAATCTTATTTTGATCTGCAGGGCTTTTTTCTCAGCAAAATAACCAGAGTAAGAGGACTCATCCAAAATACAATTAAGTCAATGGAAAAGTTTCTATGGATTTTAATACCTAGCTCATGAGAGTGACCTACTGTTGTCCTGTAGCAGGAATAAAGTTAAAAATAGCTCAGTTATATAGATTAAAGCCCCTATCTCTTCAAACACATTACACCTTTATGTACATTTGCTCAATTAACTCCCAAGTTCTGTAGGTAGCAGACTGGATGTGTTATGACTATCCCTATGAAGGAATGCTTGCGCTAGAGCTTCAGCTTTCTTTTCCTCCCATATGGCTTCAAAGAGGAACTAGCAATACTCAATTGTCTCACAGAAAATAGTCCACATATGTAAGTGACCCAGAGCCTCGTGCCTACATGTCTGCTACTCTTCTGAATGTTAACTACTAGAACAGGATATGATGCGATCTGTTACTGATTAAATAAAAGTGTTGAATCATGTTGTGAACAACCCTTCATTATACCATTACAGTCCTGTATATAGGAGTCTGCACATTCAAAGGCTTTGGAGAAGGCGATCTTTGGATGTCCTTTTCATCACACTATTTATAAGCCATCAAAAGTATTCACTTACTCTGGGACAAATTGAACTTCTACTGATATTGATATATAGAGATTATATGGATTAGGGCCTTATTTTGCCCATCAAAATTCTTTCTGATGAAATAGTTTCTGATGAAACGTAAATTTTTGTCAGTATTACTCTTCAGAGCATACAAAGCATTTGTTTTATGAGGTAAACATTGCTAACCAAAACCATTTAAAGGAATTAATTTATAAAAAATTTAGCAAGAATGTAAAGAATTTTGAATTCCTTCCAATCCAAAAGTGTGATTTAGGGTGTGGGACTGAGGAGAAAACCAAAGCCATGCCTTAGCTCTCAATGAGATTTATGTAAAAAACCTCGAACCAAAGCAAGCAAAATAAAACCATACAATAAAACAAATTTTAAAATGCATTTTTTGAACATTAATGAAATAAACCTTGAAACAGAGCTACAAATATGAGCTGACATGCACTTTAAAAGTCTGTTCCACTCATTCTAACCTTCATGCTGTTGCGTATTGGGCACAATGCCGCCACATTTCAGGTAACAACTAACAGCTGTGTAAACTCAAAGATATAAGTGTTTATATGTGTTGGCCCATAAGCAATTCCTTACTCTTTCTCGTGGCTCCAGAGGTAATGTTCTAATAGGACTAAGGGCTGAGCAACATCTACAAGCATGATTCCTTTTCAGGAACTTACAAGTGGCTCTTGGTTTAGGCATTGACAGTCACAGACATAGCTGTCTATATTTCCACTTCAAGACCTGCGGAATTCAGCCATGGCTCAGGCCAGAACATGCCAGTATTTTTTTCCTGCTGCATTTTTGAGACTCGTGGATGTTTGTTTTCATCTCCTTTATGCTACCTGCAATTTAATAACTATGAAATAGGCTGAATGGTCTGATATTGTTTCAACATAACAGCCTGAGTTTCTTAAGATACTTATATGGCGAGAAGCAAGACATCTATTTTATGTTCATTATTTTGTAAAATATTCCAGAGGATAAACACTCTTTCCTGGTGATCCACAGAATCACAGAATCACAGAATACTATGAGTTGGAAGGGACTCACAAGGATCATCTAGTCCAACACACCATCTAATGCCCGTACAGAGTCCGTTTTAGTTTATTACACTTTTAGATTAAAAATGCACTGTAAAATATATTATTAAGTATTTTTTTCCAAACAAATGAGCTAGAAACACATAAAGATAAGCATAAGCTTTCAGATGCTTAATTATTTATTTAACTAGATTCACTTTTAAGAGCTTTAACAATCATTATTTAATTAAAAGTATCCTAGCATTGGAAAGTATACTAGTTTTTGAGAGCTGTGATGTATTATTCATTCTGTAGAATGATTATCAGCATCCAATCACTACTATAACTTCAATTCCTTCTTTTATAAATTATTTTTCTGCTCTATCACACCCATTTCAGGACCTGAGTTTCAGCATCGAACATTTTTTTGTGGAACATGTCCCAGAGTCCATCATCTCTGTCACTTCTCATCTCCTAAATATTCACTCTTTAGCTTTCTCTGAAAATTGATTTCTCTCATGTCTGTATGATCCATGCCAAATTCTTCTGAGGCTTTAAAGTTGAATTTAAGGGCACAGAATTAAAGTCAAGTACAGGTTTAAAAAAATGAATTAATAAATTGGAAACTTTAAATCACTGGTGAGGTAATGTCAAATATTTTGTCATTTCAATTAGTATTATTTTTACATTAAAATCTTTATCATGCATAAATATACTCTTACCTTTGTTTTTGTAACAAGATCACTTATTATAAGAGTCTACAAACAAAAATTCCAAACATTTGTTTTCTCATGGTCAATCTTAATCTCCACAAATCTCAGAAGAGACCTGGAAATTACATTCTTGTCTTTATTCTTTAAAGAAAAAAATCTCTTTAATTTGAAACTCTTGATATAGAAGCAGAAATAGACTAATAAGTCATCTGAAAAAAACCCAATGAGGTGTAATATGATTAAAGCATAAGTTAATCATATTCTCAAGCTTCCTAACAAATTTGACTTTTAATGACTCATTAAATATGAGTAAGAAAATACTTGTAATATTTTTTTTCTAATTTAGATAGTGAGATGTCTCTGAATGCTCTGAATGCTCTTAAGGTAGATTTCTATCAGGAAAGAGCACTCAAAAGAGCCTGTTTCCCAGTCAGTGCACTAGACTGTTTCTGACATCAGTCAAAGAATTCTGCCAAATATTTTATGATGTAGTAAGATATTTGGCTGTTTTGTTTTTAAATCTACTGAGCGGAAATAATACAAAATTGTTTCCAGTAAGCCATTAATAAAGTTGTGTCAAATACCACTAGAAAATAAATAACGGAACTTGCCATTTAAAGTAGGCATTTATGTACCATTGTGTTATATACAGTATTTCTGATCTCTATATATGGATTGCCATAGAATAAAAGACAAACAGAATTTTGAAAGATTTTAATTCATATGTTGAAATTTTATCTTGTGCTCATATGCTTTTTTTTAACTAATTACTTTATCAAAAGACCTTAAAATGAAGAATTTCAAGAGAATGCAATAATGTACCTGCAGAAGTTCTCATAATTTTTTCAAGATCAGGGTCAGTAAGTTAACAGAATGAGAGTGAAATAAATTAAAACCATTGTATGTCTGGTCTTCAGTTAGAATGAATTTATACAGCCCCAAAAAAGTCAGTGAACTTGGATTATCTTGTTTAAAACACATGAAAAAAACCCCTAATATCATTTTTATAGCTCTAATAAAATCAGAGTTTAAAGATCAAGAATATTTTGACTTTCAGAGCTAAGAAGCTAATAATGTAGTTTAGTTGGGAACACAGCATACAGTTTATCACAAATATAATAGTATAGCTTTTGGAATTCCGAATTTATACTAATAAATTATCCCAAAATTTATTGTAATTGAAAACACTGTAAGAGAAAAAATTATCTAGTAATTCAGAAGAACAAGGTAATGTCTGTTTCAGAGCAGTTTCAATTAAAACACCTTGTAATTTCATCTGACCTATTTTCTATATGATGCACTTTACTGCACTACTACAATTGGTAAAAAAAAAATAAAAAAATCAAAGCAGTCTCAAATGGAGGCTGCACTTGAAATTGAAATAGACAATGTAGATCAACATTGGAGATGTGTTTCTATTTCCATAATGTATTTAACTGCAAATTGTAGGAAATTTTAAATACAGTCATAAATCTCACATGTGAAATTTCATCTGCCCTTTAAATGACAGGTTCCTGACCCATCTCATCCTCTTCCACATACTTTTTCACCTTCATATATTTACTACTAATTAATACTGTCATTTTTCTTCCACCTTCCACAACATTCAGTCAATGTCAGCAACTAACCTTATGCTCCGTTGCTGCTTATAGATTAATTTACTGAGCCATCTGTCTGTTTTCTCTACTCTAAGTATTTCTAAACTCCGTCATATTTTAATAAGCTAAAGCAATTCAATCTAAAATATTGTTTTAATCTGTGAAAGATGAAATTATTTGTCTAGAAATTGTAACTGGCTTCATGCAAACATCAATGGTATAACAACGATGATACCTCACTCCATATAAAAGAGATTAATCAGCTTTTTTATTACCCTTTCTTAATGATAATCTTTTCTCTCCCTCTGCTTTTACACAACCTGACATAATCTAGGAGAATTCTATTTATACTATTTTAAGGAATAATCAAGTTGTCCTAAAAAAACAAAAAAAAAAGGAAAATATGCAAAAACCCCCAACCAATCAACGAAACCAAACCCCACAAGCCCCCCCAAAGAAAACAAAAAAGAATCTCCCTCCCTGCCCCAAATAAACAAAAATCAAGCAAAAAATCCACAAAACCCTCCCAAAGAAAGAAACCAACCAAACAACCAAACCCGCCGCAATGTAATATAGGTATGGGCAATTAGAGAAACACACAAGTCTTGTCAGTCTTTGCTGGATGAAATTTTATAGCACAGTCGTTTAAGAAAGCTCTTTAAGAGGAAGTATGCTGCTACCTAAAGAGCCTGAATTCCAGACATACATTGTAGATAAGCTGACTATGGATGCAATGTAATGATGTGACTGAGTAGTAAAAGCTGCTTCCAATAAGGCATGTATCTAGGTAAGTCCTAAAATTCTTTCTAAAAGTTAACAGCTCCAAAAAAACCCCAGACCCAAACCCCCTCCAAATTCATGTCACAACTGGATCTCAGAAGTATATGTCTATTTGAAATTGTCTGTGAAACCAGGAAACTAAGAAACTTATTCTACATTTCCTTAGTCTAATTTTTCTGTTGTAATTCACTCTCCTTCCTCTTGTGCTGTATATTTTGTGACATTATCAAGTTGTGTTGCAAATAAAGAAATAAATATCTTGGCTGAAACTAGGTGTTCAAAAGAAAATCTGTCAGTTATTCACATATGAAAACAAATCCCTTTGAGACTCTTTTTAATGGGATGACCTGTCTAACACTGCATTGACATAGACACTTCAAATTTATTATGAACTTGGTAAATCTGAGAAACTTTTAGAAATACAATAGAAGAAAACAAATGCCTACATTCACATCAATTTCTGCTAAATGAAAAGAGCAATAAGAGCAGTAGACTACATAGACAAAACAACTGGAAATTTCCCATGTGAAAAATTATAAGAACAGATTATACACACCTCTGTCCATATGTCATGAATAGAGCTTGTTCTGCCTTGATGCAGAATGAGTAGATGTATACTAGATAACCTTTAAGATTACTTCAAGATATAGTCTATGATATAAAAATGTATTAATTAATATATTGCACAAGCCTTTTCTTCTGATCAGGCTCTTTTATTAATCAAGTTAAAAACACTTCTGAAATAAAGTAAAATTTTCAGTATCATCAATGATAGGAATATTCAACCCTGAGACCTCACATTTTATAATGGCACAAGATGTGGCAGGTGAATAAAATAAAATAAAAAAAATAAAATAACAACTGCTTGAAGATCTTATAAGAACATTAAAATTATTTCAATATTCTTTTTGCATGGTATTTCTAGTATTACTTAGGATGACATCAAGATATTAAATTATTCTACCATGTTTTTTAAGTTATCTGAGTTTTCAATTGTTACAATCACAACTCTTGCAGTCATAATGGACTATAGATACATGACAAATGAAATCTGCCAGAGGAAATGGGTTTGTGATTTTGCTTGGTTGTTTCTTTAGACTCATCCATACAGTTGTAGCACAAAGAAGCTTCCAGGGTCACAGTCCTTCACTCAGGTCTGACAAGAATAAGATAAATCTGGACTGCACAAGGGATCAGATACTACCATTCGTAGTTGAATTATCTTATGTTAGGTAATGGGAGAAAAGAGGAGTGTATTATCGAGGATATCAGTGATACATCATTAACTCGGAAAAGAGAGAAGAGAGGTTTCTGAACTTGTATAACAGAGATTAATCAGAGAGACAATTGTATTGGAATATAAAACTGACATGAAAATTATGGAATTCAAGACCAAGTTTGTTTTTTGGAGGTATTTTATAAAAGTTCCCTTGAGAATCAGGGCTGGAGTTGTCAGAGTTGGAATAGTTATTCCGCAGAAAATGTTCCCCCTGTGGTGGTTAGACATTCCTGCTTTTCATTGATTGTCTGCATGGTTCACTTTTGTGCAGAACGTTATTTCACTTGTACTATGGGAATACAGTCAAGTCTATGAAAACGGTAATATTTTATATGAAACCCATGCTTTATAGAAATTGTTACTTTAAATTTCTTTCTTCTGCTGTTTTACTGTTGTGCCAATCGAATAATAAAAATTTGGAGGAAACCCCAGATATTTTAAAATGTGATAAATTCAATAGAAGCTATAAATTTTAAGTTTGGGGTTTTTTCTCTGTTATTTCTTCAGAACTGAACAATGAAATTATAAGTTTTGGACAACACCTTTGTAACACTAGGGCATCTTTTCCATGTGTCTTCATTTCAAACACATAAAGTTATAAATTTTGAAGACTACAGGATTGACTCTTCTGAAGTTGATCCATTCCCCAGCATCAAAATAAGCTTAAAGTGTCCTCTCAGAAATTCTTGCCCATTAACAGAATCTGACCTTTCATTAAGCAAAATCTATTCAAGAAAATTCAATAGATTTCCTTTGTAGAGTTTCAAATGCAGTATGACAGTGGGAGCAACATTGAGTTAAATTTTGAGTCTATTTTCAGTCGTTTGTATTTTTTCTTACTATCTTTGTTACTAATGCAATGGATGCAAACCAAATTCAATACTGCAAGAAAAAAAAATCTTTGTTGCAAGCCTTTTGAAAAGTTGTGCTGTGAATTCCAGCCACTTTGTTCTTTTTCAGGCATATGTATTTATCTTTAAAATGTCCAGTCTGACCTCAAAATAATTTCAGTGACAGAATTCTGCATGCTTCACGTTTCTTGATCCCCACATAAATACACCTTGGAAGTGTAATTATGGGATCTTAACGAGACAAAAGCCTAAATTAATTGCTTTTTTATTATTCTTGGTGTCCTTTATCGGAATGTTAGTTTGATTTTAATGGCTTTCTGTCGGTAATTAGTTAGCAAAATTTTCTGTTTGTCACTTAGCTCCTTTTTTAAGTGCTTCCTTCAGAACTCACGTATCATGTCTTTTTTTGAATGAGATAAAGTATATGTAACATCAACTATTGCTTAAATTTTACTTATTTCATCTTCCCAGCTTCCATGTGTGGAAAAAGTACTCATCAGTCCTTTCTCTGAGAACTTCTTTGATGAGACAATATAGTCAGTGGTTAACCTGAATTCATTTAACTCATATCCTTTATCTTAAGCTAAAGAAATAGATGGTGTACCACCCTGAAATTCTATGAAGAGGAGTGGGGAGGGTGAAGCTTCTACAGTCAGAGTAAACTCTATTGCCTTTATAGGGTCATCAAATGCTTTTAAAACAAAAGCATGTTTTCCCACTGTTTAATTTGAAATAAAGACATAAAAAATTATTCAGTTTGACTTCAACTTTCACTAGTGTAAATTATTATAAGTAATAATAAAAATCTATACATTTTTCTATTCCTTAGTGCTAGATATTGATGCTCTTTGGTATTTCCATCTCCAATAAATGTTATCTGGTTAACAAAACTTCACACACACAGAATCACACACAGAATATTATGAGTTGGAAGGGACCCACAAGGATCATCTAGTCCAACTCACCATCTAACACCCGTACAGAGACTGAGAGCACATCCCAGAGCATAACACCAACCTAGATCCCTCACAGTCTAGCAGGCCACTCCGAGCCGGAAGTGGCCCAGTGCCATCCAGCCCTACACCCCCCAGCTAGACCATGTCACTAAGCTCCTCGTCCAGTCTTCTCTTAAACACCTCCAGGGATGGCGACTCCACCACCTCCCTGGGCAGCCCATTCCAATATGCAATTATTCTCTCTGTGAAAAACCGCTTCCTAACGTTAAGATTGAACCTCTCCTGGCGTAGCTTGAGGCCGTGCCCTCTCGTTCTGGTGCCGTCAGCCTGGAAGAAGAGGTCTACACCCATCTGGCTGCAACCTCCC